>JAOWBW010001274.1:338534-368795 GCA_026119855.1 Campanula takesimana | reverse complement strand
TGATTGATGAGCGTTAGTTGCGGTAGTTTAACAAATTCAACGCGACAGCAGTTCTAAATCCCTGTCACCGTGTGACAACTAGCTAGATTCCGTCCTCATATACTATTAGTATTTGATTTGGGAACACGTGATATTCCTCAAATTGCAATGACATTCTTAGGTAACTCCCAAAGTCTTTGAATTTAGGATCATATTCATCCTCCATGTTATCTTGTTTTTGACGCTTTTCTAATTTGTTGAGTCATTGTCTTGACAATCAATGGAAGCAACGTTAGTGGGGAGGGAACTCCCTTCAATTTTCAAATGCGTTAATTTATCACTTATAAAAAAAATAAAATGTTTTTTTACTGTTAAAATAATAAATTTATACTTTTTGACTCCTTAATTTTAGGTAACATTTTACACTAGATTATTCATTTGGTGAAATCTAGAGAAAATTTTTTTACATTCGTTTTATGTAAAACATGTTTCGTCTTTTATGTAAAACAATATCTTTTAATGCAAAACAAGTTTTACACATTTCTTAGTGTACACATTTCTTAGTGTAAAACAGGTTTTTACAAGGTTAATGACAATTTTAGACCCTAAAGTCATATATCACCCTCCGAAACAAACCTTGAAGTTTTTTTGCCAGATCGGACCTCAAAGTGTAAAAAAGTCGCCAGTTATGGCCTTTTGACGGATTTTGTTAGAAAAGTCAGTTAAGTAGCATGTGTCATGCACGTGATTGACAAAATTGATGGATTTGCAATTGATATTAGGTATTAATGGATTTAGTGAAATTTTTAAAACTTAAAGGGTTAAAAAATCAAATGTACAATATTTTTCTGCTATCTCAAAAAAAAATACCAAAAATTTATAAGTACAATTTAAAAACAAATCTTTAATTTGGAATTAATTTAATTAAAAAAATTAAATAAACCTTAAATTTTTTAATATATGAAAATTATAAAAATATATAAAAAATAGTCTTACTAATTATTACATAAAATAAATCAGATAGATAAAAAAAATGACAAAAAAAAAAAAAAAAAAGATTAAATAGTGAAAACGAAAGATTAATTTTTCTATATTTTTAAATTTTAATATATTAAAAATACTAAAGGTTTTATTGAATTTTTTAATTAAATAATTTTCAAATCTGAGATTTTTTTTTTCATTGTACTTATATGTTTTTTTTGTAATTTTATTGATATATTAAATATGCAGAAAAATATTGTACATTTGATTTTTTTTACCCTTTAAGTTTTAAGAATTTCACTAAAGCCCTTAATACCTAATATCAATTTCAAATCCATCCATTTTGTCAATCATGTGCATGTCACATGCTACTTAACTGGCTTTTCTAACAAAATCCGTCAAAAAGCCTTAACTGGCGACTTTTTTAGACTTTGAGGTCTGATCTGGCAACAAAAACAAAAAAAAAAAAAAAAAACTTCAAGGTTTGTTTCGGAGGGTGATATATGACTTTAGGGTCTAAATTGTCATTAACCCTTTTTTATAAGACTGATTCATTAATTTGAGACCATTTATATGCTAAACTTAATAACTGAAGTATAATAATTATACCGAAAATAATCTTTTCCAAATAATAGTGGATTCACCACTGCTGACTATCTACTCAAAGCGGAAGCGGATCAATGGACAAATATTAGTACGACAAATTCTTCCGTGCGGCTGTTGTACAGCGTGCGGCGGACCGACCCGCCCGACCCGCGTTTCTTCCAGCCACAGAGCGACACGTGGCGCGCTGTGAGCCACTCGCTGGTTCACCCAGCCACGCGCTGCCACGTGTCCTCCTTTAAAAAAAAGATCAAAAAACTTTAAAATGCTATATCTTGAGATTTATAACTCAGAAAAATAAAATAAATACCGTTGTGTTCGTCTCGTCGAGACGAAGAAAACTACATAGGTCATGATATGGTTTGATTTTTTTTTTAAAAAACATACTTTTTAAGACACAAAAAATTGATCTGTTTGTCAGCTCAAATGTAACACTCTATTCTGATAAAAGTAACACTTTTATCTTCAAAAAGTAACACTTTTTACTATTAAATGTAACAGCAGTTTTTTACAAAAAAAATTGGGTTTGCATTTCAATTGTTACTTTCTCAATAAAAAATTGTTACATTTCATATATAATGTTACATTTAAGAATGTAAAATGTTACAATTGAGAAAAAAAAAATGTTACATTCATTTTTTATAAAATGTAACATTAGTTTAGTTGTCAATCCTATGTTAATGTTGGGGGAAAAAAGTGTTACATTGAAAAATTAGTGTTACATTCTTTTAGAACAAGTGTTACATTAGTTTAGTTGTTAATTTTTTATGTTATCTTTAATCTATTGCATCAAAATTGTGGTACATTTGTTTGTTAAAAAAGTGTTACATTTGAATAAAAAAAAGTGGTACATTTCATTATAATAAGTGTTACTTTTTGTTGGAGGAAAAAAGTTAGGGTGGCAAAAAAAAAAAAAAAAAATGGCTCGTCTCTCGGCTTACGCGAGACAGGCTCTGTTAGTACTCCCTCCGTCCTGGAGTAAGAGTCACACCCCTCATTTGCACGCTTATTAATAAATATTGGATGTAATGTAAATGTTGTGAGTGTAAAAGTAAAGTATGAGAGAGAATTAGTGGGAGAGAATAGTGAATTGATTGGTGTTGTGAGTATAAACGTAAAGACAAAAACTTGTGTGAGAACACTCCAACCCGTCTCATGGGTGAGACGGGTCATTTTTTTGACCCATTACCCGACCCACAACCCTGCTCCAGGACCCATGGGGGGACCCTGCTCATTGGCCCAATTTTTTTTTATTTTTTTTTTTTTTTTATATTTTTTTTTTTTTGGTTTTTTTTCGGTTTGTGAAAAGTAATAGTTACCATCTCTTAAAGTAATAGTTACCATCTCTTAAAGTAATAGTGTTATTCCTATGTTTTCTTCGTTTGCCAAAAGTAATACTTATTATAACTAAAATGTAACAAACGTGTTATTTATATGTAATAGTATTTGTAAATAATTGTAATACATATAAAAGTATTACATTATCTATAGAAATCTGTTACAATTTCGTCAATCAAAGTGTTACATTTACTTGTATAAACTTACTATTACATTCATATACATAAGTTATTACTTTTCAAATGGGTAAAAACGAGCTTTTGTTTTTTTAAAACAAGTATTACGTTTACTTATGAACAATGTTACTTTAAGAGATGGTAACTATTATTTTTTGCTAAACCACTGAAAAGCCGAAAAAAAAAAAAAAAAAAAAAAAAAACTCAAAAAAAAAAAAATAAAAATCCGGCCAATGGTGGGTTGCCACGTGGCGGGTTCGCCCCATGGGTCATGGGTTGTTCTCATGGGAGACCACCTCAAACGTAAAATAGGAGAGAGAATGTGTGGGGTGAATAGCAAAGATTCTTTGCCATTTTAGGAATGAGACTCTTACTCTGGACGGACCAAAAAGGAAAATGGGACGACGGAGGGAGTATTTCTTTTGTATAGCTCAGAGCTAAACTGGCTCTCTGCGATAGATAGAAGCAAAAAAAATGCCTGAAAATCAAATTTGAATAAACTGCAGCAATGTATGTGCCGGATCGTGATACGGACCTTACTTTAACTAGTCATGCATTGACTATATGAAGATCCTAGGCTACTCCTCTCATTGCCAAATAGTTTTGAGATGAAACCTCAGACTTTATTATGGTATCATAGATTGCCCACTCCATCAATAATTGATTATGATCAACCAATCACATGAAGTGCAACCAATCTTCCAGATATTCTTGGTACCAGAAGATGAGTTCGGTTCATACAACTAAAACGGTCCAAACCAATTATTGTGTGTATAATTCATGTATAAGGATTAATTTTTAATTTTATATAGACAAAAACTTGTGTGAGACGATTTTACACGTGAAACGGGTCTCGTTAAGAGAGTAAATGGTTTGCCCATTTATGGACGGGTCAGGGCAAGTCCATTTCTTCGCTATCATACCGATTGTATTAACTGCTTATTTCATTTGGGCTTGAAGAAAGGAAATGGAAAGGTAAATATGTAAGTGGGCTTCAATTTTGTTATGAAGATCTCGTGCAAACTGCTTTCCGTTTTCGGGCCTGATCGAGCACGACTAAAAATGGACATCAATTATATAGAACCAAATGCTTTATGCTAATTTCGCTTGTTATTATTGTCGCTTGAACGATAATTCAATTTCATTCACAATCTAAAAAGATATGGCACTGCACAATAATTGGATGCTTACCCCGAATAACAATAGCGGTTCTATTTTTTAACATACAACAACGATATTTTCGATCTAAATCTTGAGACGTACGAATTCCACTCAAAGTCAAACTTGGACACTGCCTTAATTCGGCATTTAAGAAATCTCCCTTCTTGTAATATTTTGCACTGAGCCCTTGATATAAAGAATTCAGGTTGACAAGTAAACGCACACCAGACAACTCAAAATCCGCGAACCATCCTTGTGCAGAGTATGACGATTAGCATCCACTTCATTGTGCAAAAATGAAAGAATCGTCGTCATTCTAACATGAAAAACAACAAACAAAAACAAAGGAACATATGCTCTCACATAAGAGAGAAAACAACGGCTCTCACGATGGAGAGAATACAACAGCTCTCAACAAAGAAAGAAATTTATTATTCGATAAAAGAGAAAAACTAAAAAAAAAAAATCAACAACACAATTGTTTGTAATCTCAAAAAGTTGAGAATACAAAAAATTGTGTTGTTGTTAAATGCGTATATAACGAGAATGAACAATAAAATGATGAAAAATGGTAGAATAGATGGAGATAGAGAAGAAGAAAATGGTAAATAGGTCTTTTCATAAACATGTTTTTTTTTCCATGGTTTAGGAAAAATGGGTTTCTCAAAAAGTGCTTTTTTGCATCGTAATTGTGGGCTGAGCAAGCACTTTTGTCTATTCAGCAACTCAGCATAGTGATAATACTACAAAATGTCAACCATTTATAATGAAACTCATAAATATATAAACTGATACTTATAAATATTCAACTGACACTTTTAATAACTGTAAGTCTGCGCGTTAAATAGTGTCAGTGTGTAAAAAAGTGTTAGCGAGAAACTTGTAGGACACGTGGAAAACCTACTCCAACATGATCCGCCGGTCCAGAAATTAAAAGATTCAGTTTCAAACAGTGAAGGCGACGTTACAGTTGGATCCACGAATCTGAATATGGTAATTCAAGGTTTCAAAGGAGAAGAGGTTAGTAATAATTTTATTTCCGCGGGTGGAGATACAGCTTCTGAAGAAACAGTGCAGGACGATGGTGATGATGGCACGCACTTATTCAAGACTATGGTGGAAAAATCAATTCCAACAACGCAAGAAGAGAAAATTCTTTATTCGAAAGACACCGTTCTCCATCAAATTTTGCTTAAGAAACGAATATACTCAAAGTATTTATTCAAGTGGGACGGAGCGGTTCAATTTATCACATATCTCACCATGCCAAATATCCAATTATATTCGAAGTATCTTTTTATTGTTGGAAAAATATGTTGTGTGTGAAGGAAATTGTGTACATTTTTTTGCAAGAATCGTTTCTCGTTGGACAAATGTTATCGTGGGTTCATGTTCTATTTCGTGAGAATATGAAAATGATATTTTTATTTATTCAATTTGAAGATTGGATGATAGAAATATTATAGCTTAAATAAATGGATGGAAGTTGGAAATTTGTGAGTTTGTCTCACATGTGAAAAGAATGTAAAAACTAGTTGATAGTTTTTGCCACTTTTTATTGTTGTGAAATTGACCCTCCAACACCCAAGCAATATCCCAAGAAAATAATGGCACTACAAATAAGCACAAGAAATAAAGCACAAGAAAAGACACAGAAATTGTTAACCCAGTTCGTCAATATGTTTGACTACGTCTGGGGGCACTACCAAGCCAGGATCTTGCACTATAATATGTTTCTATGAAGTTACATTGAGTTATGGGGCGGAACTTTATTTATATAACAAACCTAGAATGAGACCTAAACCTAAAGATAAGAGAAATCCCGTCAAAACTGCTATTTCACGAATTCCCATCGGGGCACCGAGCGCCCGCTTGGGTTACCCCAAGCGCCCGCCTGAATTAATCCGCCAGGAACCAAAACTTCTGCCCAAAAGGGCGCCCGCCTGGTCTATACCAGGCGCTCGCTCGGTATGTCCACCAGCTTATCCTCCTCTTTGTTCCTTAGAAGATCTCTACTCCAACAATCTCCCACCTAGAGATCAACCGCATATACAAACCCCGTATCCGTCTTCAACTCATCATTGGTGTCGTCCTAGTGCTCACCTCGATCATGGTAGTGCCATCCTCCTCTTCTATTCTCCAAGCCCCATTGAGCTATACATAGCTTCAATATATCAAGGTTTACTACCTTAGTTAACATGTCAGCCGGGTTGTCCGATCCCAATATCTTCTCCAGCCTTAAGATCTTCTTTTCCAAGAGATGCCTGATGTAGTGAAACCTCAGATCAATGTGCTACGTCCTAGAATGAAACGCCGGATTCCTAGCCAAATGAATTGCACTCTAACTGTCACTGTAGAGAGCATTACCACTTCGCGTCTTCCAAGTTCACCCAAGAAGTTCTGCAACCATACCATCTCTTTGCTTGCCTCTGTCACTGCCACATATTCTGCTTCCGCAGTCGACTAAGCCACGATCCTCTGCAATTTAGAAGCCCATGAGATTGCCATACCACCCAATGTGAAAACATAACCTGTAGTACTTCTCCTCTTGTCTAGATCGCTTGATGCCAAATCCGCATCAACATAACCCGCTAACACGACCTCCTTGCTTGAGAAACATAGAGCCTTCCCAGCAGTACCCTTTAAGTAACGCAGGATCCATTTGACCACTTCCCAATGTTGCTTCCCTGGATTACCCATGTACCGGCTGACTACTCCCACCGCATGTGCAATGTCTGGCCTTGTACACACCATTGCATACATTAGACTCCCCACTGCCGAAGCATATGGAGTCCTCTCCATCTTGTCACGCTCCTCCTTGCCCTTAGGTGAGTCCTTCTCGGATAGCTTGAAGTGCATACCCAATGGTGTCCCTGTTGGCTTCGCCTCTTCCATGCAAAACCTTACCAAGACTTTCTCAACGTATTCTGCTTGTGAAAGAACCAACTTACCCGACTCCCAATTCCGGTCAATCGCATGCCCAAGATTTTTCTGGCCTCCTCCAAATCCTTCATCTCGAACCGTTCTGACAACTGAGCCTTCAATCTGTTTACCTCTCTACTGCTAGAGCCCGCTATTAGCATGTCATCCACATATAACAGCAAGATTATGTACCCGTTGTCCGTGTTCTTGAAGTAGCAACAATGATCCGCCTCACATCTGATAAAATCAATATCGTGCATGAATCCATCGAACTTTCTGTACCACTGCCTAGGAGCTTGTTTAAGGCCATACAAGCTCTTAGTCAACCTGCAAACCAGTTCCTCGCTACCCTTAGACAAGTAACCCTCTGATTGTACCATGTAAATTTCTTCCTCTAAATCCCATGAAGAAAGGCCGTCTTTACATCCATCTGTTCCAGTAGCAATTATCTGCCACTACTATACCCAGAACCATTCTGATAGTGGTCATATTCACAACAGGAGTGAATACCTCGGTGTAGTCAATGCCGTATTTCTGCTAAAACCCTTTTACAACCAACCTTGCCTTGTAACGTTTACTGCCGTTTGCTTCCTCCTTGATCCTGTAAACCCACTTGTTATGCAATGCCTTCTTCCCCTTAGGCAGTTTAATCAAATACCAAGTTTTGTTGGCCTTCAATGAGTCCATCTCATCATCCATCGCAGCTTTCCACTTATCACAAAGTGCACTACGAACAGCCTCCGCATAACACTCCGGTTCACCACTATCTGTTAGCAACAAATAGTAATTCGAAGAAGAATACCTATCAGGAGATCCACACAATCTGCTGGATCTACACAGTGGAATATCCGGTTCTGGAGTATGTGGTTCATCTTTAGTGACCCCCTGACCTTGGTCATCATGAACTGTCCTGCTCCCACCCGAGTTTGGAATATCCACCTCAACAAATTCTGGTTCCAAACTAACCCCTTCAGATGCCCCCTTTCTGTCCTTGTACAATACCTGTTCATTGAATACAACATCTCGACTACGAATAACCTTATGATTTTGGTCATCCCAAAACTTATACCCGAAGTCATCCCCGCCATAACCAATGAACGTACATTTTACAGATTTAGCGTCTAATTTAGTTCTATCAACAGAGTCTATCAACAGAGTCTAATTTAGTTCTATCCTTGGTGTTATTAGTCAAATACAATGTCCCCTCTTTATTACCCCGAGCGATCTCAGAATCCTCCTTGGTAATAACCCAGTTCCTGCAGCCAAAAGTCACCTTGTAACCTTCTTCATCCAACTGATAGCAGGTTCTTTTTCAAACCCGGAATGTGTCTGACCCCGTGTAGATGTAGGACCTTCCCGTCCGATGCTCCTATTCTGACATCCCCCTTCCCTTGATTTCCAAAGGCTCGCCATCCGCCAGATAGACCTTACCGAAATCACCGGAAGTATAATTTTCCATCTCCTTTGCATGCCCGCATGAGTAGAATGTGCCCCCGAATCCAGCACCCATGATTCTAGCGCACTACTAACACTTAGAACCAGTACATCTTCACCTTCGAGTATCACATTCGCCGATTTATCCCTTCGCATGGGACAATCCTTCTAGTAGTGTCCTAACTCCTTACAATGATAGCATTGAACCGATCCTTTCACGACCCTTGGTTTGTCTCTGATCTCCACGGCCTTGCCCTTACCACCCACTACGTTTTCCCTTGATTCAGTTCTCTCCTTATTGCTAGTACCCGGCCTTCCCCTGCTAGTGGTAGCTAAGGCCGATCCTGAAGTAGACGATGTCCCCAATTTCTTCAAACGATTTTCCTCGCCCAACAGAAAGTCTTTAACATCATCATACTTCAATTTGTTCTTACCCGCTGAAGCATTGATCGATGTCACCGTTCCGCTCCAACTTCCTGGTAAAGACACTAGCAACAAACACGCATGAACCTCATCATCAAACGTAATATCCAACGCAGTCAATGAGTCTATAACATCCATAAACTCATCGATGTGTTTAGCTAAGGATCCTCCCTCTTGCATCTTGAGACTACCCATCTTGCGTATCAAATCAACCTTGTTTGCAGCAGATGGAGTTTCAAATCTCTCAGTAAGATAATCCAATAGCTCCTTTGTGGTTTTTGCCTTCTGGTAGTCTTCGCGATCCACTTTGACAGAGTATATCTAACCACCCCAAGGGCTTTCCGGTCCATGAGATCCCAATCTTCTTACTTTTCTCCTTCCGGCTTGACTCCCTTTAGAGGCTTATAGAGATCTTTGTTGTACAAGAGATCCTCTATTTGCATCCTCCAAAACCCATAGTCAGAACCATCAAATTTCTCCACCGCTTATTTATCCTTGCCCATTCTTGATTGCTTGAACAAACCCTAATCTCCCTATAACCCGGAACGATAAACCAGAGCTCTAGATACCAGTTGTTGTGGAATTGACCCTCCAACACCCAAGCAATATCCCAAAAAAATAATGGCACCACAAACAACCACAAGAAATAAAGCACAAGAAAAGACACAGAAATTGTTAACCCAGTTCATCAATATGTTTGACTACGTCTGGGGGCACTACCAAGCCAGGATCTTGCACTATAATATGTTTGTATGAAGTTACAATGACTTATGGGGCGGAACTTTATTTATATAGCAAACCTAGAATGAGACCTAAACCTAAACATAAGAGAAATCCCGTCAAAACTGCTATTTCCCGAATTCCCATCGGGGCACCGAGCGCCCGCTTGGGTTACCCCAAGCACCCGCCTGAATTAATCCGCCAGGAACCAAAACCTTATGCCCAAAAGGGCGCCCGCCTGGTCTATACCAGGCGCTCGCTCGGTATGTCCGCCAGCTTGTCCTCCTCTTTGTTCCTTAGAAGATCTCTACTCCAACATTTATTGAATTATAATTCTTTTAATTCAAGATTAATTCCAAGAATAACTTCCAAGGTTAATGTCCATTATTGATTGGCAAATAAAACTCCAAAAAGAAATTGATGACAATGTTAATGTTGAATTAAGTTGATCATCAATATGGGATTAATTGGAAAATTAATCATTGGGGAGTTTTGAGCTATAAAAGAAACACCCACAACACACATGAAGAATTTTTTTCCATCAATTCTTCTACTCTCACTCTTGCAATTTGTTCTTCTTCTTCCTTTGGCCTCCTTGAATAATTGGAATGGTGATTTTGTCCAAGCATAGTTCATTTCGCCGGAAGACTCAAGTGCGGAGTTGCATGCGGTCAATCCGTTTTATCCTGGGAGACTAACGCCCGTTAAACCTCAAGCACTCATAGAGCGGGGGATGAATTAGTCTTAGGGAGAGTGTAGTTTCACACGACTCGGATGCAAGTGACTAAATACGGTTTTATCGTTTCTTTTCATGTTTTCATTCTTTCAATTTGTAATTCCAATTTCAATTATATTGTAATCGTTTTCCTTTCAATATTTACAAGATTTTATCCATCAATCTTAAGACTAATTCTTTTTGTTGAGAAAGGATTGCAGATTACAGGATTCTTGTAGCGTGTGGCTATGGGAGAAAATATTGAAAAGGGACGGAAAAACGATGGGGTTAGGTCAATATTAAAAAGGGACGGAAAATATTTAGGGTTTTTCCCTGTAGCCGTTTGGCTTGTTGAAATCCTAATTCTTGGATTTGGTTAGGTCAATAATCTCTTCAGTAGATTATTGCTATCTCTTATAGAGATGTCCATCACGGTTATCTTTTTGTGTTGTATTCCGCTGCGTCATATTTTTTGGTGAATTCAATTAGGAAAAGAGAAAAATACCGTCTAGTGCCCTATCATAATCAATATTACCATTTAAGACATGCATTATTAATATTTACCATCTAATCCTAAGCCAAAGATAAGTACTACCGTAGGGTCCTTCAACTCACTTATATTTTCTCCAAATGACAAGACTACCCCCGTAACCCTAAGCAAAACCCATCCCCTCCCTTCCCAAGTACGACATACATACCCACCCTCTTTATCTCTACTTTCTCTCTCTACCTTCTCCATCCTTCCTTCGGCCAACCCCTCCCTCCCCCCCACCCCACCGCCGGCCAACCCCTACCTCCCACGCCGTGACAACCCCTCGATCCGTCGGTTGTCCTTCTCCCTTTCCTCTCTTCCGACCACCCCTCTCCTCCCTACCTTCTCTTCATCAGACCAAAGCTGTACCGGCCAGATCTGGATCTCCGCCAATCCTTGTTTCCGTTTACCACACCCCCAACACCGGTTAACAACTCCGACCAGCACAACCGCACGGCTTGACAGTCCTATCTCAACTCCGGCTACCCTCCCCCCCCCCACCCACCTCAGGCGAGCGACCACAATCGATCTCCGGTCCTTATCGGAAAAGCAACGACGCCTCACTCTCTACTTCTGCTTGGAAAAAACTCTAATTAGAGGTCAATTTTTTGCTGTTTAAACTAACTGGATGTATGAAGAAGCTAATTTCACATTCAATAGTTACCTAGAATATTGTATACATGGGGAATCTGTATATACAGTATTCTAATTTCAATTTCAGAGAATGAATAGCATTTGCAGACGAAGGGAGATATAGATAGATATGAATGAGGTTGGACGCAATAAAATCCAAGAAACCATTAGATCACCTAGTCTGGTGTGTGTATGTGAGATTGTGGGGGTGGGGATGGAGTGTGTTGTGTAATTAGAAAAAAGAGATTCAAACTATTTGGTTTAAAAATGTGTGCAAGTGAGAGTGTGGGGTGGGGATGGAGTGTGTTGTGTAATTAGAAAAAAGAGATTCAAACTATTTGGTTTAAAAATGGAGGGGGATTCGTCATGTGATATACTCCCTCCGTCCCATTGAGAGTGAGACCAGAGGAGTGGGCACGATATTTAAGATAAAGTGATATATATATGGTAGAAAATGAAGAGAGAGAATGAGTGGGGTAAATAGTGGTGTTGGTTGAATAAAATGAGTGGTGGAAAATGAAGAGAGAGAATGAGTGGGGTTAAATAGTGGGGAATGATGAATATAAGTATATTAAAACATTTCCATTTTGGGTAGTCTCACTTTAAGTGGGACGGCCCAAAAAGGAAAGAAGTCTCACTTCTAGTGGGACGGAGGGAGTACTCCTTTAGTTCCATTTTATTTTTGTTCTATGTATTGGTACATTTTCTTGGAGCATATCTTCATTTTCTTAAATACTCCTTCCGTCCCACCACAAGTGAGATCAACTTTTGAGGCACAATAACTAAGAAAAATGTAGTACACGTGTAGTAGAAAATGAAGAAAGAATGAGCGGGGTAAATAGCAGTGTTGATTGAATAAATTGAGTGGTTAAAAGTGAAGAGAAAGAATGAGTGGGGTTAAAAAGTGGGGTTGGTTGAATATAAATATATTAAAATATTTCCATTTTAGGCAGTCTCACTTGTGGTGAAATGAACTGAAAAAAAAAATTAATCTCACTTGTATTGGGACGGAGAGAGTATTAATTTAGTGAACTTTTATTCAAATTGTTTGTTCCAAATAGCTATAGTGGATTTGAGCCAACCACTGTCTTCAGTCAGATTTGATAGAATTATTTTAGATCTTACAATAATATTTATTTATTTTTACTATGATATACTCTCAGCTTAAAAAAAATAGAATATGTTGTTCAAATTTAAATAATGTTTGGGTTTGTTTTAAATTTGTTTGGTGGTGAGATGAGTGGTGATTGATGATAAAAATAAATATATGAAAAGATATATGGAAAAAAAAAAAAAAGAGTAATCCAAAACGGTACATTTTTGCATTTCAAAATTGGTAACCTTCTTTAATTTGACAACTGGCAACAAATGAGAAGAACAATCTCAATTGTTCAATGATCAACCGAAAAAAGAATTGAGAAGTTTCCAGTTGTTAGTTGTCAGAGTGGCTCATTTACTAAGATGATAACTGAGAATTTGCTGATAAGTTCTCAGTAGTTTGGTCACAGGAATTGCTGGTCCTCGAAGTTGATCGTGTTCCTAGTAGTTTCGTTGACAATTGAGATCTTATAGATATGTTCTCAGTGTTTGGTCGCCGGAGTTGATCGTGTTCTTAGTAGTTTTGTTGTGAGGTAAGTTCTCAGTTGTTTGGTAGCCGAAGTTGGTCGTGTTCTTAATAGTTTAGTTGAGAACTGAGAACTTACTCATAGGTCCTCAATTGTTTGGTCACCGGAGCTGGGCGCCAAAGTTGATCGTGTTCTTAGTAGTTTAGTTGACAACTGAAAGCTTATTGATAAGTTCTTGATTGTTTGGTTGCCGGAGTTGATTGTTTCTTAGTAGTTTAGTTGACAAATGAGAACTTACTGATAAGTTCTCAATTGTTTTGTCGCCGGAGTTGGTGGTCGCCGAAGTTGATCGTGTTCTTAGTTGTTTAGTTGACAACTGAGAACTTACTAATAAGTTCTCAGTTGTTTGGTCGCCGGAGTTGGTGGTCACCGGAATTGGTGTACGTCGAAGTTGATCGTGTTTTTAGTAGTTGAAAACTGAGAACTTAAATGTTCGCCGGAGATAGTCAGAGGAAAACAGTCGCCGGAGATGGTAGCTTGATGAAGTGGGGGGGGGGGGGGCGGTGAGTGGTGTAGTGGTGGTTGGAGAGTATTAGTAAAATATGGACTATATTTAGTTCACATTGGAAATGCCAACATAGTTTATTTTTAAAATACCTCAATAAAGTTCTATACTCTTAGCTTTTAAATTATATTTTGATTAAAAACAAAAAATAAAAAATTAGTAAATAGTGAATAATATAAATTTATAAAGAAACAAATTTAATTTTTTTTTTCCAAAATATATCCAAAAACTACTCATTTTGATTCACTTTGATGATATAATAAAAAATAATTGTGATTTCAAATTATTTTTCATATTAATGATTTTTGAGATAATATGTTTCAAATTTTGAAAGAGGAAAAAAATGAAAAGAGGTAGGAGAAAGGAGAGAGAATGTTGCAGTGTATTAAGTGGTCCTAGACCAGGGCTAATAGTGTAGGCCAGCTTAGGGAGTTGTGACTTGTGACTTGTGACTTGTGAGAGCGTGTTTGGATACAGAGAGCTACAGAGCGGGGAGCTAATGAGCCAAGGGCATGAAGGTCCAAAAAAAAGTCAGGGACTTTATGGTTAATTAAGAAAATACTTGTCTTAAATGGTAATTTTGCTTAGAATCAAGGATTATATGGTAAATGCCCCTAAGAAAAAAAATAGAAATTGGACATTTATTTTTAAATATAATTTTCTAAATCATTAAATACGGGATTTCGAAAAAAAAATCATTAAATACGGATGAAATATAATCTATAGCACGACAGCACGTTTGAAGATTGCTTATCAATTAAATCATTAAATTAAAGAAGAAAGAATATTCTGGATTATTGGAACAAATATTCCAATATTTACTAATCGGAATTAAAGCATTATGCCAATCCAATTATTTGTTCTATTTTAACAAGGTCAATAAGGAAGTTGGCCATGTAAAATACTCCCTCTATCCGTCTTTAATTTATAAAATAAAACTTTGACATACTCTTTCGGTCTTTCTTTTCTATTTTTTTTTTTTTTAAGCAAACAAACAGATTTTATTAATTAGCAATTGCAATGAACATGGAGTTGGCTATCCACAAACACCGGATGCTCAACCCAAACAGTGGGGCTTACAAACGTTACAAACGTAAAAGAAGCTCAAGAAATACAATCGGCCAAAGCATTGGCTCGACGATCAACTAAACGTACCGAGAGATGAATATGAGCACGAAGCACAACTCGGTATGTTTGAAGAAGGCAACCTAATCTAACTTCATCATAGATTGTCTTCATGAACACACTCTTGCAAGACTTCAAAATGGATAACATATGCTTCGGCTTAAGCCCGAAATTGATTGAAAGATTAGTTGAAGACCTTCCTTCCAAACATAAATCCGAAGCGTTCTTGTTCAAAGATGAAGCAACCAAATCAACAACCAATTTATTATCCTCACGGTGTGGTAGATTGAGAATGGCCAACACATAAGTAATACCCAAAGCCCTCAATAATGGAGGGAAAACAAAGGCCCTCAACATAGGAGGGAAAAACAACGGCCCCCACATAGGAGGGAAATCAAAAGCTCTCTCAAGTGGAGAGAAAATCAAACAATAAAATAGAAACAACATTTATTAAAAAAACTACAAAGTTACAAAAGAACAAGAACAAGAACAAGATCATCAAACAATTGTTTGTAATCACAATAATTACAATGTGATTACAAACAATTGTTTGAGATCAATAATAGTGAATGAAATCAAATATTCGGTCTTTCTTTAATCAACAAAAATTGCTATTTTGATTATCCTACTTTAATGTACAAAATTCAAAAATGGAAATTTTTAAATAGTTTATTAATGATGGGACCCTCTTATCATACTTACAACTACTACCCGCTTACTATTCTCTACCTTACTTTCTCTCTCCTACCCAACTATTTACACTCACAATACATCATATTTTCAATCGTTTTCTTAATTGTTGTGTTACGACTCATTTTTTGTAAATTAAAGAGGG
Organism: Campanula takesimana; assembly: GCA_026119855.1. Classification (NCBI taxonomy): domain Eukaryota; kingdom Viridiplantae; phylum Streptophyta; class Magnoliopsida; order Asterales; family Campanulaceae; genus Campanula; species Campanula takesimana. Next base: position 353,088 of record JAOWBW010001274.1, on the reverse strand, counting down.
ACAAAGGGAGTAAGAATCAAGAAAATGATTGAAAAATGATGCGTTGTAAGTGTAGATGGTTGGGTGGGAGAGAGAAAGTGAGGTATGGAATAGTAAATGAGTAATGGGTTATAGTTGTAAGTATGACACGTGGGACCAATTATTTAAAAGTTTCCATTTTTGGATTTTGTAGATTAAAGTGAGACAACCAAAATGATAATTTTTGTAGATTAAAGAGGGACGAAGAGAGTACTCCTTCCTTAGGTCTTGAAAATATATTTCCATTTGGCTTTTCATTATCAAAACGAGTAAATTTTAATTAAATATTAATGTCAATTTAATCTTCTTTTTTGCAAAATTTTAGAAATTGTTATCGATAAAGATTTGTTGATTACCCTTACGTCCCAAAACAAACTTTTCATAAAATAGCAACATGAGATGTTTGTTATGCGACGGAGGGTGTATAATTTATTAGATTTTCACTAAAAAAAATTAGTTTGACATTATTAATATTTGATCAAGCGTTTATTAAAATTAATTAAAATATTATAACTATTTTTTATTTATTTTTTTGAAGAAGGAGGTACAAGCACTAAAAGTTAAATAATGAGTGGGATAAAGTCAAACCCAACCTAACACATGCTGTCATGTCATGCACGATGGTTGAAAAACCACCTCACAGTTTCAACTAATCCCATTTACTTATTCTCTAATCCAACAGATAAAATTACAAAAAGTCTAAAATGTATATCTACTAATTAGTTGTCCCCATCTTTTCTTCATGTTATTTTCATAATTAAAGTAAGAGCAAAAAGCAAGGAAGAAACTAAAACAAATAAAATCTTATGGTTTATTGACTTGTCGAAATATTGCCTTAAGAAAACTTAATAGTAATACATTATACTCCCTCTTCCCTCTGTCCCAGTCAGAGTAAGAGTCCTACCTCTTAAATGCACGGAGATTAAGAAATGGTGGAAGTGATTTAAGTGTTGTGAGTGTAAGAGTAAAGTAAGAGAGAGAATGAGTGTGATTAGTGTTGTGAGTATTAAAATAAAGTATGAGATAGAATGAGTAGGATGAATAGTAAATATTTTTTTTTGTCATTTTAAGAAATTGACTCTTACTTTGAGACGTACAAAAATAAAAAGTAAAACTCTTATTCTGAAACGGATGGAGTAATAAACAACAACATGGTTGCGATTAGTCACCCATGTAGAATTTTCTTTATACTTATCTCCATCTACAATAACAACTAGTTGACTAATCCCTCCCACCAAATAAATAATCCCTCTGTCCCAAAAAAATAGTTTCATTTTGATTTTTTATGGTAAAAAAAAATGAATTTTGACCAACTATTGGTGATAATTTAATTATTCTAGTGAAATTCTGAAATTTGTAATTGATAAATCATTAAGTGATTTATTAATAATAAGTTTTCTAATTTTATTGTGATCATTAAATTGACATTAATATTTGGTCAAAGTTTATTTTTGTTGACTATAAAAAGTCAAAGTGAACTATCTTTCTGGGACAAGAGGGAGTAAATAAAACAATTATTTTTTTTTCTTTTTTCATCTTCTTCGAAACACAAAATCTTGTTCTCCTAACTCAAAAAAGGTTTGTCCCCAAAGGAGTGGTCCAGTGGTAAAGCCAAGCCTCACCCTCGGTGAGTGCTAGAGTTCGATCCCTCTCCTCGTCTCCTTATGGCGTGGACATTGTCAAAAAAAAAACTCAAAAAAGGTTTTGTAAAGCCTTCAAAAAATAGTGTAAGTTCCATCAGTTAAAACTATCAACCCTCCCTTCGGTTAAAAAATTATAATTCAATAGCACATTTGACGGGTCAGAAAAAACTTCCTTCCTCCATTGCTTCGTCTCCATCTTCCTTTTCCAGATTTCAATTCGTTGATCTACTTTTTATTTATTTAACTTAACTTGGTTTGTTCATCTGATTTTCCATCTTATTCCTTCCATTTTCCATTCAAATCTTCATCATTTCTTGAAGAAAACTTCATCTTCTTCTTCTGATTTTAATCTACAATAACACAATTGTTTGTAATTTCAATGCAGAAATTATAAACAATTGTGTTATTGTTTTCTATTGTAAATTATATATTATATAATAAGAATCTCTTCTAAGTGAGAGCCGTTGTATTCTCTCCTATGTGAGAGCCGTTATATTCTCTCCTAAGTGAGAGCCGCTGTTTTCTCTCCTAAGTGAGAGCCTATGTTGGTTTTGTTTGTTTATTTGATTGGTTGTTTTATTTTTCTTTTCAAAATTGCGACGGTTCTAGCATTTTATCACAATGAAGTGAGTTCTGATGTTCTAACTTCACAAGGATTGTTCGGAAAGTTTAAGATGCTTGGTAGGCGTTTTCTCGCCAATCCGGATTCTGAATATCTCGTGCTAAGCGCAACATTTTACCCGAGGGAAGATTTCGTAAATGCCAGATTGAGGCAGTCTCCAAGTTTCGTTTGGAAAGGGATCCGTACGTCTCAAGGTTGAGATATTAAATATAATTCTTGTAAGTTACGAAATAGAACTACTATTGTAATTTTGAGTGAGCCTTCAATCTTTGTGGTGTGCCATCTCTTTTTTAATTGTGAATGAAATGAATTATCGTTTGTCTTCAAAAAAAAAAAATATTTGACTGGAGTTTCAAGTGATGAAGCAACAATTAATTTTAGGTGACAAACTTTCAATTGAAAATCTTAAACAGGGAGCCATTTTACAACTACTGTAGTTGTATTGTATACTCCATCCAAGCGTAAATAATTTTTCAATAGAGTTCTTTTTATCCTAAATAAAAGTCAACTAAAAAATACACACAAATAATATTTTTCCTTTAATTTAGAATTTACTAATGCGAAGTTGTAAAATTAAAAATCTATAATGCGAATAGTAACATAAATTATGTCACTTTGTTACAAAATTTAATTCCCAATCAACGTTTTTACAATTTTGTTAATTAGAATAGAAATTGAGAGATCTTCAGTAAGTCTGAATACTAGTCGAATTGTGTCTATTGGATTTTTAACTAAGGTGAGATTGTTTTATCCATTGCCTTTCGGCAATGGATAAAAAAGATCGTCCATTTAAAATAAATTGAATTTAAGATATTGATATATGTTGTATGAGTAGGTTTTGAGGGAAACTAGTTCCTCCATAAGTTATTAAAAGTCTTGTTTTTAACCCTTAAACCCTAAACCCTAACCCATATAAAACAGAATTTTTTATAACTTATGGAGGAACTAGTTTTCCCTAAAACTTTCTCATGTTGGATTGCTTAGACACAATCCTCCCTCGCCCTCCAATAAAGAACGTCCATGACTCCATGTAAAAAAAAAAAAAAAGATTGTGATACTCCCTCCGTCCCATTTGAAGCTTCACTTACTACTCAAATGGATGTCCCGTTGATTGCTTCACCTTTCCTAAAAGGGTTAATTGCAATTTAAACCCTGAAGTACCATACCACCCTTCCAAGCGAACCCTGATATGTTATCTTTGTCAAATCGGGTCTTCATGTTTTAAAACTTGCCAAATAAGGTCTTTTTGACGGATTTCGTTAGAAAGTCAGTTATGTATCATGTGCCATGCACGTGACTAACGGAATTGGGTGACTTTGAATTGAGATTAAGTTTGATGGGGTTATAAATGATATCTTCAAAAACTAAGGGATGAAAAAAAAAAAAAAAAACTATATCCTTCTTCCTCCTCCGTCACACACACACACACACACACTCGCACACACACACTCTCTCCCTCTCTCTCTCTAAACTCACCGGCTGTAGAGGAATATATTTTCTAACCTCCTCATCTTCCTCACAACGCCGTCAATACATTAGTTGCCGTTGTCATCCTCGTCGCCGTCCATCGTCGTTGCGGTTCGTCGTCGCCGTTCGTCGCAGTCCTTTGTCGCCGTCGTCGTACTGCCCATCGTCTTCTTCGCCGCCGTCGTCGTCTTCCACCAGACAACCATTGACTGGGTTTCAATTTCGATTTGGGTTTGATTTAATATATTTCTTTGATTTCTGATTTCCCTCTTTTGATTTTCGATTTTTGATTTGGGTTTTGGAAATGGGTTTCAATTTCGATTCTCGATTTCCCCCTTTTGATTTTCAATTGGCAATCATTGTCTCTACAATCTCCCCCGCAAGAAATTGCTCCCAAAATGGGTAGTACAGATGAGCGTGTTCAACCATTTACTGGGTTTCAATTTCGATTTGGGTTTGATTTAATATTTTCTTTGATTTTTGATTTCCCTCTTTTGATTTTCGATTTTTGATTTGGGTTTTGAAGATGGGTTTCAATTTCGATTCTCGATTTCCCCCTTTCGATTCTTGAAGATGGGTTTCAATTTCGATTCTTGATTTCTTGCGGGGGAGATTGTAGAGACAATTATTCAGCCATGATTTTGATCCATTGTGATCTACTGAACTGTGTACTTGTTATTATTTGCTGATAAATTTTCTATAGGTTTACAACTTTATTCAGCCATGGTTCTGATTCAATGCCACGGGTCTGGACTGGGAGGGAAGATATTCTTGTGTGTATAATCTGTGTGTGTTCATGTGGCGGTGTTTGGTCGGTGTTTGGCATGGCTCTAGGTGGTGGCGGTGCAGTGGTGGCGGTGCGATGGTGTGGTGGCCGGTGGTAGTAATAGTGGAGAGAATGGTGATGATAATTTGGTTGAAATGTAAAATTTGTATTTTGAATTTCATTAACAAATTTGACTGTACTCAAATTTTATATTTGGACAGTTTTTAGGTAAATGATTAGTGCTTAATCATAAATGTTAAATCTCTTAATTCAATTTCATTACCACTTTTCACAATATAATACTATTAGTCCTTAATCCCCATGTCGGGAGAGAAAATCCTAATTCAGATGGGACGGATGGAGTAATGCTTATACGTACCGATCTATCAAACGAGCAAAAAAAAAAAAAAATAGCCAAATAAAAATTATTTTGGGAAGTAGAGAGTAATTAAGAAGTAATAAAAAAGAAAATAAATTGTTTGTTTTTTTTATAAATTTTTACTGAAGAAATAAATATAAATTTTAGAACTATAAAAATTTGTGGATATAGATATTAATAAAAAATGAAAATAAAAATTAATTATATTCCTCACAAAGAAATGCTCCATATTTAATTAAAATATGGTACTATCCCTATATTTTTTGTTTCATTTTTAAATCATTATAATGTTTTTAATTATTATATTCCTCACATAAAATTTGGAAATAAATATTATTTTACAATATTAATATAATAATTAATCAAGTAATTACTTATTTATATCCAAAGAAATATTCTTTTAATAATATTTATTTTAAAAGTTTGATAATTGTTTTTATTTCAGCCCTTTTGAATTTAGAATTTTCATTAGGCCCCTTAATAGCAAATATCAATTCAAAGTCACCCAATTCCGTTAGTCACGTGCATGGCACATGCTACATAACTGACTTTCTAACGAAATCCGTCAAAAAGGCCTTATTTGGCGAATTTTTAAAACATGAAGACCCGATTTGACAAAAATAACATACCAGAGTTCGCTTGGAAGGGTGGTATGGTATTTCAGGGTCTAAATTGCAATTAACCCTTCCTAAAATGGTTATAAATTTAAGCCCCACTTGTCATCCCCACTCATTTTTTCCTCTCAAATACATAAATTGTGGTCCCCACTTGTCATACCCACTAAGTTTTCCCCCTCACACATTTAAACTATGGGTCCCACTTGTCATTCAAGTCAATTGTCATCGTTTACAAATTCATATGGAATCTATTACGATCTATGGCCGTGACTGTTACAGATTTCCTCCTCCCTTATTGGAAGACGTCCTTAAGACCTCCCGAGGAAGCCCCAAGCTTTATACCACTCGGCCAATGAAGATTAGGTAATTTATTTATGATATTTTCCCTTTATGATATTGATATAAATGGATTGCTTAGGCACAATCCTCTTTCTCCCCCCTCCAGACGTTCATTCAAAAGGATTAAATTTGAGTTTATTGCAAAACTGACATGCGTACTTTCATTTATTTTCAATTTGACTCGCAAACTTTGAAAACATCAAATGTGGCTTGCGTACTTTCATTTTCAAAATTTTGAGACGACTTTTTTAACACCCGTTAAAAAACATAATGGGACACTCTGTATAAGGGTGAAAGTGTAAGAAAATAAACTTAAAATCCTAAAATTGCAGATTTCAACACTCCATTACTCCATTGACTCTCTTCTTCTCCAAATCTACACATACAAACCCTAAATTGGTCCAAATCAAGATTAAACCCAAACCCTAAAATATTTTAGTCGTATTGACAACGACGGCGGACGCATGTCCGATGGCAAGTTGCCCTAAGTTGCGACTCACTGTACGGATCTCCACAAGCCAATCGCCGAATTCCTTGGTATTTTTCTTTCGATGTGTGCTCGGATCGCCGGGATCTTCTTCTCTAGCATTCGACAGAGCGTGGACGACGGCGTTTTGACGAGGAAGGATCTCTCGATCGAGTCAACGCATTTCAAAGCCATGTAGAAGTTGTTCTTAGACAAATGGAGATTGGCTCGGGAGCAAAGCTCGATCAATTGACACATGTTCTTAGGGAATCGACTGCGAGGCTAATGTTTTGGCACTTGTTTCGGGCCTCGAGGAATGAGTCGAGCGTGGATAATAGAGGACCGGCAACGGACTGCGACTGAGAATTGGACCAATTTAGGGTTTGTATGTGTAGATTTGGAGAAGAAGAAAGTCAATGGAGTAATGGAGTGTTGAAATCTGCAATTTTAGGATTTTAAGTTTATTTTCTTACACTTTCACCCCTTATACAGAGTGTCCTGTTATGATTTTTAACGGGTGTTAAAAAAATCGTCTCAAAATTTTGAAAATGAAAGTACGCAAGCCACATTTGATGTTTTCAAAGTTTGCGAGTCAAATTGAAAATAAATGAAAGTACGCATGTCAGTTTTGCAATAAACTCGATTAAATTTGCCACATATACTCTCTTCGTCCCTCTTTCATCTACAAAGTCCCAAAATAAAAATATTTTAGTACTTTTAAATAGTGGGACCCACTTGTCATACACACAACAACTATCCACTTATTATTCTTTACCACACTTTTTCTCTCTCAATCAACTATCTACAATCACAACACATCATTTTTTTTCAATTATTTTCTTAATTGTCGTGCCAAGACTCATTTTTGTAAATTAAAAAAGTACGGAGGGAGTAGAGTATATACACTGCACCCTCTAAAATTAGAGAATTGAGTACTTTTTATGTCCATCTAGATGGATAACAACTGTATCTCAAATGGTTGACTAAAACATACTTTACCCGGAGGCAAAAGGGAGTAGTAGGTGGAACCATCATTGACTTGGTAATCCATAAATCCAACAGCTACGCGCTTCTTTTCTTTTCCTTCCCTTTTATTTTACTATTCCAAAAAAGAATATTTCCTAATTAATTAAGTACACATTATTACCCTTTTAAAAACACAGACCAAACTGCTCCCTCCCTCTCCATTTGTTTACATTCCTTCATCCACAATACAAAGAAATACCTTCCGGCCTCTCACTTCGCCGGAAAACAGACAACATGTGTCCTATGAGATTCCTTTTGGTGTTCTTCTCAGCCATATTGGCCGGCTATATTGCCTGGAAGTCCGTCCGTTCTTCGCCTGAGTTTGATGATTCTTCTGCTGTTGACAAAAATGCTTCCTCCTCCAAAGACAAACAAGAATCTAGCTTGATCGAGGTATGGTTATAATCATAATTCAATCTTTCTGGAATTTGATTTATATATATTTTTTTTTCTTAATTGCTTTATTTACACGGTACCCTTTTTCTGTTTCTTGATTAGTTTCTTTAATTTGTTCTTGATCTTGATCATTCTTGATTAATTTCAGATGGGTCGAAATGGGTTTTGGGGATTTGTTGACATGGCCAGTGGGAGGTACCTTTGGAGGAACCTAAGGGAGATGAAGAACATTGAGAAGGTGAAGAGCCATTAGAATCAAATATGTTGATGAAGGTTATTGTTTTTTTGTAATTATTTTGTTTGAGATGGGCATAAATATGAATTAATTCTTGTATACTTTGTCCCTAATTGAGATGCAGAAAATATTTGCGTAAGACTTTTTTCCATAATTCATATTTCCTTTCTTCAGTTTTCGGTTTTGTAAGAATTTCTTTCACAAGATTGTAGATGCTATTGATGAACGTATTCATACATAAAAGTCAGAGATGCAAACCAACCAGTCAGTTGAGTTTTATCGAGTTCGAGTCAAGCAGCGTATATTGACCTACCTAACTCAACTCGGATACATGTTAATTACCTAAACTGGCAACTCGAGTCGAATACTTGGAACTGAGTCAGGCTGAGTTAAGATATTGAGTACATGCTTCAAAGCCAAGATCATATTGGCTAAGTGCCCAGAAAGAAAAGAGGGGAAATGGAAATTGATACTCGAACTGAGTTTACAAGCTGAGCCAATCATGTACACGAACAGGTTTTATTGAGTTTCAAACTCAATTAGCTAAACGAGTAAAAGAAGCCTGTCAAACTCGACTCGGTTTATTTAAACGAGTTGAGACGGGGTGTACTCAAGCTATTAGGTTAAACAAAACAGGGACTGTAAAGTCTTGCTGGATAAACCCTGACCATTCCTAAAAACAGCCCTACTACAACAGATTGAATGCACAAGGCAATCCCAGAACTAAAAAGCAGTACCAAAAGATAGCAAAGACGAGATAAAGATCATACCTCAGAATTTAAAATGAAGGTCTCAACTTTCAACCGTAAGCAGACCGGAGATTCTAAACATCTCCCGAAGTACTGCCGGGAAAGCATAAGCTACCGCATACCCACATAGATAATAGAAGAAGAACAAGAAAACTTGGAAGATTATATAGCTATTACCTAATTTGACAAAAAAAAAAAAAAAAAAAAAAAAAAAAAGCACATAGTTGAGTTCTCTACACTTGGAACATATACATTTCTACTCGTAAATGCAAATCATACGACACAACATTAATCAACTAACAACATTCAACAAGTGACAGTAGCTATATTTATATATCAGATTGTAACTTAATTGTCATATAAAGAAGTGTAATAAGCGCACCTCGAGGAATTACAGCAAGCCTCGCAAGATTTGTGCCCATCCAAATGGCTGCAGCAACTTGAGTAGCGACTCCAACAACTTGAGTAAAAACACCCTTGCTCGTTTTACTAAAAACCCATCTAGCAAGAGAGAGAAACAAAGTAAGTAAAATGCCATCTATACCCCCCAACCCCCACGCAATCATATAACCCATTTTATATCCGTCATCCAACTTATGGTCAAGCAAAGCCATTATGCTGCTGAAAGTCAAGGATAGTCGGGGTCCAATAGTTTTCATCAGAAATATAGAGAGGATGGAGGACTTGAGCAACTCAATGAAAGAGCGTCTCTCTTCCTCGGGTGTTTCTTTTTCATACTCCTCATATGTTTCATAATAGAAGGAAGAAGAACTCTCCTCTCTATCTTCATGTCTTTCCCAAGATCGCTCTTGACGTGTTCTCTGTCTAAGATTAGCCCATCGGTTGTATATTCTCTGCCCATCTCCAAATTCAGTGTCATAGTTCAAATTATTTTTCCATGATCTTCTAGCTTCCGATTGTAACCGTACCTCTCGATCATATTGATTTCGTGTTGTGGTATTAGATAATACCTGCAAAAAATAGAGTGTGAGATTGGACGTCATTAACTTCAAAAGACAAGTTTCAAGAAGAAATGTAAAATCCAGACTAGCATGACATGGTAAATATATTTTCATGGATCAATCAAGGAAATCAAATACTCCCTCCATCCCAAAATGATCTTCCAATTTGCCATTTCTCATTGTCCGAAAAGCTCTTCACATTTCTACAATTTGGGCATAAAAGTGCATAAACAAAATATGGCTAGTGAAGGAAGTGTTTATATTCTTAAAAAGTTTGATTAGTCAAATGGGAAGATCATTTTGGGATAGAGGGAGTATAAAAGATTATCATGAACTAACTCAAACACTACTATGCTCACAAACCCCAGGTGGAACCCCAAAAAGGACATACTCCCTCCGTCCCAAAATGATCTTCACACTTTTTTAGCCGTTACTACAACGGAACTTTAAGCAATAATTTTAGGTGGTTTAATTATACTAATGAAAATCTAAAACTTTTTATTGATTCGCCACTAATAAAACTATCAATAACAAGTTTTAGATTTTCATTTGGATAATTAAATCAACTTAAAATTATTTCTCAAAGTTCCGTCGTAGTAATGGCAAAAAAATGTGATGATCATTTTGGAAGGAGGGAGTATTTCTGGTATTTACGTTTTTGCCACATCTATATTAACTTCCCCAAATTAGTGAGCTAGTAAGGAATCAGTTCAAGTCAAGGAAATGAGTAGTTCTTGCAAAATGGGGTGAAAGGATGCAAGGATAACTTGTTAATGAAGGATACTCCCTTACCAATAATTAGTTCTATAGGTTATTCACTTCATGCCTGAATTGCAGCAGGAGTAGACATCAGTCATCGTCAAATATATTTACGTGTGATTGGAGATTAAATGTGTTGGACAGCTATTTCTGTAACAATTCGAGTGAATTCAGCAAGCTTATTCATTAGAAAGTTGGAATAGTATCATCAACAGTAGAAAAGCCTGCCATCTTAAGCGACGGAAACTGAAAAATAAAAGAGACTCATTGTATGAACTATGAAGGTTTCAAGTTTCTAACATCTAAACTAAAGAATTTAGCTTAGCAAGTGTCCTATCCTGTCATGAAAGACCTCTATAGAGATGTGGACTCCTCAAATTTAGACAACACCCAGACTTTTTCCCAGGAAGCGCAGCAGCAGGTTCATTGATCAGGGTTTGACAGAATCTGAAAGAGCAATCCAGAAAAGGCTCCAAAAGTCTAGCTAATCGCTCCAAAAACATGCTAGAATGACTACATGCTCCTATAGTAAGTTGGAAAATAAGCTCTTCTGTGGAGCTCGGTCAATTGCCCAAAACAATACTCCCCCTGTCCCAAAATGATCTTCTCATTTGTTTTTTTCATTGTCCCAAAAAGTTTTTCTCATTTCTCCAATTTGGGCTTAAATGTGCATAAACACAACATGACTAGTGAAGCAAGTGTTCATATCCTTAAAAAGTTTGAATAGTCAAATGGGAAGATCATTTTGGGACGGAGGGAGTATTCCTATACCACCAAAACCTTTTTCTCTTTAATAGTGCCAAGACCCTTTCACCGCTGGGTAAGTAAACCATCAGCTGTTTCAGAGTGACTTCAAACCTCGCTACAAAATATAACAAACAATTGCAAGACACTAAATAACCCAGCAGGGGTAAACAGGTAAAGGGGGTGAAGTCTACTAGATAAGGCACAGAATGGACCTACTGCAAAGAAATTAGACATCGAGACGCTTGAATATTAGAAAGAGGCATAATATGAGGAACGAAATTTGAAACTGTGAAATGTGTTCGAGGAGCACCATTTATGGATGGCAAAAAATAAGAAAAGCTAAAAACATTGGGCCGGAGGAAGAGGGTCGTCCTGCCTGAGTTTTCCCAAGAATAGAGACGATTGAAAATATTATAGGAAAATATGAGGAACGAAATTTCAAACTGTGAGGGACAAATTTTCAGCAACTAACATGAACCACATAAATCCCGGAATTGGAATATCACTGATGCTATAAAGAGTAGAGTTGAACCCACAATTTAAGTGTGCGAGTATGACAAGTGGGTTGGGTAAACAAAAAAAAAGGTGAACATTATAGGAAAGTGGGACTTACTGATGGGACACCCAAAAAGCAAATTGGTGCAAGTTGTTATGGGACGGAGGGAGTAGTCATTAAGAAATATTCTTAAACCCTTACATACCAAACCATATGGTCCATATCCAACCTTGCAAGACAATCTCTCTTATCCCCCATCAACCACACACCAAAGGGATTCAAGTGTCATTTTTTCCTGAAGTTTGTAACCACCTGAAGAAAAATCCAAAATGAAAAAGAGGTAACAAGAAAGAATACTACAAACCATAGTTACCAGGAACATGGGACGTTTCGGGACGCGGGACGGGTACGGGAACGAGGAACGTGACTTAGTAAATTTTGGGTACGTTGGGGGTAGGCTCAATTGGGAACGTGGTACGCTCTATATTGAAAACACATCACTAAGTTGCATATAATAACATATATTTACACACACACACACACTACACTATATTTATATATATATATACTTTTAGGGAGATAAAAGAGTATAATGTAAAGGCGTATAACCATAAAAGATTGTAAATGCAGACAAGATTCTACGTTGATGACAGTTTATTTCCGGTACGATAGTTTGAGTTTGAGTACTTTGGGTCGAGTTCCCTTGTGAACCCGGGACGCGTGTTCCCGGGACGTGGGACGAGAGGGGGTTGGGAGTTCCGGTAACTATGCTACAAAACACTAGATGACTGAAGCCTTTATCGCGTGACAGAAAAGCTCCTTCACCGATCAGGACACCTTGACAGTCTTTCCACAACTGGAGGATTAAAGTATATTCTTGTCTAAATGAAAAAAAACTTCTTCGACGCACCTGGATACATGAACGGTCTTTCCACAAATGGGCCCCAAAAGACGAGAAACCTTGGATTACCCCTCAAAAGAGCATAAAGATAAGAACCAAAAGGCCAACTATGCCAATTTAAGAACATAATCAAGGAAACGAGTACAACATTAATCCTAGGATTTCTGGAATCTGGACTCGGACAAATTACTCCCATGACTGGAAATGTACCAAAACTTAGGAGATTAGCAGGAATATTATGGATATTACTTGACTGGCAATAACAGAATGTAGTCATCTAAAACTAAATTAGAGGTTTATAGAGAGAAAAACAACAGTGAAGGATCACCTTGTCAAACCCTATACCCTATGAGAACCAAGCCTTGGCCTCTTCCATCAGAAGGACGGATACACAAAGACATCAGACAAATATATATTAACTTCGGGTCCACAAGCTAATAGGACTCAAATTAGACCTCCTCACTTCCTGCACCTTCTTAGCAACAACTATATGAAAGTGGAGTTAACATTTTCACGGGGATCAGAGTTAGAAGAGACCTCATCGCCTCTGATATGATGGCGCCCCTAGATCATTACAGTAAGTCATGGAAGAAACAGTAGGTGGGATTCTTCCACCTCATCGAAACAAACAGCCTTTCGTACCTTGATCGTCCGAGAAGAGCTCTCCAACCAAACACTTCACTCTCACAAGAGGAAGCTGCTGAGGTTCCTCAATTAAAGCCTAAGCTTTTAATCATCCAGCTCGCAGTTCCAAAACATTTTCAGGTATTTTCCAACATCTAGCCCGCAGTTCCACAACATTTTCAGGTATTCTACTACCACATAGCGCAGTTTTAGATTTGAATCCTTTGATAAAAAGCTATCCCTTAACACCAGGAAGCAAAAATGACATTTTTGATGATGTGGACTTTAACGTGGCTGAAATTGCCAAAGTACTGATCACAACCCAGTAAATATCTCCTCCCTCAAATGCAAAAGGAAGATCTCGACCTCTCTAATGATTAGAAATGTGAATACTGTACTTTGCATTCAGTAACCATTAGACATCAGCAGCTTGTGCATGAAAGTAAACAATGAATAAACTTCATGCATGGAGAAGTACGTTTATCCAAAATAAGATTAATTTTTGAGGTTTAAATAAAAAGTGAACAGTCCTAATTATTGTTTAAACGACTTGCAAGTAGCAACTTCTGCTTTCTAGATAGAAATTGTCTGCATGTATTTTTGGTGGATATATTCTTTTTACCCGCATTTTCATGTTTTTTTCCAGAGCATTAAATCATACATAATGCAGTTCTTAACAATCAAAACCAATAATGTTACAGTTACCAACCTCGTAAGCGCAATGAATTTTTTTGAACACCTCACCAGCTCTTGAATCCTTGTTAACATCTGGATGATACTTCAATGACATACAAGTTCAATGAATATGAAAGTGTAAGTAGCCATCTCAGTAAGTGTAGAACCAATAATCACAATAGTAATTATAATAAAATAACAATAATAAACCATTCTTAATATGAGTCCGACGAGAGGCATTGACTAATGTCTGTGAACAGAAAACACGAGCAGGCAGAGCATACTATACAAGTGTTGTGTTACAATGTACGTTGTAGTATTGTGTTGAATAATTGCCTTTGCAATGACTAAAAACTATTACGCAACAGAAGGTCAGGGAAACACCCAGCAGTGTACACACAACTGTTCCTTTTACAATATCAACCATAGTATTGATTGTGACTTGAGATATCGTTTGTCTACAACCCTCATTTATCCGACTAGCTGAGTCTGCTAAATGCATTCTGAATCGTAGTGGTATTTTCAGTTAAGAGGAAAAATCTTCTAGATCTCTTAATCCTCGTGCTTTTCAAGCATCAATTTCTTAGAAATTTAAGATTAACTTATAAACCTAAGGTGTTTGCCAGAATATACTCCCTGCGATCGAAAAATCCACTTTGACTTGGCG
>JAOWBW010001274.1:229009-338434 GCA_026119855.1 Campanula takesimana | reverse complement strand
TTTTACTTTCGTCGACGCGTTTTGCTTTGCAATCCACATCGCCGAGGGGCTCTGTAGACACCCCGCCTTGGACCTCTCACCCCGATTGCATACATAGTATTTTTATTTAACTTGTTTTTGTTAATTTCTGTTACTTCTGTTAAGTTCCTAACTGATTCCGTTAGTTTTGGATGAACTGCATAACAGAATTAACTTTCTAGTCCATTCTGTCAAAATTGCCTTTTTAAAGCCGCGCGCCTCCGCCTTTTGAGGTCAGAAGCGCGCGCCTTCGATGGTACATCCGGAAGCGCGCGCCTCTGGGGCGTCAGTTACAGATTTTCTCCCAAGAATCCCTCTCTTGCTTATTTTGCATGGATTTCACCCGGGAAATATTTCTTTGTGACCGCGAATTGGCACCAAAAACATCCCCTTTCAACTATAAAAAACCCTCCAATCCATCATTGGAGGGGGATCTCTTCTCGACCTTGGACTTCTTTTTGGACTCCAACCTTGATTCACCAACTACATTATACACAAATTCTCCGAACAAGAGTTTTACATAACAAAATCTACACAAATCTCTACACAACAACATCATTTTCAAGTTCAAGTTTGAAGT
The DNA here is from genome assembly GCA_026119855.1 of Campanula takesimana. Lineage (NCBI taxonomy): Eukaryota > Viridiplantae > Streptophyta > Magnoliopsida > Asterales > Campanulaceae > Campanula > Campanula takesimana. The sequence goes on along the minus strand of JAOWBW010001274.1, from coordinate 337,836 downwards.
CTTCTTTCTAAAGGTACAAGTCTTCTTCTTTTATTCTCTTTTATTCTAGTCTTACTAGTATGCAATCCCCATTAATGGGACATAACCAACATGACTACTTCATATATTGAAGTTAGTTAAGGTTATCTCCCTACATTTTAATCTTAACTTTAATTCACCATGTTAATTTCTCTTCATCTCTTAATGTAATTCTTTAACATTGCTTGTTACATGTAATCTTTATCATTAAATAAATAGAACAATTCTATTTTATTTCCCCTTTATTTCCTCTTTTCTTCTCATCACAATTGTTAGCAGATTTCTATTTAATTAAATGAAGGACATGTAAATATTAGAACACCAATAGTAGCAAGACCCGCGTAAGCGGGGCGGAGTGGGTGTTTAAGTACTTCCCACTCCGTCACCTAACCCCGAACCCTTCTCTTCCGAATCTCTGGTTTTGTACATAAATTAGGCTATTTCTAGGTTTTCTTATGTTCCTTAAAAACATAGGTGGCGACTCTAAACAATCTAAAACAAGTTAGACATCCTAGGATAATTCACCGCTCTAGCCAAGCCGTGGTTCCCCGGGGTATCTACAGGTATCCCACCAGAACTCCCGGCACACCTCTATCACTGCTGCCACCTTCAGGGGCCCCCAACCATGCGAACACTGTCAAAGAATGGGCCAAACCCCATAGCCTCGATCCGAGCACGCAAACCGCCCGGTCCCTCCGGCAGGGACGCCCACAGTTTGCCCACAGTCACTGTGGACCCACGAGCCTTGATCCTCTGCAGGTAAACACAGCACAGGTATGTTACCATTCTAGCAATTTACAATTCTAGCAATTTAAATTCTAGCATTCCATTATTCTGGCATCTCATACTATGTATAAAACATGCAAATGTGCAAGAAAGAGAGGAGTGAAAATTCAAAATTTACCTCTCGCGTCTCCGGAAGCCCCATCGACCAATGACGCTCAGAGTCGATATAAAAATCGTAATCTGGTCGAACGTAGACCGTAGCAGATTATCGCGATAATTTCGAGTCATGGCTCGTGTCTCAAAGCCCCGTGGAATCAAGGGTGCCGCTTCAAAACCCGCTCCTAGGTCAACCCCTACATTTCCCTCGCCCTGAGCATCACCGTGCCCCTCTCCTTGTTGCTCTTGTTGTGGAAGCATATACCCACCTGGCCCGGAAAATCCCTGAATAACGCCTCATTGATCCAATCTGCCATAGCTTCAAGAATATGTGAAAATGAAGTCTTCAAAATTATCAAAATCTGAGCTTTCTCTCTCTAAAAAAACTCAATTTTCTCTCTCTAACTCGTCAACAATGGAGGAAGGAAGAAGAAGAAAGAAGAAAGAAGGAGAAAAGGGGGCATTATTAGGGGTTGTGTATATTTTGAAAAAGTTTGAAAAAGTTTCAAAGCAGTCCCCATCAGAGTCTGAGCTTGCTGAGGTTGACTGGTTCCTTGAACGGGCTGCCATCCAAATCTACCATTCTGTCTAGTCTTGTGGCGCGCCTTGAGCTTTGGTCACTGCGTCGACGCATTGCTTTAAATCCCCTATTTCTCTTGAGATGTCTTGAATCGTTTCTGCAGTCAGGTGCGAGAGTACCTCTCGGCCGTTCCTCACATAAGGCTCGATTTCGTAGCAACCGAGGAGTTCTAAGTTTTCGCTTTCCATATAGAACCAAAATCCTCCCACGCCGGTGAGCATGTTCTCATCTATCAAGTCTTGGATTCTCCTTTGTAGAGCGACACAGTCGTTGGTGTCGTGGCCTTCGTCTTGGTGGTAAGAGCAATTTTTGGTAGGTTCAAATGGTTGAAGGGGTGGTAATTCGGAGAGGAGCGAATGTTCTCCTAGAGGCTGCATCTTGCCCATTTATCTCAGTTGGTCGAACAACTTTGCGAAAGGGGTCCCTATTCTTGTGTATCGGTGGACTGAGAGGGGGTATTTTTCCAAAAATCTTTGCAGTTTTTCACTGATTTCCTTTTCCTGGTGCGAGGGCCACGATTCTGTCGTTCGTGTTGGAGTCCGAAGTATATTCCCATGTGCCGGGTGCAGGATTGGGGTATTCGCGAGGTACTCCTTCAGGTAGCGTAACGCGAACTCACATCTCGAATTCCATTCTTGGTCGCGGGCCCTTTCTATTTCTCTGAGTGTCGGTTCCCCCACTGTTGTAAATTGGTTGAGGTATTGCAGTAACTTGATGAGTTCTTCCTTTTCGGATTTGTTCCGAGGAGACTGCATTCTCAACACGGCTTGAACTCGCCGACTGATGGTCCTCCCCGAGGTTATGGAGGGGGTCGCTTCTTGGTCCTCCTCGATTGTCTCGACCTGGTTATAGCCGGCAAACCCATCAACGAATGACTTGACCTCGTAATGGGTGGTCGCGTCCACCAACATGTCGATATTTGGCAGGGGGAAGTCATCCTTCGGCGTAGCTTTGTTGAGATCCCAAAAATCCGTACACACTCTGACTTTGCCGTTGGATTTCTTGACAGTCACCAGATTTGATAACCAAGTCGGATACTCGATCACCCTGATGAAACCCACACGGAGTAGCTTCTCAATCTCTTCTTTCACTTGCAAAGACCATTCCGGCTTAATGCGGCGTAGCTTCTGTTTGACTGGCTTAGCGTCTGGTGCTGTCGGGATTCTGTGCTCTACGATCGAGTTGTCGAGCCCCGGCATGTCTTTATACGACCATGCGAACACATCCACATATTCTTTGAGTAGCTCAATCAGTGCTTCCCTTTCGGCTCCGCTGAAGAAGCTTCCAATCTGCGTTTCCTTAGGCTCGGCTTCGGTTCCCAAATTCACGCACGTTAACACCTCATCGGCAGCTTGGGCTCGAGATTCTTTTTGATTAATAACCTGTTCTGAAATTTCTTTAATGTATTCATCATTTAATGTGTCTGTGTCCGCCTCTTCTAATGAATCATTATTAACTAAGTGTATATCATTAGTTTGATTATTAGTCAATTTATCAGTTAAAAGAGTGACTATGGAGGGATACTCGGAAAGGTCGAGGGTTTCATTCATGGCAAAAAGGAATATAGCGTTTGCAACAAGATCATAGTCTTCGGACGTGAGGTCGTCAGACTTAGAGGAAGACTCAATTCAAAATGTAAAACACTAGACTCTGGGGACGGGGATTTTGGGTGAGTGACAGGAGATGCTGCAGGAGTGGTGACAGGAGAAGGAGTAAGCCCCAATGTCCCCACCATAAATTCTGGAGTAGCTACAGGTCCCCAAATGATGTACCAATTCTTGAGCTTGTCCCCCATGGGTACCACCAATGTCCTTGGGTCCACCTTATCTTCAGAATCGTCTCCAATGACGGCAACCATGTCTTCGTGCAGCCCCAGATTACCCAGATGTTGAAGTAGATATTGGCCGTCCCACGTCTCAGTCAAACTCGGAGTTTCTGCGGCTTCTGTTGCTGGCTTGTCAAGGGTTGCGGCTTCAAGTTGATCTGCCAAGTCATCTGCAACCTTGGTGGAGTACTCATGCCTGATGGTTCTAACTCTGCCCGTGGCTTTGTCATATTCCATGTAAGTCAGCTTCATGTTGGACCGATCGAATTCCACATCTCTGAAAATCTCGAACCCTTTCTGCAACTTCCCGGTATGGTCAATCCTTGGCTCGGCGAACTCGAAACACGAAAACTCCTCGCCTTCCCTGACAAAGTAGCTATTCAGGGATAGGCGGTATGGCCGCATTTCAGGCTTTTTGTAGGGAAGCTTCATCTTTTTAAGCAATTCTATCCTTTGTTGCTCCATCTTGTCTTCAGGGGTGAGAGTATACCCAAGACCGAACAATCCTCGGTGGTCAATCTCCTTAACCAGACTTATGGGACCTTGCAAGCACTTACCTAGCCCCAGCCCCGGTACGAAGCCTATATTACGCAGTATCTTGACAACAGGTGCCACTTTATCCGTTGTTTTGGTGAGGTCGATGGTGCAGATCTGTGCTTGAGCGACTATATCGAAGCCATTGAAGAGTCAGCTCTCTTCCCCATGCTGAATCTGTAAGACAGGAACGCCCTTGGTGTCCGTCCTTTGGGAAGTTACGAGATCGCTGTAGATGATGGTCACTTCATTACCAGATAGAAACTTCACACACTGGTGTAGGGAAGATGGGACAGCACCCGATTGATGTAACCATGGCCGGCCAAGGAGGAGTGAGAAGGTTGCGGGGATGTCTATGACGTGGAAGTCGGTTGGTAGGATCTTTGTTCCGATGGGAATGGGCAAGGTGGCTTCGCCTATCACGGCGCGGCATGTAGAGTCATAAGCTTTGATGGTTTGCTTGGATGGGCGTAAATCAACCCCATGAACGCCAACCACATCCATCATCCTTGAAGGCAGGATATTAATAGCAGAACCATTATTAATGAATACACGGGGAATTTTCTTGCCATTTACTTCGACAGTGATGTATAAAGGCTCATTATGATCAACTCCGAACACTGGCTTGTCTAGCTCCGAGAAAGTGATGATGTTTTCATAGTGGATATTACCAATCATGTGGGTGACGTCTTCCGGGGTAATAGTGGATGGTACCATGGTGGCGACGAGGTTTTGCTCGAGCATGAGGCGATGGGCTAGGGAGGAGGTGAGTAGGGACCAGAGCGAGATGTGGGCTTGGGTTTGTTTGAGTTGAGTGAGGATAGGGTCTTCTTTGTCTAGGTCGGCTTGCTCGGGTTCCTTCCCAAATACTTTCTTTGCACCCTTTGGGTCAGATTGGTATACTTGACCGGATCTCGTAAGGAGACAAACTTCTGCACGTAGCTCTTCCAAAGACAATGGTGTGTCAGGACAAGGGGGCGAAACTTCGGTCTTTTCGGCCTCCTCAAAGATTTCGGCCCAAGAAAGAGGTTGAGAGGGTTTGGGACTCTCTTCCTCTAGAGATTCGAATTCACTCACTAGTTCTTCTAAAGACAACAAGTAGCAAGAAGGCTCTTTATTATTAGTCATTGAAATACAACCCATCTCATCACAGTCCGCCACAACAGGCTCGGCCGGATCAGTGATCTCACTAAGTTCTACCATGAGTACATTGCTAGCTACATAATCTCTAGGGTCTTCGACAACTCCTTTGTGGATGAGCTCTTGCACGGCTTTCTTGAGTTCAAAGCATTCTTCGGTAGTGTGACCGGTGCACTTGTGGTAGTGGCAAAACTTTGACAAATCGCAACCAAGGCGGGGAAGGTGTCCTTCTAATGGTTCGAGAATTTTTAACGTCACCAATGCCATGAAGATATCCACCATCGTGAGCCCTATCTTGTCAAAGGCATCCATGAGCTCTAGGATACTGCTCTCGCATGTTTGCACCATATTCACCCCACCCCCATTGTTAGGAAGAGGGTTATTCACCACATTAGGACCCTTCGGCTTCTCAATCTTCTTGTCATTGATCAACCCTTGAACTACGCGTTTCAGTTGAATACAACCATCCGTTGTGTGCCCGATGTGCTTGTGATACTTGCAGAACTTAGAGGCGCCCAAATCGGTTCTTGGGTAGGCGGGTTAGTAATTCTCTAAAGGCTTGATAAGACCTCTCTTGACTAACACGTCAAAGACCTTCCCCATGGGCATACCAAAATCATCAAAATGCTCCCTCTGTTGTGGAGCCCCATTCCTTGTTACGGCTTGGACATCTAGCGGGACCTCTTTCTGGACCATATTCACTTGGCCGACGGCCTCCTTTCCACCCCTAGGAGGCGCAGGCGCAGTAGGAGCCTTGTAGCGGAAGGAGTTGTTGTTGTTAATATCCTGCCTTCAAGGATATTAACAACATATTTAATGTTCCAGAACCGTTCGGGTACTAACAGTAGCCCCTCGGCGACGCTTCTTGCAAGGCAATGTGGAGTCGACGATAAAATTAGGAACCGTTCTGAAACATGAGTTTCAAAACAGAGGAAAGGTAAGGGAACGGTTGAACCTTGGCAGGCGACCTACGTATCCGCGGGGGAATCAAGCCAAACGTAATTCAAATCTGATGGGGAAATTGAGAATGATTGTCCTTTGATGGGATCAATGCCTTCCGCTTGGGGAGAAATTGTGACTTGCTGGAGAAAATGTAATTGCTGGGGATGAGAGATGACCATGTCTGTCGGGTGGCTGAAACTTTTCAGGTTTCCTACGTATCCTCGGAGGAATCAAGCCGGTCGTAGTTCAGAGTGATTAGGGAAAAACGAGCCATCGGACTTCTGCTAGGGATAATAAACCTACGGGCACTATCCTGTATGAAGAACGAACATTCGTTAGGAAATGAAGTCATTTTAAGTGAGAGGGATAATGGGACAATAAAGACTACGTTGTCTAAATAATCCCGAGGTGGAGTAATAAACGCTGAGGTAAGCGCAAACAGAAACGCCCGTGTTTCTGCCGATTGCGCTAAAATAATGGATGCTGGATCTTTCGCAAACAAAAACGCCGAGGCTTCTGCCAGTCACGATCGATCTAGGATGCGTATGTCATAGAGGCGCCGAAGTCTCTACAACCATACGAATCCTAAGCAAATATTAGGAAGTGCTAAAATCATAGATGCTGGATCTCTCGCAAACAGAAACACCGAGGCTTCTGCCAATCGCAATCGATCTAGGATGCGTATGTCATAGAGGCGCCAAAGTCTCTACAACCATACGAATCCTAAGCAAATAATAGATGCTGGATCTCTCGCAAACAGAAACGCCGAGGCTTCTGCCAATCGCGATCGATCTAGGATGCGTATGTCATAGAGGCACCGAAGTCTCTACAACCATACGAATCCTAAGCAAATATTAGGGGCGTATGTCATAGGAGTTTTAGTGCATGTAGTGTGAGGTCAAACACATGTGACAAAACGTTTGCTTTTTGTTTTTTTTTTTTTTTTGTTTTTTTCAAAATAAAGAAAAAACACATAAAAAACAGTTAAGGGTCCAAATCATTACTGATGCAGGCAACTGTGCCCATACCCCACCATTGTGTCCAGTTCTGGGAACCTATTCATATTCTGGAATATTGCCCAGGAGCGTGCGCCTCTGGCATGTAGGATGGGACGCGCGCACCTTGCGCCCAGTATCTAAGAGGCGCCCGCTTCTGGGTAAACCCGGTAGACATTTGGACTCAGTGGATTGCCCTGGTCCTAAATATACTTTGGAGCCCCTGCAGAAGTGATTAGCACAGAAAAGAAAAATAGGAAGAACACATAGGATGCGGGCACCTCTGGTTCTCGATGTGGGACGCGCACGCCTTAGGTAAGGAAGGCCAGAGGTACGCTTTCCAACATTAGGAACCATAATGCCCAGAAAACAATGTAGACTATAAAGAATACACAAGTATAACCATCAAACGTCCCCAGCGGAGTCGCCACTATAGATACCCCGGTGCGAGCGGGATGCCTCACCGTTCAGCTTCGTTTCGTTTTAGTTTGTTTTTAGAGTCAGCACCTATGTTTTAGAGGAACATTAGAAAAACCTAATAATGTCCTAAGTTTTGTTTATGAAGAACCAGAGATTCGTGTATTTGAGGTTCGGAGGTTAGGTTACGAAATGGGAAGTACTTATCACCCATTTCGACCAACTAAATTTGGTCTTGCTTGTTCATAGTCTACATGATAAAATGTGTTCTTCCTACGCTTTGAAAATGAGTTTTAAGGGGTTTGAAAGAGATTTGAATATGGAGAGATAACTCCTTGTCCAACTTCAATGTAATGAAGTAGCCTTTGGTGTCATGTCCCAAAATGGTTTGGGTTGATTGCACACTTGATGAAAATAAAAGAAGTAGAGATGGAATAGAGAGAAAGAGATTAATAAAAGATACCTAAAGTTTGAATACTTCAAGAACTTCTTTGGGAAATGTTTTGAAATGCTTGAAATCCTTTGAGAGAATTTGTGTATAGTTTTTTTGGAGTGATTTTTTGGTCTCCTTTTCTTCTTGGTCCCCTTTGAAATGGTGGAGAAGGAGGGGTTTTTATAGGTGAAAAGAAGGTGATTTTGGTGCCAAAACAGGGTCAACAGGAAGAGATTTCCCGGGCAAAATATTGTAAATTGAGCAAGGGATGGATTCTTGGAGAGAATCTGTAACCGACGCCCAAAAGCGCGCGCCTCCGGCCGTTAGGGCGGAAGGCACTCGCGTCTGACCTTAAAAGGCAGTGGCGCCCGACTCTGATTTTTTTTTTTTGACATAATGGACTGGAAAGTTAGAACTGTTATTCAATTTAGCCCCCAGTCTTAACAGAGTCAGTCAGGAACTTAACGGAAGTAACAGAAACTAACGAAAAACACTTAAAATAAGTAAAAACACAAAATCAAATATGCAATCGGGGTGAGTGGTTCAAGGTGGAGTGTCTACAGCATGTTGTCAAGTACCATTTAACACCCTGAACAACCACTTTGACCAACCAAAACTTTCTTTATAACCTGTACAACAAGCACCCATTCCCAACACCCATTACTGTAACGCCCATCTTTATTCTTGTTAAATATTTAACGTGCTTGTTAAATTCTTGGCTAGCATATTTATATGCTATTTTATTTGAGTTAATTATTTAACTATTTTAGAAAATTAAGGTGGTTAAATGTCAAAGTTGAAAGTTAGGGGCCTTTTTGTCAAAGTTAGAACTTGAGGGGCATAGTTGCAATTCTTTGAAAGTGACATGTATATCTTGTGGGTTTGCCTGGAAAGCATTCCCCAAAATCATTTCTTCTCGTACTTTCCTCTGTTCCATAGAAGGGAGTTCAATTTTACCCTATTCTCGACTCCTCGAGCTTAATTATCCCTCCGTTCGTGATTCTGATCCCGGATAAATATTCGTGGCGTTGAATAGAGCGTTTCCTGCCGAACAGAAATTAATTTGGGTCAACTTGATTTCGGACTAGGTAAGTTATTAGCTCACCCTTACTTGTAATAACATGCATATATGTTATTCCCGCTATTTGTTCTTGTTAAAATTTTGTTCTGGGCAATTTTTGTGATACTTGTAAAATTGAGACGAAGGGATTATTTCTATACTAGTATAGTACAGAGAACCTAGTAAATGGGTTTGCAAACATATTAATTTATACTCCTATTCGTGAAACGGTAAAATAGTAACTTGATTAAAATATTATTAGAAAAATGGTACCATTATTTGTGGTACGGGGAAATGAATGGAAGTATCTCTAAATGGGTATATTAGTATAATATAAAATTGTACATATACTTTTGGGTCGGTGAAATATTAAATTGGAATAAAAGGAAATTGTCTTATTATTTATGGGACGGTAAAAGAAATGAATTGAGCTTGAAATAGGTGTTAAGATAATGTTTGTATACTCCTAGCAATGTTAATATGTTAGTAAAAAGTTACTCCTACGCTTGAGACGGAGAATTCTAAGCCTGGGAAAGAAATCGGGTTTTTGCTGATTTAGGCCTTGGGCGACCGCCCAGAACCCCTGTTTTACAATAGTTGTTTAAACTAAATGGAGATGAAACCTTATCCCTCCCAAGGTATAGAGCCTTAGTATAAGATGTCCTAGCAAGTGTATATGTACCTTTTGGGGCATTAGAAATTGATCTTGAACATGAGTACTCATAGAATTAAAATGAGAACTTAAGTAGAAGAGTAACAACTCTTTTATATGTCTTGAAAGTGCTATGAACAAGCACTTATGTGTTATGCTTGTCTTGAAGCCAATGATTGTGCACCTTAGGGGCATTAAAACAATGACTTGAGATTGAATATCCTATGTAGGGGATTAAGAACTTGTAAGTATGAGTTGTATAGCTCATTTACTTAATTTGAACTCGAAGTATTCTTGGTCTAGGTTTAGGGTACTACCCTAGATGGCCTAGATGAGTGTTGTAGAACACTCTAGTACTGAAAAATAGTCCCTTTGTGAGCAAATGAAAGGTGGACTTGAATCATAATTAAATGATAACTTGAGTATAAGAGTAGTAACTCTTTTATGTGTCTTGAAGTTAATGATTGTGCACCTTTGGGGCACCAACTAATGTCTTGAATGTCCTAAGAAAAAGATTTGGAAAATAGTACGTGAAAGATGTATAGTTCATCTTCTTAGCTTGAACTTGAAGTATAAGATAATTAACTCTTGCACATGTTTAACCATCCAAAGAAATGGATTGAGAACTTGGATATAAGATGATAAAATCTTGTATATGTCTTAAATGTCTTGAATGTCTTGAATGTCCTGAATGTCTTGAATGTCTTGAATGTCTTAAGTTGAGACAGTAACTTGAAGTATAAGACAATAAAATCTTGTACATGACCTGAACATCCAAATAATTGGATTAAGACTTGAATATAAGATTATAAAATCTTGTACGTGCCTTGACACCAATATATGTGTATGGTAATAAACTTGAAAGAGTCTTGATGTGTATATGCAAATCTTGCATATATTTACTTGATAGAATGTGGCTTCTTGATTGATTGGTACATGGTATGAATAACCAAAGAATTGGGTTATGGAACTAGATAGAGAATGATTAACTCTACTACATACTTGAACTTGATACGTGTATATTGGAAGTGCTATAAATAAGCACTAAAGTGTAAATGATTTAGTTTTTAATCGTGTATATACTCAATGAAGTATATAAAATATAAAGAAGATATCTTGTCTTGAAATGAGTTCCTAAAGAAAATAAAGACTAGTGTAATATGAAGATCATTCATATAATCGTGAATACTACGATTTAAATTAATAAGAATGGTTATAGAACACAATATGTGTTAGGAAATGTATTCGACTATTAATGATACATATACGTGAAGTATGACTGTGTCTAGGTACAATGTGACCTATTCTTCTACGTGTTTAGAGTCTAAGGTATTGGGCTCTACTTGATAGTAAGGGTATCGTGATAGACACTTTAATGTGTTAAGCGTGATATGAATATGTACGTGCAAACTTGGCATGTGACAAAGTGATATACCCTACTACTTAACTGAAGTCTGTTATTACTGGACTCTTACTTGGATTGATCGTGTTACATGGACACCTTATGTGCCATTGTTATCTTGGTTTGTATTCGCAATAATTGCGTACGTGTACTTATATTCTCGTGAGCACATGATATATGATTACATGGTGCATATTCTCGTGAGCACATGATATATGATTACATGGTGCATATTCTCGTGAGCACATGATACATGATTACATGGTGTATAAAGAATAGTCCACTAATAAGGGACTGAGTTCTATTCTCGTAGTTCAAGTAAACATCTACTTGTGCATTCTTGTGTGAGTCCAGCTGGTTCTCCTTGCTTGTTCGAAAATATATAGGTTCACGCTTGTCGCGAGAGCTGGGGCTTAAGTGACAATCGGGTCCCTATGTATTTCCGCCTGACCCCTTACTACCGGCCATAGTAAGGGCATAGCTTCCTTGGTTGGAGCAATAAGCCTGACCTAAGTGAATGCTAACTCTTGTCTTGAACACCTCGTGGATCTTGTTCTTGTGGATGATACTGGTTACCAGGTCTTCTTATATACTGCACAGCAGTTTCTTGTTCTTGTTCTTGGTTGTCCTCAGCTAGAAAAGCATCGACAACAAATGGTATTCTTGGGAGGAATAAGGAAGGATTCAGGTAAAAATGCGTGATAGGCCCATGTGCATCTTGGTGAGATGGTCTAGCCTCTCACATTACTTGAATACTTGTTACCTGAACCTTTCTTGAGCTTGATTACTTGTTGGGTTGGCTTAGCCTCTCCTATACTTGTTACTTGATGATACTTGATATATGATTACTTGAGTATCTACTTGTATTGCATGATAACATGACATATAGTTGCATGTTAATAGCTTACTGAGATTTATCTCACCCTTTATTTGTTTAATTGTTTCCCCCCCCCAGGGAAGCAGGGGATAGTACGCAGTGAGGCTCGACTTAGCTGGGAACTTACTCAGCAGGATATTCTTGTTCGAAGTTAGTGTCCTTTTATATTTTGGTAAGGACGATCTTGTGTGAGTTAATAAACTCTGGGCTTGTATTGGGGTAGTATTTGTTGTCCCTAGACAGTTCTTGATGCCAGCTTATTTGCTAGGCATGTCTTCCGCTGTATGTAACCTTGTTTGGTTTTAATTTTCTTGGTCTAGAACTCGTGTGAGCTATCTTAGCTCCCTACTCTTGAGTATATATATCATGTCAGTTTTGTTTTTAACAGGTATTGTTCCTGTTTCCCGTTAGTTTCTTGTTTCTTGTTAGTTACGCGCACCAGGTTCGAGGTTCTATTAGGGAATCCCGGGACTTGGGGCGTGTCAATTACACATGTTAACATCTGTAATCTTTTGTGACCTTTTTATTTTTCTTTTACTTTTAGCTTTGGAAGAAGCAATCTTAATTGAAGTGTCAATTAAGTAGAGGAAGTTTAAAGGAACTTGCCTTACCAAGTCTTGTAATTCTTGGAAAGAAGATTAAAGTTGGTCTCACTGTTGCTAACAGTGGGGGTGTACGTAAGAGAAGGGTTTTCCTCTGAACCACTTTAAAATCCTGTGTATTTATCCTATGTCAACACACTCACACACTTTACACTTTGTTATTTTTCATTATTCTTTATTAATTTTCCGCTACATATTTTATTTACTCTATCTATTATCTAACATCTAGCCTAACGAGTTAGGTGTCTAGCTTTAACTGTCTGTTCATTAAGCTTACAAGGCCTTTCAAAGAGGTCACACTTTGAATAGACACTTTATTGCAAGTTACTTGTTGAAGACTATAGAGTCACTTTATTTAAACTTTAAAGATTGATTAATGTTAAATTTTAATCTATCGCCTTAATTTTTATCCTCTTTTGCCAAATCTCTAGCTGAAACATTTATGAAGTTTTGGATCATCTCCAACCGGCTATTATATGTAAGTCTGATAATCTCCTTGATGCATTCCATAATTTTATTAGCAAATTTAACCAGTATACTATTTTCTCCACAATTTTCTCTAAGAGACCTAGTTTTCTAACTATCATCAAATTATTTGTAACGGTCATTACAAATCTTAGTAAATAATATAATTAAATTTTAAAATGTGACTTTAATATAACTCCCATCACCACCATCCACCATCTCCCCACCACACCACCACCATGCACCAATTTAAAAAATCTGAAAAAAAAAGAGTCTTACCTAATAAGTTGGTTAAAAAACAACAAAATAATAATAAATAATAAATAAATAAAGAGTGAAAATTTAAAGGAAAAAGGAAAAAAAGGAACCCAAGTGTTGTCCGTCTCTTTCCCATCAACCCCTACCATCCTTTCGAATTCCCTCTTCCTCTTGAGTCATCGTCCCTTCCCCTACTCTTTCACCTACATATCCTGCTTCTCATCCCCCCACCCTTCCGCCTCACCCCCATCCATTGGTGGCAATGTTGACATATTCCACAACCTCTGGGTTAGGCGATGTGTGTGTACGGATGGTGTAAGGCTTGTTGGATTTGTAGATTTAATTTAGTGGGTGGGGGCATTTGGAGATACGAGATTCAACAATACATGTAGGGAGCTCAAGCGGCAAGAATGGAGCTAGAGAGAAGGGAAGATGGCCGGTCGTCAGTGTGGAAGGAGGCCTCACAAGAGAGGTGGATGGCTGATCGGGTCAAGGTGAGGGATGGATAGGAGTTGGGGTGGAGAAGATGATCTACAGAGAAGGTTTTTTCTTTTAGGGCCAGTTTGGGGCTGGTAAATGGTGGTGGTGTTTGTGGGGAGGTCGTGGTAGGTAGTAGTGTGAGGTGGTGGTGGATGGTGGTGATGGATTGTAGTTATAGGAGTTACATTAGTGTTTTAAAAAATATATTGTACTTTCGTTAAGTTATTTAAGAACCATTGAAACAAATTAATGACCATGAGAAAAGATAACATGTGTTTGAAAAAGTTGACAATTAATAGTACTTGGTTAATTTATTTAGTAAAACTATAGAACGCATCATACGCTGTTTGTTAATATACAAAGAGATCAAAGTACTTTTTCTCCCGTCCAATGGGATTGTGTTACTTTTCCATATCTTTTTGAATTTTATTGTTAACAATTTTATGTCCCTCTCCACAAAATATCTCCAAACCACAATGGGTATGCCATTCAGCCTTACAACTTTCGTCAATTCCATTTTTTCATTGCCATTTCCACTTCATCCTTTTAAATTCTCCACCTAAAATCTCGATTAAGCGAGAGGGATAATGGGACAATAAAGACTACGTTGTCTAAATAATCCCGAGGTGGAGTAATAAACGCTGAGGTAAGCGCAAACAGAAACGCCCGTGTTTCTGCCGATTGCGCTAAAATAATGGATGCTGGATCTTTCGCAAACAGAAACGCCGAGGCTTCTGCCAGTCACGATCGATCTAGGATGCGTATGTCATAGAGGCGCCGAAGTCTCTACAACCATACGAATCCTAAGCAAATATTAGGAAGTGCTAAAATCATAGATGCTGGATCTCTCGCAAACAGAAACACCGAGGCTTCTGCCAATCGCAATCGATCTAGGATGCGTATGTCATAGAGGCGCCAAAGTCTCTACAACCATACGAATCCTAAGCAAATAATAGATGCTGGATCTCTCGCAAACAGAAACGCCGAGGCTTCTGCCAATCGCGATCGATCTAGGATGCGTATGTCATAGAGGCGCCGAAGTCTCTACAACCATACGAATCCTAAGCAAATATTAGGGGCGTATGTCATAGGAGTTTTAGTGCATGTAGTGTGAGGTCAAACACATGTGACAAAACGTTTGCTTTTTGTTTTTTTTTTTTTTGTTTTTTTCAAAATAAAGAAAAAACACATAAAAAACAGTTAAGGGTCCAAATCATTACTGATGCAGGCAACTGTGCCCATACCCCACCATTGTGTCCAGTTCTGGGAACCTATTAATATTCTGGAATATTGCCCAGGAGCGTGCGCCTCTGGCATGTAGGATGGGACGCGCGCACCTTGCGCCCAGTATCTAAGAGGCGCCCGCTTCTGGGTAAACCCGGTAGACATTTGGACTCAGTGGATTGCCCTGGTCCTAAATATACTTTGGAGCCCCTGCAGAAGTGATTAGCACAGAAAAGAAAAAATAGGAAGAACACATAGGATGCGGGCACCTCTGGTTCTCGATGTGGGACGCGCACGCCTTAGGTAAGGAAGGCCAGAGGTACGCTTTCCAACATTAGGAACCATAATGCCCAGAAAACAATGTAGACTATAAAGAATACACAAGTATAACCATCAAACGTCCCCAGCGGAGTCGCCACTATAGATACCCCGGTGCGAGCGGGATGCCTCACCGTTCAGCTTCGTTTCGTTTTAGTTTGTTTTTAGAGTCAGCACCTATGTTTTAGAGGAACATTAGAAAAACCTAATAATGTCCTAAGTTTTGTTTATGAAGAACCAGAGATTCGTGTATTTGAGGTTCGGAGGTTAGGTTACGAAATGGGAAGTACTTATCACCCATTTCGACCAACTAAATTTGGTCTTGCTTGTTCATAGTCTACATGATAAAATGTGTTCTTCCTACGCTTTGAAAATGAGTTTTAAGGGGTTTGAAAGAGATTTGAATATGGAGAGATAACTCCTTGTCCAACTTCAATGTAATGAAGTAGCCTTTGGTGTCATGTCCCAAAATGGTTTGGGTTGATTGCACACTTGATGAAAATAAAAGAAGTAGAGATGGAATAGAGAGAAAGAGATTAATAAAAGATACCTAAAGTTTGAATACTTCAAGAACTTCTTTGGGAAATGTTTTGAAATGCTTGAAATCCTTTGAGAGAATTTGTGTATAGTTTTTCTGGAGTGATTTTTTGGTCTCCTTTTCTTCTTGGTCCCCTTTGAAATGGTGGAGAAGGAGGGGTTTTTATAGGTGAAAAGAAGGTGATTTTGGTGCCAAAACAGGGTCAACAGGAAGAGATTTCCCGGGCAAAATATTGTAAATTGAGCAAGGGAGGGATTCTTGGAGAGAATCTGTAACCGACGCCCAAAAGCGCGCGCCTCCGGCCGTTAGGGCGGAAGGCACTCGCGTCTGACCTTAAAAGGCAGTGGCGCCCGACTCTGATTTTTTTTTTTTGACATAATGGACTGGAAAGTTAGAACTGTTATTCAATTTAGCCCCCAGTCTTAACAGAGTCAGTCAGGAACTTAACGGAAGTAACAGAAACTAACGAAAAACACTTAAAATAAGTAAAAATACAAAATCAAATATGCAATCGGGGTGAGTGGTTCAAGGTGGAGTGTCTACAGCATGTTGTCAAGTACCATTTAACACCCTGAACAACCACTTTGACCAACCAAAACTTTCTTTATAACCTGTACAACAACAAGCACCCATTCCCAACACCCATTACTGTAACGCCCATCTTTATTCTTGTTAAATATTTAACGTGCTTGTTAAATTCTTGGCTAGCATATTTATATGCTATTTTATTTGAGTTAATTATTTAACTATTTTAGAAAATTAAGGTGGTTAAATGTCAAAGTTGAAAGTTAGGGGCTTTTTTGTCAAAGTTAGAACTTGAGGGGCCTAGTTGCAATTCTTTGAAAGTGACATGTATATCTTGTGGGTTTGCCTGGAAAGCATTCCCCAAAATCATTTCTTCTCGTACTTTCCTCTGTTCCATAGAAGGGAGTTCAATTTTACCCTATTCTCGACTCCTCGAGCTTAATTATCCCTCCGTTCGTGATTCTGATCCCGGATAAATATTCGTGGCGTTGAATAGAGCGTTTCCTGCCGAACAGAAATTAATTTGGGTCAACTTGATTTCGGACTAGGTAAGTTATTAGCTCACCCTTACTTGTAATAACATGCATATATGTTATTCCCGCTATTTGTTCTTGTTAAAATTTTGTTTTGGGCAATTTTTGTGATACTTGTAAAATTGGGACGAAGGGATTATTTCTATACTAGTATAGTACAGAGAACCTAGTAAATGGGTTTGCAAACATATTAATTTATACTCCTATTCGTGAAACGGTAAAATAGTAACTTGATTAAAATATTATTAGAAAAATGGTACCATTATTTGTGGTACGGGGAAATGAATGGAAGTATCTCTAAATGGGTATATTAGTATAATATAAAATTGTACATATACTTTTGGGTCGGTGAAATATTAAATTGGAATAAAAGGAAATTGTCTTATTATTTATGGGACGGTAAAAGAAATGAATTGAGCTTGAAATAGGTGTTAAGATAATGTTTGTATACTCCTAGCAATGTTAATATGTTAGTAAAAAGTTACTCCTACGCTTGAGACGGAGAATTCTAAGCCTGGGAAAGAAATCGGGTTTTTGCTGATTTAGGCCTTGGGCGACCGCCCAGAACCCCTGTTTTACAATAGTTGTTTAAACTAAATGGAGATGAAACCTTATCCCTCCCAAGGTATAGAGCCTTAGTATAAGATGTCCTAGCAAGTGTATATGTACCTTTTGGGGCATTAGAAATTGATCTTGAACATGAGTACTCATAGAATTAAAATGAGAACTTAAGTAGAAGAGTAACAACTCTTTTATATGTCTTGAAAGTGCTATGAACAAGCACTTATGTGTTATGCTTGTCTTGAAGCCAATGATTGTGCACCTTAGGGGCATTAAAACAATGACTTGAGATTGAATATCCTATGTAGGGGATTAAGAACTTGTAAGTATGAGTTGTATAGCTCATTTACTTAATTTGAACTCGAAGTATTCTTGGTCTAGGTTTAGGGTACTACCCTAGATGGCCTAGATGAGTGTTGTAGAACACTCTAGTACTGAAAAATAGTCCCTTTGTGAGCAAATGAAAGGTGGACTTGAATCATAATTAAATGATAACTTGAGTATAAGAGTAGTAACTCTTTTATGTGTCTTGAAGTTAATGATTGTGCACCTTTGGGGCACCAACTAATGTCTTGAATGTCCTAAGAAAAAGATTTGGAAAATAGTACGTGAAAGATGTATAGTTCATCTTCTTAGCTTGAACTTGAAGTATAAGATAATTAACTCTTGCACATGTTTAACCATCCAAAGAAATGGATTGAGAACTTGGATATAAGATGATAAAATCTTGTATATGTCTTAAATGTCTTGAATGTCTTGAATGTCCTGAATGTCTTGAATGTCTTGAATGTCTTAAGTTGAGACAGTAACTTGAAGTATAAGACAATAAAATCTTGTACATGACCTGAACATCCAAATAATTGGATTAAGACTTGAATATAAGATTATAAAATCTTGTACGTGCCTTGACACCAATATATGTGTATGGTAATAAACTTGAAAGAGTCTTGATGTGTATATGCAAATCTTGCATATATTTACTTGATAGAATGTGGCTTCTTGATTGATTGGTACATGGTATGAATAACCAAAGAATTGGGTTATGGAACTAGATAGAGAATGATTAACTCTACTACATACTTGAACTTGATACGTGTATATTGGAAGTGCTATAAATAAGCACTAAAGTGTAAATGATTTAGTTTTTAATCGTGTATATACTCAATGAAGTATATAAAATATAAAGAAGATATCTTGTCTTGAAATGAGTTCCTAAAGAAAATAAAGACTAGTGTAATATGAAGATCATTCATATAATCGTGAATACTACGATTTAAATTAATAAGAATGGTTATAGAACACAATATGTGTTAGGAAATGTATTCGACTATTAATGATACATATACGTGAAGTATGACTGTGTCTAGGTACAATGTGACCTATTCTTCTACGTGTTTAGAGTCTAAGGTATTGGGCTCTACTTGATAGTAAGGGTATCGTGATAGACACTTTAATGTGTTAAGCGTGATATGAATATGTACGTGCAAACTTGGCATGTGACAAAGTGATATACCCTACTACTTAACTGAAGTCTGTTATTACTGGACTCTTACTTGGATTGATCGTGTTACATGGACACCTTATGTGCCATTGTTATCTTGGTTTGTATTCGCAATAATTGCGTACGTGTACTTATATTCTCGTGAGCACATGATATATGATTACATGGTGCATATTCTCGTGAGCACATGATATATGATTACATGGTGCATATTCTCGTGAGCACATGATACATGATTACATGGTGTATAAAGAATAGTCCACTAATAAGGGACTGAGTTCTATTCTCGTAGTTCAAGTAAACATCTACTTGTGCATTCTTGTGTGAGTCCAGCTGGTTCTCCTTGCTTGTTCGAAAATATATAGGTTCACGCTTGTCGCGAGAGCTGGGGCTTAAGTGACAATCGGGTCCCTATGTATTTCCGCCTGACCCCTTACTACCGGCCATAGTAAGGGCATAGCTTCCTTGGTTGGAGCAATAAGCCTGACCTAAGTGAATGCTAACTCTTGTCTTGAACACCTCGTGGATCTTGTTCTTGTGGATGATACTGGTTACCAGGTCTTCTTATATACTGCACAGCAGTTTCTTGTTCTTGTTCTTGGTTGTCCTCAGCTAGAAAAGCATCGACAACAAATGGTATTCTTGGGAGGAATAAGGAAGGATTCAGGTAAAAATGCGTGATAGGCCCATGTGCATCTTGGTGAGATGGTCTAGCCTCTCACATTACTTGAATACTTGTTACCTGAACCTTTCTTGAGCTTGATTACTTGTTGGGTTGGCTTAGCCTCTCCTATACTTGTTACTTGATGATACTTGATATATGATTACTTGAGTATCTACTTGTATTGCATGATAACATGACATATAGTTGCATGTTAATAGCTTACTGAGATTTATCTCACCCTTTATTTGTTTAATTGTTTCCCCCCCCCCCAGGGAAGCAGGGGATAGTACGCAGTGAGGCTCGACTTAGCTGGGAACTTACTCAGCAGGATATTCTTGTTCGAAGTTAGTGTCCTTTTATATTTTGGTAAGGACGATCTTGTGTGAGTTAATAAACTCTGGGCTTGTATTGGGGTAGTATTTGTTGTCCCTAGACAGTTCTTGATGCCAGCTTATTTGCTAGGCATGTCTTCCGCTGTATGTAACCTTGTTTGGTTTTAATTTTCTTGGTCTAGAACTCGTGTGAGCTATCTTAGCGCCCTACTCTTGAGTATATATATCATGTCAGTTTTGTTTTTAACAGGTATTGTTCCTGTTTCCCGTTAGTTTCTTGTTTCTTGTTAGTTACGCGCACCAGGTTCGAGGTTCTATTAGGGAATCCCGGGACTTGGGGCGTGTCAATTACACATGTTAACATCTGTAATCTTTTGTGACCTTTTTATTTTTCTTTTACTTTTAGCTTTGGAAGAAGCAATCTTAATTGAAGTGTCAATTAAGTAGAGGAAGTTTAAAGGAACTTGCCTTACCAAGTCTTGTAATTCTTGGAAAGAAGATTAAAGTTGGTCTCACTGTTGCTAACAGTGGGGGTGTACGTAAGAGAAGGGTTTTCCTCTGAACCACTTTAAAATCCTGTGTATTTATCCTATGTCAACACACTCACACACTTTACACTTTGTTATTTTTCATTATTCTTTATTAATTTTCCGCTACATATTTTATTTACTCTATCTATTATCTAACATCTAGCCTAACGAGTTAGGTGTCTAGCTTTAACTGTCTGTTCATTAAGCTTACAAGGCCTTTCAAAGAGGTCACACTTTGAATAGACACTTTATTGCAAGTTACTTGTTGAAGACTATAGAGTCACTTTATTTAAACTTTAAAGATTGATTAATGTTAAATTTTAATCTATCGCCTTAATTTTTATCCTCTTTTGCCAAATCTCTAGCTGAAACATTTATGAAGTTTTGGATCATCTCCAACCGGCTATTATACGTAAGTCTGATAATCTCCTTGATGCATTCCATAATTTTATTAGCAAATTTAACCAGTATACTATTTTCTCCACAATTTTCTCTAAGAGACCTAGTTTTCTAACTATCATCAAATTATTTGTAACGGTCATTACAAATCTTAGTAAATAATATAATTAAATTTTAAAATGTGACTTTAATATAACTCCCATCACCACCATCTACCATCTCCCCACCACACCACCACCATGCACCAATTTAAAAAATCTGAAAAAAAAAGAGTCTTACCTAATAAGTTGGTTAAAAAACAACAAAATAATAATAAATAATAAATAAATAAAGAGTGAAAATTTAAAGGAAAAAGGAAAAAAAGGAACCCAAGTGTTGTCCGTCTCTTTCCCATCAACCCCTACCATCCTTTCGAATTCCCTCTTCCTCTTGAGTCATCGTCCCTTCCCCTACTCTTTCACCTACATATCCTGCTTCTCATCCCCCCACCCTTCCGCCTCACCCCCATCCATTGGTGGCAATGTTGACATATTCCACAACCTCTGGGTTAGGCGATGTGTGTGTACGGATGGTGTAAGGCTTGTTGGATTTGTAGATTTAATTTAGTGGGTGGGGGCATTTGGAGATACGAGATTCAAAAATACATGTAGGGAGCTCAAGCGGCAAGAATGGAGCTAGAGAGAAGGGAAGATGGCCGGTCGTCAGTGTGGAAGGAGGCCTCACAAGAGAGGTGGATGGCTGATCGGGTCAAGGTGAGGGATGGATAGGAGTTGGGGTGGAGAAGATGATCTACAGAGAAGGTTTTTTCTTTTAGGGCCAGTTTGGGGCTGGTAAATGGTGGTGGTGTTTGTGGGGAGGTCGTGGTAGGTAGTAGTGTGAGGTGGTGGTGGATGGTGGTGATGGATTGTAGTTATAGGAGTTACATTAGTGTTTTAAAAAATATATTGTACTTTCGTTAAGTTATTTAACAACCATTGAAACAAATTAATGACCATGAGAAAAGATAACATGTGTTTGAAAAAGTTGACAATTAATAGTACTTGGTTAATTTATTTAGTAAAACTATAGAACGCATCATACGCTGTTTGTTAATATACAAAGAGATCAAAGTACTTTTTCTCCCGTCCAATGGGATTGTGTTACTTTTCCATATCTTTTTGAATTTTATTGTTAACAATTTTATGTCCCTCTCCACAAAATATCTCCAAACCACAATGGGTATGCCATTCAGCCTTACAACTTTCGTCAATTCCATTTTTTCATTGCCATTTCCACTTCATCCTTTTAAATTCTCCACCTAAAATCTCGATTAACCATACTAGAAGGGATATTAAAATCTCCAGTACCCTACTTCTAGATTTCCATTGAACAAGGTATCAGAGTATGAATTCCATCTATCATTTTTCTTCTTATCCTCGATCCTAACTTTTTGATCTACATCATTCACACATTTAACCGTCCCAATATCTTGTGACCTTTTATCCCTCATACGAGCAAGTCTATAGATGTCATATTCCCCTTTCTTTTTTTATGCAATCTAGCATTAAGTTCTTGATTTACCCTTGCTTTAGCATCTCCTATAGCTTTCTTTGATTCTCTTCATGCCTGTTTATACTTCTTAGAGTTCTCATCACTCATACATACAATTTCCCAATAATTTGTAGCATTCACAATTGTTTTTATTGCTTGCTTTACTTCCTCGTTCCACCATAATGTGTCTTTAGTTGGTGGCACACTTCTTTTAGATTCTGCAAAGACTTCTTTCACCACTTTTTTTATGAGTAAGTCCTCAAATCTATTTTTAGCAGCACTTACTTTTTCAGCAGGGGCAAATTTTAAATTATCAGTTAGTTGCCTCAGTAGGTTATATAAGTTTTGTGCTCTAACACTACAATGTTTTTTAAACTTAGAATTGATTAAGTCCCATGCTTCTTTTCAGATTCTACTTTTCCAATTTCTTTAGCCAAAAAGTCATTAACACTTTTTTGTAAAATGTTTTTTACTTTTTCATTTGCAGTGACTAAATTCTTTCAGTCTCAGTCCATATATCTTGTGTTTTGTATTTGATATCTCCACCATTAGTGTCAGCCTGAATTGGTATTTGGGCTTCCTTATGTAATACAAACCAGTTCCACACACTGGTAGAGAAAGGTAATTTGCTAGACTTGCCTAGCAGACACTAATGACAACTATGTTGTTCATTAATCTTATGACTCAAAGGTAAACTAAACTGTCAACACACAACTTTAAAAACTGGAGTTGACGGGTGACCCAAGCGGGCATGCCAAATGTCTTGACTCGAATGTTCTCCAAGAAGAGCTATGGGATTATTCTGCAACTGTGAATTGAAAGAAAGGTGGTAAAGGCTGCCAGAGTTACTGCGAGTAATTATAGTCTCCTTCGTGCGATTGTCCTTAAAACGAAAACCACACGAGTCAAGTTCAAAGAAACAATTTTTATCCTTAGAAAATTGACGAATGGATTAAGGTCTATGAATGTATGGGACATACAGAATATTACGAAGAGCAAATGAACGATTATTAATTACCAATGCCAGAAATTTTTAACTTAGAACCATTACCAACAATAACTGCATTATTACTTGAGTACGGATAATAGCCGGTGAAGGAGGATGGGTCCGCTGTCATATGATTCGTGGCACCACTGTCAAGAATCTGCGGCTCCGAAGATAACATATATGCAGCACTGGTGTTGGTTGGACAATTCCTCGCACCATGGCCCATTTGGAAACACCATTGACATTGTATAGGAGGAAATGGGAGTAGGCCTGGTCCAGTATTTCTAAACGGGCCCCCACGGCATGGTGAAAATTTTCCCCACGACCCCAACTTTGACCAATGCCATGGCCAGCACCATTGTTGTTCCACAACCCACTTCCTCCATTGTTACCCATACCATTTCTGTTTCCATTGTTCCTGCCACGCCCATGTCTATTCTGATTCCCCCCATGATTCTGTCCACCACCACGAGTTTGACCTACAAAATTGGCTTCGGGAGGAACAGAGGTTGCCGGAGTCGTTGCAAGAAGGGTCGACGTCTGAGTTGCCAGAGTTACAAACTTTTGAAGTAACATATCTTCCTTAAGTAAGAGATATGTCAAAACGTCCAGAGTAAGCGAGTTTCGTGCATGAATGGTAGCAGCCGAAGTGAGAAATTCCTTGTATTCTTGACCCAAACCACTACAAATCTGTTGAATGATGACGGAATCGTCGACTGGGTCACCGGCTGTAGCTAGGGCATCGCAATCTGAGATGCACGTAAGAGGTAGTCAGCGATTGAGGTGTCAGGGGCCTTGAGATCATGCAATTTTTCCTTTAGGGTTTTGATATTTTAAGAACCGATGTTGCCCCAAATCGCTTTGCTAAAACAGCCCAGGCCTCTGGAGCAATCACACTAGAGTTGAGATAGGGCTGGACGACGGGCGTAACGGTGCCCTTGATCCAGCCACAAGCTAGATTCGTCGCAGTTTTCCAAACATTGTGTTAGTACCTCACTATGTTTAACTCACAATTAATCATAGTAAAAATGTTTTGATAAATAAATAATCAAACCCAGTCGATTGTATGATGAATACAAAGACCTAAGCACAGGCAACCCAAAACAAAGCTCAACAGCTAAGCTATCCAGTTTCCATTCAAGCCAACAGTCAAGTCATTACATGATCTACCTATCATCTACACATCTAACAAACTGAAGAACTACCTATTACAGACTCCCTCTACCTCAAATGAATTATCAAGATGCTAAATACAAACAAGCTTCAACAGCTAATGGCTTACAAGCCCAACAGCTAAGCTCCTCTACCTCAACAGCTGAGACTGGTCTTCATCAATAGCTGACTCCATGTCATCAGATCCTTGAAGAATGATTATTCCAATATTACCAATCATTGGAATAACTCATATTGAAGCTTGATCAAGTGTGAATACACCCTCTACTTCCTTGACAACCTGTACACAAAGGAACAATAAACATTCAGTCAAAGTCAAAGACAAACCATTACTCCTTTGTACCTCCTTGTTCCCTAAATTGCTACTCCTGTACCCTTGTCACACAACGGCTATATGCCAACCCTTATATAAAGGAGTATACTGGCATGTTGTCAAGTTAACCTTAATAACCTTTACACCCCTTTTTACAACCTTATTCAATTTGAAAATACCTTGTAGCCTTACTGCATTCACACTCTGCAGCCTTGAATATTTGCATAGACCCCTGCAAATATTGTGCCATTTTGCACCCAATTACAACCCACATCTAGCCAGCTAACAAGCAAGCCACTTTCTTTTGTAAACACACTTGTGATTATTTTTCTTTTTCTTTTTCTCGCTTTGAAAGAAGAAACCTTAATTGAAATGTTAATTAAGTAGAGGGGGTTCAAAGGAACTTGCCTTTTCAATTCTTGTAATTCTTATTTGAAGAGAATATTATAGTGGATTGATCTCACTGTTCCAACAGTGGGGGTGGATGTAAGAGAAGGGTTTTGCCTCTGAACCACTTTAAAAATATTGTGTACACTCTTGGCCATACACTTACACACACACTACACTTTGTCCTTTCATTTATTTATTCATTTATATTTCGCTGCACATTTATTCTATTTATTATTTCTCTACAGCTAACCTCAAACAGTTAGCTATCCATATTTTAATTAATCTGTTCATTTAGTTAAACAAGGTCTTTCAATTGGCATCAGAGCTTGGATTCACCATAAAGAGTCTAACAACTTATGAAAGATCCATTCAACCCACCATGCCTCAACCAAGAAGAAACAATGAAAAGGACATTCCACACATTGATGACTGTAGATCTTTTGAGAGTTATTCCTCAAAAATTAAAAACTATCTAGATGCTAATAGCATATGGAACTGGTTTGTCTTAGAGAATGAAGTTGAACCTCCCACTCAAGCTGAAGTCAATGGAGGAGATAGCAAAATCGAATCTCTTAAAAACTGGACTGATGCACAAAGACAACTTATGAATGAAAACTTAATAGTAAAAAACATTTTGCAAAAGAGTGTGAATGACTCCCTAGCTCAAGAAATAGATAAAGTACCAAGTGCTAAAGCAGCATGGGAACTAATTAACACCAAGTTCACTAAACACACCAGTGTTAGAACTCATAATCTTTATAACTTACTAAGACAGTTAGACAACTTCAAATTCTATCCTGGAGAGAAAGTGAGTGCTGCAAGACCAAGATTTGAGGATCTTGTTAGAGCCATTTCAGACCATGGAAAAACCTTTGAACAATCTGATCTATACTTAAAAATCTACTCTAATCTCTCTCAAGAGTATGAGAAAGTAGCCCTTCCCATTAGAGAAGGAGCTGAATGGAGTAGTATGACCATAGAACAATACTTTAGTAAACTTGAAGCCTATGAACTAGAAGGAATGATCAAAATTCAACCAGCATCCACCATATCTCAAAACCTTGCCCTTGTAGCTCAAGAGCAAACCCAGAAACAGTTCTCCCAACAGGACATTGACACCCTTGTTATCAATGCCCTACAAAAACTGAACATAACCCCTAAACAAGAATCAAAACCAATCTCTCAAGAAGACATCCCAAGCCTTATCTCCATGGCTGTCAGAAATTCCATGAAACATCAAAAGAAAGCATTTGATAGAAGATACAGTCCTTCACCATCCAACTCAACTCAAGAAGTTGTTAAGAAAAAAATTGAATGTTACAACTGTGGTAAACCAGATCACTATGCTGCAGATTGCAAATAACATAAGAAACTAAGATAACACTAAAAAAGAATGACCTATTCTAAAGAAGTCATTCATAGCTCTAGGTGCAATTGCTTTAATTATGTCAAGGCTAAGAATGACAAAAATAAAGAACAAGTCATGCTTGTTGACTCTTCTAGGTTTAGTGATGAAGAGTTTGAATCATTAGACTCAGATAGTGATGAAGAAGAAGCATTGCTGTGTTTGGTTTCACAGGAATGTGAAGACTCAGATAATGAAGAGGACCTTGAAGCCTTAGCTACTACTGAAGAACTTAAAGAGGTACATAACTTTAACTCTCTCAACATTGATGGTTTTAAAAATTTAGTTTGCACCCTTTTGATTCAAAAGAAAAAACAAGACTCTAGCTTTGCTGCCCTCATCACTGAAAACCTTGAGCAATCAAAAACCATTGAAAATCTCAAATCCCTAAACACTAACCTTGAAACCACCAAAAAGGATCTAGAGGACCAATATCAAAAACTTGAAAATGACATACTTAGCTCAACAGCTAAGACTGACTGTTCTAAGTCCCAAAAGGATAATGAACAAGAAATGAGTACCTTGAAGGAAGAAAACAATGCCTTAAAAAGCAAAATTGATTCCTGGAACAAATCAAGCAATGCTTTATCCTTGTATCACTTTAATCAAAGACATCATGGGGACATATCTGGAATAGGAGCCAAAAATCCCACACTCAAAACCTATACTCCACCTACTGGTAATAGAGCTGTTGAGACTATGATTCTACAACGCCTTAATACCTTTTCTACCAAGAAACCATCTTACCCTATTCAAACAAAGGAAGATGTGTATAAAAAGGAGAGTGAAGGGACAAAAAAGAGTGAATTAAAAGTGGACTCTCCTACAATTCCTAACTCTCAAGCTTCAACTAGTACTGATGATATTAAATCTCATAAAAGGAAGCAAGAACATAAGCCTACAAAGCCTAGACAAGCCAGACAACCAAGACAAGCTGAACAGCCAAGGCAAAATGGACAGCCAAGATAGGCTAGACAGCAGAGGCACTCTAGGCAGCCTAGACAAAACTGGCAATATTCCAATAGGAAAAGCCATGCTTATCAGTCCTAATATTCCTCTCCTAGATCATTATACTACTCACAAAATCCCAGACAGCAATCTCACTTTCATCAACCAAACTACAGAAATCAAAGCCCATACAATACTGACCACCTATACAACTCCCCTCAACCCTTCACATTGACACCCTACATGATGCAAATCATGTCTTACTATAACACCCTTAACCAATTCTTCAAAAGGAGATCAGGTGGCAAGGCTAGGGTACCAAAGAAAGTCTAATCCTTTGGACCCAAAAAGAATAAAGGGTACCATAATTTTTAATTTTGTTTTGTAGGAATCTAATAAAGGAATCTGGTACTTAGATAGTGGATGTAGCAGACACATGACTTACAACAAGGAAGGGCTTCAACAGCTAACACCAAAAAATGGTCCCAATGTTACTTTTGGTGACAATTCTCAAGCAAGAGTCAAAGGATCAGGAAACCTAGTGACCAAGGAGATAATCTTTACAAATGTATCTTATGTTGAAGGCCTTAAGTACAATTGGATTAACATTAGTCAAATCTGTGATAAAGGTTATCATGTTATCTGCACTAAGGACCAATGCCAAGTCAAAGACAAGAACAACAGGGCTATTCTAATAGGAGTTAGAAAGAAGAACCTCTATTGCCTCCACCTTGAAATAGTCCAAGCCTCCACTGCTCTTTGTCTTTTGACCTACAGCCAATCTGATATGTCTTGGCTGTGGCACAAACGACTTGCTCACCTGAAACTCAAAACCATTTCCAAGTTATCCATCTCTAACCTTGTCAAAGGTCTTCCCAAAATACCTTTCAAGAAGGACAAGCTATGCAGAGCTTGTCAGTGTGGAAAACAAAAGAAGACATCCTTTTCTGCTAAAACCAGTCTGGACACATCCAAGCCTCTTGATCTTCTTCATATAGACTTATTTGGTCCCATTAGAACCAGATCTTTAGGTGGAAAGAGATACTCCCTTGTAGTTGTTGATGACTACACAAGATTCACTTGGATCATCCTTCTTGAATCCAAAAGTGATACTCTTCATAATCTCACTCAGCTGTTCAACAAAGTTCAGAACTTTAAAGGCTTGTCTATCAAAAGGATAAGATCTGATCATGGAACTGAATTTGAGAACACTGGAGTTGACACCTACTGTAATCAAATAGGAATTGATCATAACTTTTCAGCTCCAAGAAGTCCTCAATAGAATGGAGTATCAGAAAGAAAGAATAGGACTATTTTTGAAGCAGCATGGGCAATGCTGTCAAAACACAATCTTCCTAATTACTTTTGGGGTAAAGCTGTAACCACTACTGTTTATGTTCAAAACAAAACTCTCATCAACAAGTATCATATGAATACCCCATATGAGTTGTGGAATGGAAAGGTTCCAACCATATCCTACTTTCATGGATTTGGGAGCAAATGCTACATTCACAACAATGGGAAAAACAACCTAGATAAATTTGATTCCAAGAGTGATGAAGGAATCTTTCTTGGTTACTCCAACACTAGCAAAGCCTACAGAGTATACAACAAGAGAAGACTGGTTGTAGAAGAATCAATTCATGTTGACTTCGATGAAAACAATGATCAAAGCAACACTGACTTGTGTGATTTTGATGAAAGCATTAGAAACTCTGAAAACCTTCCAGAACCTTCACCCACAACCACTAATCCCTCATCCCCAAATGAGAACAACATTATTCTTCCTTATGTTCTGCCCAAAGACACTCCCAACAGCTTACCTACTCTCAACATCTTTCCACCTACTAATAGCTTAGATGAACCAGTTAGCCGTCAAATAATTCCTTCTCAAATCCCTACTCCAATTCCCATTATAAATGATGATAACCTTGTCATTTCCATCCTTATTAAAGAAGAAACTATTCCTGATGGCATTCGTCACTATGATATTTTCATGAGTGCCTTCATTTCTCAAATGGAACCCAAGAAGATCCATGGAGCCGTTCAAGATGCAGACTGGATAGAAGCTATAGAAGAAGAACTTGAACAATTTTAGAGGAATAAAGTATAGAAACTTGTTCCCAAACCCAAAAATCAAACTGTCATAGGCACCATATAGGTATTTAGAAATAAAATGAGTGAAGATGGTACTGTAGTGAGAAACAAAGCAAGACTTGTAGCTCAGGGATACAGACAAGAAGAAGGAATAGATTATGATGAAACTTTTGCTCCTGTAGAAAGACTTGAAGCCATAAGATTATTTCTGGCCTTTACATCTTTGAAGAAGATGAAAGTATTCCAAATGGATGTCAAAAGTGCATTCCTAAATGGAGTACTTAATAAACAAGTGTTTTTTGCTCAACCTCCTGGATTTGAACACCCCAAATTCCCAGATCATGTATATAAGCTGGACAAAGCTTTGTATGGTCTAAAGCAAGCCCCGAGAGCTTGGTATGACACCTTGTCTAATTTCCTTCTTAATAAAGGATTTACTAAAGGTCATATTGATAACACTCTGTTCATCAAAAAATATGGAGATGACACCCTACTCATTCAGGTCTATGTTGATGATATTATCTTTGGATCATCAAATAAAGACCTTTTCAAAGATTTTGGAGATCTTATGCAAAAATAGTTTGAAATGAGTATGATTGGAGAACTGACCTACTTCCTAGGTCTTCAAGTTAAACAAATGAAGGATGGGATCTTCATTAACCAAGCCAAGTACACAAGAGACATGATTAAGAAGTTTGACATGCAGAATGCCTCAACAGCTAAGACACCTATGTCTACTACCACAAAACTTCATGCTGACACCGATGGTCAAAGTGTTGATCAAACACTTTACAGAAGTTATATAGGATCTCTTCTATATGTTACTGCATCAAGACTTGATATCATGTTCAGTGTATGTCTCTGTTCAAGATTTCAAGTCAATCCTAAAGAATCTCACCTTACTGCTGTTAAAAGAATTTTGAGATATCTAAAAGGAACCCCTGACTATGGCTTGTGGTATCCTAATGAATCACCATTCTCATTAATTTGTTTTACTGACTCAGATTATGCTGGATGCAATCTGGACAGAAAGTCAACAAGTGGTGGATGTCAATTCATTGAATCAAGAATTGTGTCTTGGTCTAGCAAAATCAAACATCAGTTGCAACCTCAACAGCTGAGGCTGAATATGTTGCAGCTGATCTCTGCTGTTCACAAATTTTGTACTTAAAAAGTCAACTACAAGACTTTGGCATGAATGTCACTAATATTCCTATATTTTGTGACAATTCAAGTACAATTGCTATGACTGAGAACCCTGTTCAACACTCTAAAACCAAACACATTGAAGTTAGACACCACTTCATTAGAGATCATGTTGAAAAGGGGAATATTAACTTAGCCAAAGTTGGCACTGAGGACAATGTCTCTAATATACTGACTAAGGCTATGGATGAAAAAAGGTTTGAACTTTTGAGAGAAATGTTAGGAATGATTAACTTGCCTAAGTAAAAGGGATTAACTGGAAATTCATTTCATAAACTTTAAACAAGTACAAAGAGCTTGGTTAGCTATTTACAGTGTCTCAACAGCTAACCTAAACAGATCTCTATTCAAGGACAACTAAATGATGGCCTGTTTATATCATATGATTTGGAACTATGCCTTAACCCACTACCTCCTGTGTTCCATGGTAGCCTCTCCTCCTAAAAAGTACCCTCCCCAAAAACAAAAAATTACATAAGCTTCTCCTGAACAGCTAACCAACAATTATAGCTGGTCAACCTTTGTTCCTCTCACAACACCTGCTTCCAAACATCTCCAGACCCCTTCCCAGATGTGTCATGCCTCCTCTCCTCTCTATATGGCTTAGGTGGTGCAGAGTGACTAGTCTCTCCATACCTCTCCAGCCATACAGGATGCCTTTCAATGAAAGGATCAATGGCAGTGACAGAGTACTACAAAGGTGGACCCATTGTCCTTGGCCACCATTCCTCTACTGGATCATAAGGAGGAAAATCTTGAAGAGGAGACACAAAGCTGAAGGTTCCTAAGGTTTGTATGCTCTCATTTGCTATCATAGCCATGTGAGATGAATGTCTACCATCATTGCCCTCATTGACTTAGACAGGACTACAACACCTCAGGTACTGCCTAAACAGCTGAGTGTGAGTAGTTGATGGTGATTGATGGACTCCTTGGAAATTATCTCCTCCCCCTTTCCAGCACTGCCATGCTGATGGAAAGAGAATCTCTAGTTACTGGAGAATATACTCTTGGCTGTTCATTTACAGGCACCTTTTTGGCCCTAACAATTAAGTCATCCTCCTGACTCATCAACTCCCTCAATGTGAATGTCCTCAAAACCTGCTTTCCCTCTACACCTTTCCTTCCAATGTCCTTCTCATGGACCTTAAAACCTTCCTTCATCATCAACTCACCAAGGGAATACACCTTTTTAACTTCTTGAGCAGCCTTTGTCTTACTGCTCTCACCCTCTACCCCTATCCCCTGACCAAACAACTTAAATGTAGTTGTTTCCTCTCCTTGTTTTCCCTTGCCTTTACCTTGCACCTCATTCATTCTTTCTATTCTCTCCTTTTCAGCCACCTCTAAAGACTCTCTCTCACTCTCCCACTCTCGTTTTCTTTTCTCTCTACCCCTATCTCCTGACCAAACAACTTAAATCTAGTTGTTTCCTCTCCTTGTTCAAGAGGAAGCTGCTCAACTTCCTCATTCAACTTATGATCACTTTGAATGACATAGGACCTAAAATCTCTCTCAAACTTTTCTCTCTCAGTTTCCTCTCCAATAGGAACTGAAAAGATTAACTTCTTGGCTATATGTGCCATTTTCTTAGGACTAAACTTAGAGGAAAGTCTCCCCATTTTTTCAAAGAAAATGAACTAAGTATGTGTTCTACAGCTAAGAACAAAGAGAACAAACTTAGTATGATTATAAAGCTAAGTGCATATTCCTTTTATACACAAGGAATTTATGTTGATCCATAATAGGGTATGGCTATAGACTTAGCTGTTGGATAATATTTTGTCCAAAATATCGACTGATTTGACTACCAAATATGTACTATTGGTACAAAGGTGTGGCAAAAATGAGATGTGATGGTCAATATTTAATTAGAGCGTGTTAGGTTATTTTTAGCACCATACTTTCCATAAATAGCCACGCACTATTTCTTGAAATAAATGATATATCATTTAATTCCATTCTATTTACTGTTCACACAACCAGTAATAGAGGATAACTGTCATATCACCTTAACGGCTATCTTTAAATCCCCATGTCACCCCATCTCTCCAAAATATAACCGTTGTCCCCACCTTCTAAACCACGATCAATTCTCTATCAACACTCCTTTTTAAACCTAAAACAGTCAATCCCTTCGTATTTCTCTCGATCCAGCCTCCTCTGTTTCAAACCCTAACACTCTGTTTTTGCCCTCAACTTGTAAAATCAATGGCTCTCCCTGAAGAATCCAATGGCTACTACATCGAAAGTGACTTCTTTGATAGTGAAGTAGGAACCTATGTGAAGGAAATTTTAGAAAACAATGGTCTTCTTAACATGTTAACTGCTCAGAATCCGATTCTGGAAAATGCTTGTTTGGAGGTATATAGAATCGGCACTAGGCTCAAAGAAAGCTCTATTCTTTGTAGCTTCCAAAATGTCAAAATGATTAGCACCCCTAAAGATGTGCATACCACTTATGGCATCTCAAATCATCCTAGCCTTCTAACCAATATTTGGAGCAATGATTTGGACCCTACATTTAGTGTCCTCTACCAACAATTCACCAATCAAGAAGACATTGACTATGACTCTGTCAAGAACAAGTCAATCTTGAAAAAAAAAAAACTGTCCATCAATAATTCAGCCCTAAGTGATGTGGTGATCAAAGGGATGTGTGGGAAGCAATCCTCTTTAGACCAGTTGAGCTCTGCAGAATGAAAAATTGCTCTTGGTCTCATTAGAAGGAACGTAAATTAGTGTCCCAGCTATTCTCAACACAAGGTGGCTTAAAATAGTTCCCCTTAGTAACTCCAAAAAGTTTGACAAGAAGAGCATTCCTCTCAAAGGACCTAAAGAGGCAACAACTAAGCCTTTTAAAGCCAAACCTTCAACAGCTAAGGCAACCAAATCTTCATCCAAGCCAGCCTGACCAAGAAGGTCTCAACAGCTAAGCCTGCACCTGAGGAAGCTCCAGCAACCAGAATGGCCACTAGAGGAACAGCCAAGTCTCCTGCCAGAAGGAAAGCCATATCTGTTAAAAAGACAGGCAAGAAGAAGATTGATGAACCTCCTTCCTCCTCCTCCTCCTCAACATCTAGTGAACCAACAAGATCCACCTCCCAAACCTCCTCCCTACCTGTAGACAGTAATGAGCACACTACTGTCAGTGGTGAAAGGGTTAGGGTTGCTGATAGCCATGCCAGCCAAATATATGTAGATGAGGAAGCAACAGTGAGTGAAGGAGACACTAAAGTTCAGAAGCCAAGTAAGTCAAGTGATGTCCAGATTCTAGATGATGAAGAAATAGATGTACAACTCACCCTTGCTGACCACTTCAAGCATCTGAGATCTGCCAAGAAGGCTCCAAAGGCACCTATGGTGGAAAGCTCAACAGCTGAGCAAGCTGAGCAGGTTATCCCAACAGCTAATACAGTGGATCCAACAGCTGAGCTCCAACAACCTTCCATAGATAAGGTAACATCTTCATCTTCCTCTGCCAATGCATTCATATTGAAGAGAAGACTTGTAAGATCACCCTCCCCAACTCCAAAGAGACAAAGACAAACATCTCCTCCCTCTCCGAATCCCACTTCTAGTTCAGACCATGTTTCTGCCATTGAAGGCATTCTTCATCTTACCTTTCAAACCCTCTCTCCTGCTGAAACCCATAGGGGGAACTCACCAAGCTTAGAGAGCCTTGCTAAGTCAAGGGGGAACTCTCCAGTTCATGATCTCATCCAAACAGCTGAGACTCAAACTCCTTCTATGACTCCTCCCTCACCTCAAAGTCATATTCCTCTCCCTTCTAGATCTCCTGCTCACACTACTGTCCATCCAATTCTTAACCCAAATCTCATTGAGGTTATCAAAGACAAATTTGTTTCCATTCTTTCTTAGGAAGAAAGATGAACCTTATTTGAGCACCTATCCTCCAAATTTTCTTTAGATGAGGCTTTCAAGGCCTTTAATTTCATGAGAATTAGAGAAGCTAGACAATCTCAAGGTCAAGATGGGTCTTTTACTCCCCATCCTACCTCAACAGTTAACCCTCCTTCTAAATTATCTCCTCTCTCTCAAATTGATCAAGACACTTCCATGCCTACTCCTAGTTTCTGGATCTTAGATGGTGACATTGATTTTTCAGTCACAGCTGTTCTTGAAGCCCACAAAAAGTTTGGTTCCATTTCTCCCCTTCCTCCTCTTCTCAACCCTCATAATCTTTCCAACCCCTAGGATATGACCAGAACCCACATGAGCATTCATGTTAGAAACATTGGGGGTCAGCTGTTCCATGCGTATGAAGAATGGAAGAAGTTTAGGATCACTATCCAATACTGCTTTCTCTTCTTTGCCCCAAAACTGCCCAATCCTCTCACTCTTTCAAATCTTCCAGAGTGGGAATTTTTCTTCTACCATCTCATTTCTAAGAATCTTCAGAAATGCCTATACACCCCTTCCTCCCTTGTGTATGTTCTTTGCATTCAATATGCTCAGTCCATCTTTTGGACTCTTCTTTCTAAAAAGAGCTGCATAATTGGGATCATTGTCATAAATATCTTCCATATCTCTACTGTTTATCCTCAACACTTTCCTCCACCTCCTCATGCATTCCATAAGAAACCCAGATCAAATCTTGATAACCTACTTTCAAACTTTGACCCTTTCAAATACACCCCTCAATATCACCTCACCTATACTGACTTCAACCAATTTTCAGCCACCCTCATCAAACAACTCAAATCTGCCCTTCTCAAAAAGCTTGATGATGTGTCTGAATTCATAATTCAAAGAGGTGAGAATCCAATTCCTCCATCTCCTGAACAGCCAACCCATATAACTTTCCCTCCTCCTCCCAGCAGCCAACCAATTCCTCCAAGACCTTCACAGGCATCCATATTATCCTACTTCCAAGCTCCTCCTTCTGGTCAGTCTTCCAAAATCACCAAGAAGAGACCTGCCTCTATATACAATCAAAGGTTTCTCTACAATCAACCAGTTCTCACCAAAGATCAGTTAATAGCCAGACAAGATCAGTACTTGCTGTACAACTTCATGATGGGTCTTAACTAGAACAATGAATGGATCTACAGAAGGAATGAACCAGTGAGAAGAGCTGCACTTATTCAAGAGAGAAAAGCAGTGGAGAAAAGTCAGAATGCCTAGTATAGGTTATTTGGTTTGTTTTTCTTTATTTTGAATAGCTGTTCAGAACAATCTTTATTTTTCAATTATTTCCTTTAGTACATTTCAGTTTGTATTAACAGTTTGTTTGCCAAGAAATATTATCAAGAAGAATTTCTCTTCATTGGTTTTCTATTCCCTTAGCACTTATGATTGCAGGTAGATAATCAAAACCATTATTTATTTTCCAAAAAGGGGGGAAATTGTTAGTACCTCACTATGTTTAACTCACAATTAATCATAGTAAATATGTTTTGATTAATAAATAATCAAACCCAATCGATTATATGATGAATATAAAGACCTAAGCACAGGCAACCCAAGACAAAGCTCAACAGCTAAGCTGTCCAGTTTCCATTCAAGCCAACAGTCAAGTCATTACATGATCGACCTATCATCTACACATCTGACAAACTGAATAACTACCTATTACAGACTCCCTCTACCTCAAATCAATTATCAAGATGCTAAATACAAACAAGCATCAACAGCTAATAGCTTACAAGCCCAACAGCTAAGCTCCCCTGCCTCAACAGCTGAGACTGGTCTTCATCAACTGCTTACTCCATGTCATCAGATCCATGAAGAATGATAATTCCAATATTACCAATCATTGGAATAACTCATATTGAAGCTTGATCAAGTATGAATACACCCTCCACTTCCTTGACAACCTGTACACAAAGGAATAATAAACATTCAGTCAAAGTCAAAGACAAACCATTACTCCTCTGTACCTTCATGTTCCCCAAATGGCTACTCCTGTACCCTTGTCCCCTAATGGCTATATGCCAACCCTTATATAAAGGAGTATACTGGCATGTTGTCAAGTTAACCTTAATAACCTTTACACCCCCTTTTTACAGCCTTATACAATTTGAAAATCCCTTGTAGCCTTACCGCATTCACACTCTGCAGTCTTGAATATTTGCATAGAACCCTTTAAATATTGTGCCATTTTGCACCCAGTTACAACCCATATCTAGCCACCTAACAGCCAAGCTACTTTCTTTTGTAAACACACTTGTGATTATTTTTCTTTTTCTTATTCTCTCTTTGAAAGAAACAACCTTAATTGAAGTGTCAATTAAGTAGAGGGGGTTCAAAGGAACTTGCCTTATCAATTCTTGTAACTCTTATTTGAAGAAAATATTATAGTGGATTGATCTCACTGTTCCAACAGTGAGGGTGGATATAAGAGAATGGTTTTGCCTCTGAACCACTTTAAAAATACTGTGTACACTCTTGTCCATACATTTACACACACTACACTTTGTCCTTTCATTTATTTATTCATTTATATTCCGCTGCACATTTATTTTATTTATTATTTCTCAACAGCTAACCTCAAACAGTTAGCTGTCCAAGTTTTAATTAATCTGTTCATTTAGTTAAACAGGGCCTTTCACATTGTGCTGGAAATTTGCGGTGCCGTCGGCAAGGGTTGCTGCTAGTTAGCGTGGATCGATGACAAAGAGAAGATCATGGGTTTGAAGAAGGGTTTTGAACAAGGTACTCCAATTGACATAGTTTTCTTTTATTAAATAGGTTTTCCCTATGATGGATGTTGGATTGTAGAAAACGGGGAGTGAGTTGGAAGAAGAAGAGGGATTGGTGGTGCCGGATGAACCAGAACCTGGTGTATTTTCAGTGTGGTCTGTCATGGCAGGAGAAGAGAAGAAAATACTGTTAGTACCTCACTATGTTTAACTCACAATTAATTATAGTTAATATGTTTTGATAAATAAATAATCAATCCATTGATTATATGATGTATACAAAAGACCTGAACTCAGGCAACCCAAGACAAAACTCAACAACTAAGCTGTCCAGTTACCATTCAGCCAACAGCCAAGTCATTACATGATCTACCTATCATCTATACATCTAACAAACTGAAGAACTACTTATTACACAATCCCTCAACCTCAAATGAATTATCAAAATGCTATCTACAAACAAGCTTCAACAGCCAACTGCATACAAGCCCAACTGAACAGCTATCTCCACGTCATCAGACTCTTGAAGAATGATTATTCCAATATTAAAAAAACATTAGAATAACTCATATTGAAGCTTGATCAAGTGTGAATACACCCTTCTCTTCCTTGACAAACCTGCAAAGGAGAAACAAATGCTTTAGTCAACCCAGTCAAAGACAAATCATTTATTCCTCTATACCTCTATTCCCCAAACGGCTACTACTGTACCCTTGTCCCCCAACAGCTCTATCTCCTCCCTTATACTCCCTCCGTCCCACCGAAAATTGCAAAGCTTACCAAAATGGGCGTCCCATAGAAATTGCATATTCCATAAATGGAAAGTTTTTAATACTTTTTAATTAGTGGGTCCCACTTCTCATACTCACATCCACTAACCCACTAACTATTCTCTACCCCACTTTCTCTCTCCCACTCAACTATCAACACTCACAACACATCACCTTTTTCACTTTTCCCTTAATTCTTGTGCCATGATTTTTTTTTTGCAATTTTCGGCGGGACGGAGGGAGTATAAAGGAGTATACTGGCATGTTATCAAGTGACCCTTTTTAGACCCCTTTCAACCCATTTCATAACCTTACATTGTTCAAAAACCTTTGTAGCCTCACTGCATTCTCACTCTGCAGTCTTAAATATTTGCATAAACCCCTGCAAATATTGTGCCATCTTGCACCCAGTTACAACCCACATACAGCCAGCTAACAGCCAAGCTATTTTTTGTAAACACACTTGTGATTATTTTCTTTTTCGTTTTCTTGCTTTGAAAGAAGCAACCTTAATTGAAGTGTCAATTAAGTAGAGGGGGTTCAAAGGAACTTGCCTTATCAATTCTTGTAACTCGAATTGTAGAGAATATTATAGTGAATTGGTCTCACTGTTCTAACAGTGGGGGTGGATGTAAGAGAAGGGTTTTGCCTCTGAACCACTTTAAAATACTGTGTACACTCTTGTCTCAACACTAACACACACATACACCTTGTCCTTTCATTTATTTACTCTTTTTTATTCCGCTGCACTTTTCTTTTTATTTTTATCTCTCAACAGCTTACCTCAAACAGTTAGCTGTTCAAGTTTTAATTAATCTGTTCATTAAGTTAAACAGGGCCTTTCAAATACGATGGGTTGATTGGATCGATATAGACTGATGCCATCTAAGATAGCATGATCGGCAGTCAAAAAAGGAAGAAGAAGATACGTTTTGGAGAAAATATTTCCTTGATGATAAATACTCAGAGATAGGGCCCTCTATATACACAAGAGTTTCTCTAGAGGTACAACTCTTTCCTAAGTTATAATAGGCTAGTGAATAATATTCGAAATTTACACAATCCTATCTAATATATACACAGTATAACAACCCATATAATGCGTGATATGATTATCACAAATCACGGCTATTAAGTGAAAGTGATCGTCGCAAGAGGGTCAACAATATGTATTCATCTATTCGTTTGGTTAGAGGTATGAAATTTCTCACAATCATTCTTTTGTTCTAGCAGAAGAAGCTAAGCCTTCCAGGAACAGTGTCGAGTGTGCTAAATTATATACCAAAGCTCCAAAAGAAGTTGAGGGACTGGTCCGTAAAAGGGAGAAACTATTGTCAAGCAATTCTAGGCAAGAAGATCTTCACAAACAGAAAATGCAGAAATGCTCCGTTACAACCAATGCGCAGTTAGCTCTTTTGGTTAGTCCACTTGGCGATAGAGAAGTTCTAGTTCAGTTTTCTTCTGCTAAGGTCGTCGATAAGAGTTTTTCTCTTGAGGCTTTGGAAGTGTTACAGGAGGAGGATGGCCTTCAATTACTTAATGCATTTTCTTTCGAATCATCATATGAATAGTCTCCATTTACAGGTATGAATAATGATTTATTTTAAAGAGTAAATTAAAATTATTTTGTTTTGTAATATAATTATCTGATAAATATTTTATTTTATTTTTCTCCAACAGGTGCA
This sequence comes from Campanula takesimana, assembly GCA_026119855.1. Lineage (NCBI taxonomy): Eukaryota > Viridiplantae > Streptophyta > Magnoliopsida > Asterales > Campanulaceae > Campanula > Campanula takesimana. The sequence continues at coordinate 297,979 of JAOWBW010001274.1, read as the reverse complement.
AGGGAATCATAATGTTGATATTGAAATATTGAGAGAGAAGCTTGTGTTATTACATAAGAAGACGCAAGAGCAATATTTACATTAGTTTTGTGACACTGTAAAATAGTGCTGCAGATACATAAAATTTATGAAAGATCAGTTGAATAAAATAAATAAACGTTTTGAACATGATCACTCAATATGATAAATGACTGCTCTTGGTTTGAGATAGTAGTAATTAGGATCCGGAACCCCAGTTTGAGAAAATGTTTACTCTTGGTTTGTAGTGTAAGATTTAGTTTAAGCTTGTTCCGATTCAAAAATTTATCTCTTTAATATTTAAAGTACATATTTATGAATGTTTACTATTCTTAGGGTGAACTATGTTGAGCACTCACTAGTTTTGAATCCCAAGCTAAACTTGTTCTATTTAGCCATTAGGAATTCCAGTATTATAGTTTTTTGATGAGTTGATGATGGGTTATACTTTGTTTTCCCTCAAGTCTACAAAATATTAAAATATCTCAGTAATCATAAGCGAATATCAAGAACTTGAATCCTATATTTGGCCCTAGCAACTAATCAAAATTCAATTTTCAAAGGATGACTAATATGCAAATAAAGCATATTTAATTTCTACCGATCAATAAACATCGATTATGTAACAATATTTGCGACTATTGAAAGACACAAGAATACGGAGGAACATAGGCACATTTGATTAATCAAACATTAAATTGAACTAATAAATATTATGCACTATTGATGATAGGTTAGATGCATATTACGTCCGATCCGTAGATGAGAAAATTAGTTCACCGTAGATTAATGAATCATAACCTTCGATGTGAAAGAAACCATACACAACGGAGTTTTGATGGAGGAAAAGTCTCTTATATAGCCCACGGTTAATAAATAGAAGTGACCCTAAAAACATAATAGGGTTAGTCTATTGATACAAGGAAATATGAAAAATCTTGAAATTCGGCTAAATTTAAGAATTATGGACGCGTTAGTGTGCGCACAATGAAGGGGCCGTATGATTTTTCTATTCTTGTGTGCATGCCTAAGGGGTGCCGCTAGATTTTCTACCCACATGTGCGCACCCTTATGCGCAAAACCGATTCTTCAGTTTTTTTTTTCCATGTACTTCTCAATATTTCCCATAAGGTCCTTTGTGTCTCTAAATTTCTCAACATTCTGAACTTCACCCCAAAGTATATGTGGCCTATCATAGCAGTAAGGTCTTCGGGAGTTGTATCGGGAGAGATTGATGTATAGTCAAGGTTGTTGATGATGAGGTCTCGATGCTTCTTTGAAGATGCGATGAGGTCCCAAATGGATATGTTTTCTTAAGTATTCTTGAGTTTAACTAATAATGGATCTTCGGGTGCGTCGCGAGTTTGCGACGTTGGAGAAGAGGTGCTAGATGCAGAAGCGTTGGGATTTCTTTCTATGACCCTACCGGATCGAGTTAGCGTATTGACGCTACCGTTTTGCTTCTTTTTCCTATTCTCATAGACTTCCCTCATTATCTCATCATAAGTTACACCATAACAAGAATTGTCAATTTCATTCATAACATTAGATCCCTCATTCACAATTGGAATTGAATGAGTGGTCTCGTCAATCTGGCCTAGCTAAATTACATGAACATTACCCTTACTAGGAACTATGAACTCTTTCTTGCCGATGAGGTCTTGGACGATGTTGCGGAGGCTAAAGCATTCTTCAGTAACATGGACACTATGTTGATGATAGCCACACCACTTATGATGAGCATGGTTGGCGGGGATCATTTTGGGCTTGTACCCTTGTAGAGGAGTATTTTGTCCTTTGGCCCTGAGAGTCTCAAAAGCCTCGATTAGCGTCATGCCTTGGAGAGGAGTGTAGACACGATAATTTTGGAACTTTTTTCTATGGGGCAGAGGGACTTTGTTCTAGCTCTCTTTGTCGGTGGTGGTGACATTGACGGAGGCCTCTTTTGTTAAATTAGAGGCGTCTTTGTAGCGGAAGCTTGGAGTGGTTTTCTTGACCTCTTCTAGCAAGTCATCAAATCGAACTTCCTCTTCATACATTTGAGCAATGTCAGAGTAGCAAGCCCCACTTAGGTGGGTGCGGAGATCAATTTTGAGACACTTGAGGAAGATGTCCATTTGCTCTTTTGTATTGGGCCTTTCCACTATCTCAGCAAGTTTATCATTCCACCTCCTTGTAAAATCAATAAAGTAATCATTATCCCTTTGGGTGGTACTTTCAAACTCCTTCTTTATTGGGAGGTGAGTAGTGTTGCCTTGATATTGAGTTTTGAAGGCAAGCATGGCGGCATCCCAATCAATTCGGATGGTGAGTAGGAGAGTTGCATACCAATCTTTTGCGGCCCCCTCGAGAGTAAGTGGAAAACATTGTGCCATCACCTTTGGGGAGACTTTCTTTGGAACCATGGCCCATATGTAAGTTTCAATGAGGGCCATAGGGCAAGATTTTCCCTTGAACATGCTAATGTAGGGCATTTTGAACTTGTTGGGAAGAGTGGCCATTGTGCTCATGAGAATTGATGATTGATAAAGGCTTGTATCAGAGCCTTTCCCCAAATTGACCCCATTGAAGCGTTGGTTGATGTATGCCATGATTGATTCGACCATTTTGTGATCTTTGCTTTCTATGCTAGGTTCTCCCACCTTCTTGTTGCAAACACTAACATACGTGCTTTCAAACAAACCCTTGGTCCACTCGGATTCCTCGGTGTCATCCTTATTCTTTCCTCTGGAAAGCTTAACAAGTTTAGCTTTCATTTGGTCCATTTCGGCTTCGTGAGCCTCTCTTTCACTTTCTAGGTGAGCTTGCCAAAAGTCATCTTTATTTTGAGCCTCCTTGTTGAGAGTGGAGACTTGTTCTTGGAGAGACTGGACCAAAGCAGAGAGTTGTTCGACGGACATGGTATTGTCGGTGTTGGAGTCATTTCCAGAAGGACAGGCCATTGAGGCTGTTGGAGTTGTCGGAGTGATTAATTCGCGAACTAGCCGGTTTGTTGAGTCTAGGTAAATGCGGTGAGTACCAATCGGACCTAAAATGAAGAGGCCCTTGTCAGTCTTAAGTAACACTTTTGGTCCATGGAGAGTATTGAAAACATAATAGGCACACGACTCGAACCACATAAAGAAAAAAAAAACTCATTTTTTTTTATAAGTCAGAGTGACGGATTCCCTTTTGGGGTTTCTAAGAAAATAGTGGAATCGTCACACTAGTATATAGACCTTTTCACGGTCCCATATACTCATCGGATTCCACCACGTTTTGAATCATACACGTGACGGTATTAAACTAAATTAATGTAGTAAAGCATACATGCGGGGATGGAGTTTTATTTCGTCCATAATAACCACTTGTTTTTGGCACGTATGATTTGAAAACATTATTTTAGGGAAATCTCGGCACATGGAAAACCGACTCGGTTAAAGAGAGGCTTAAAGGTCACCCCCGGCATGTACTCATGAACTACGCCACAGGTTGAGGTTTACTGCTGCGGAAGAGTCGAGGTCGAGTGGAACTTGAAACTTCCTAGGACGGGCCTCGACGTGTTTGGGGTTATGGACTTTATGCGACTCGATAGTGAGCAACTCATAGGAGTTTTAGTGCACGTAGTGTGAGGTCAAACACATGTGACAAAACGTTTTTCTCTTGATTTTTTTTTTTCAAAACAAAGAAAAAACAGTTAAGGGTCCAAATCATTCTTGATGCAGGCAACTGTGCCCATATCCTACCATTATGTCCAGTTCTGGGAAACTGTTCATATTCTGGAAAATTGCCCAGGAGCGTACGCCTCTGGCCTGTAGGATGGGACGCGCGCACCTTGCTCCCAGTAACTGAGAGGCGCCTGCTTCTGGGTAAACCCGGTATACATTTGAACTCAGTGGATTGCCCTGATCCTGTATATACTTTGGAACACCTGCAGAAGTGATTAGCACAGAAAAGAAAAATAGGAAGAACACATAGGATGCGGGTGCTTCTGGTTCTCGATGTGGGACGCGCACGCCTTAGGCAAGGAAGGCCAGAGGTGCACGCTTCCCAACATTAGGAACCAGAATGCCCAAAAAACAATTTAGACTATAAACAATACGCAAGTATAGCCCTCAAACATCCCCAACGGAGTTGCCACTATAGATACCCCCGGCGCGAGTGGGATGCCTCACCGTTCAGCTTCGTTTCATTATAGTTTTTTTTTAGAGTCACCACCTATGTTTTAAAGAAACACTAGACAAACCTAATACTGTCCTAAGTTTTGTTTATGAAGAACCAGAGATTCATGTATTTGAGGTTCGGAGGTTAGGTTACAAAATGGGAAGTACTTATACAACCATTTCGCCCAACTAAATTTGGTCTTGCTTGTTCATAGTCTACATGATAAAATATGTTCTTCCTACGCTTTGAAAATGAGTTTTAAGGGGTTTGAAAGAGATTTGAATATGGGGAGATAACTCTTTGGCCAACTTCAATGTAATGAAGTAGCCTTTGGTGTAATGTCCCAAAATGGTTTGGGTTGATTGCACACTTGATGAAAATAAAAGAAGTAGAAATGGAATAGAGAGAAAGAGAATAATAAAAGATAACTAAAGTTTGAATACTTCAAGAACTTCTTTCGGAAATGTTTTGAAATGCTTGAAATCCTTTGAGAGAATTTGTGTATAGTTTTTTTTTTGAGTGATTTTTTGGTCTCCTTTTCTTCTTGGTCCCCTTTGAAATAGTGGAGAAGGAGGGGTTTTTATAGGTGAAAAGAAGGTGTTTTTTGTGCCAAAACAGGGTCAACAAGAAGATATTTCCCGGGCAAAATCATGAAAATTGAGCAAGGGATGGATTCTTGGAGAGAATTTGTAACCGACGCCTAGAAGCGCGCGCCTCTAGCCTTTAGGGCGGAAGGCACACGCGTCTGACCTCAAAGGGCAGAGGCGCACGACTCTGAAAAAATATTTTTGACATAATGGACTGGAAAGTTAGAACTGTTATTCAATTTAGCCCCCAGTCTTAACAGAGTCAGTCAGGAACTTAACGGAAGTAACAAAAAATTACGGAAAACACTTAAAATAAGTAAAAACACAAAATCAAATGTGAAATTGGGGTGAGTGGTTCAAGGTGGGGTGTCTACAGCATGTTGTCAAGTACCCTTTAACACCCTGAACAACCTCTTTGACCAACCAAAACTTCCTTTACAACATGTACAACAACAAGCACCCAATCCCAACACCCATTACATTTGTTAACATCTGTAATCTTTTGTGACCTTTTTATTTTTCTTTTACTTTTAGCTTTGAAAGAAGCAATCTTAATTGAAATGTCAATTAAGTAGATGGAGTTTAAAGGAACTTGCCTTATCAAGTCTTGTAATTCTTGGAAAGAAGATTAAAGTTGGTCTCACTATTGCTAACAGTGGGGGTGGACGTAAGAGAAGGGTTTTCCACTGAACCACTTTAAAATCCTGTGTATTTATCCTATGTCAACACACTCACACACTTTACACTTTGTTATTTTTCATTATTCTTTATTAATTTTCCGCTACATATTTTATTTACTCTATCTATTATCTAACATCTAGCCCAACGAGTTAGGTGTCTAGCTTTAACTGTCTGTTCATTAAGCTTACAAGGCCTTTCAAAGAGGTCACACTTTGAATAGACGATTTATTTCAAGTTACTTGTTGAAGACTATAGAGTCACTTTATTTAATCTTTAAAGATTGATTAATGTTAAATTTTAATCTATCGCCTTAATTTTTATCTTCTTTGGCCAAATCTCTAGCGGAAACATATATGAAGTTTTGGATCATCTCCAATCGGATATTATACGTAAGCCTGATAATCTCCTTGATGCATTCCATAATTTTATTAGCAAATTTAACCAGTATACTATTTTATCTAAGAGACCTAGTTTTCTAACTATCATCAAATTATTTGTAACTGTCATTACAAATCTTAATAAATAATATAATTAAATTTTAAAATGTGACTTTAATGTAACTCCCATCACCACCATCCACCATCTCCCCACCACCACCACCACCATGCACCAGTTTAAAAGATATGAAAAAAAAAACTAAAAAAAAAGAGTCTTACCTAATAAGTTGGTTAAAAAACAACAAAATAAATAATAAATAAATAAACAAATAAAGAGTGAAAATTAAAATGAAAAAGGAAAAAAGGAACCCAAGTGTTGCCCGTCTCTTTCCCATCAACCCCTACCATCCTTTCGAATTCCCTCTTCCTCATGAGTCATCGTCCCGTCCCCTACTCTTTCACCTACATATCCCGCTTCTCATCCCCCCACCCTTCCGCCTCACCCCCATCCATTGGTGGCAATGTTGACATATTCCACAACCTCTGGGTTAGGCGATGTGTGTGGACGGATGGTGTAAGGCATGTTGGATTCGTAGATTTAATTCAGTGGGTGGGGGCATTTGGAGATACGAGCTTCAACAATACATGTAGGGAGCTCGAGCGGCAAGAATGGATCTAGAGAGAAGGGAAGATGACCGGTCGTTAGTGTGGAAGGAGGCCTCACAAGAGAGGCGGATGGCTGATCGGGTCAAGGTGAGGGCTGGATAAGAGTTAGGGTGGAGAAGATGATCTACAGAGAAGGTTTTTTCTTTTAGGGCCAGTTTGGGGCTGGTAAATGGTGGTGGTGTTTGTGGGGAGGTCGTGGTAGATAGTAGTGTGAGGTGGTGGTGGATGGTGGTGATGGATTGTGGTGATAGGAGTTACATTAGTGTTTTAAAAAATATATTGTACTTTTCGTTAAGTTATTTAACAACCATTGAAACAAATTAATGACCATGAGAAAAGATAACATGTGTTTGAAAAAGTTGACAATTAATAGTACTTTGGTTAATTTATTTAAAAAAACTATAGAACGCATCATACGCTGTTTGTTAATATACAAAGAGATCAAAGTACTTTTCCTCCCGTCCAATAGGATTGTGTTACTTTTCCATATCTTTTTCAATTTTATTGTTAACAATTTTATGTCCCTCTCCACAAAATATCTCCAAACCTCAATGGATATTCCATTCGGCCTTACAACTTTCGTCAATTCCATTTTTTCATTGCCATTTCCACTTCATCCTTTTAAATTCTCCGCCTAAAATCTCGATTAACAATACTAGAAGGGATATTAAAATGTCCAGTATCCTAGATTGCCATTGAACAAGGTATCAGAGTATGAATTTCATCTATCATTTGTCTTCTTTTCCTCGATCCGAACTTTTTGATCTACATCATTCACACATTTAACCATCCCAATATCTCGTGACCTTTTATCCCTCATACAGGCAAGTCTATAGATGTCATATTCCCCTTTCTTTTTTATGCAATCTAGCATTAAGTTCTTGATTTACCCTTGCTCTAGCATCTCTTACAGCTTTCTTTGATTCTCTTCTTGCCTCTTTATACTTCTCAGAGTTCTCATCGCTCATACGTACAATTTCCCAATAATTTGTAGCATTCTCAATTGTTTTTATTGCTTGCTTTACTTCCTCGTTCCACCATAATGTGTCTTTAGTTGGTGGCACACTTCCTTTAGATTCTGCAAAGACTTCTTTCGCCACTTTTTTTATGAGTAAGTCCTCAAATCTATTTTTAGCAGCACTTACTCTTTCAGCAGGGGCAAATTTGAAATTATCAGTTAGTTGCCTCAGTAGGTTATATAAGTTTTGTGCTCTAACACTAGAATGTTTTGAAAACTTAGAGTTGATTAAGTCCCATGCTTCTTTTCAGATTCTACTTTTGTAATTTCTTGAGCCAAAGAGTCATTAACACTTTTTTGTAAAATGTTTTTTACTTTTTCATTTGCAGTGACTAAATTCTTTCAGTCTCAGTCCATATATCTGGTGTTTTGTATTTGATATCTCCACCATTAGTGTTAGCCTGAGTTGGTATTTGGGCTTCCTTATGTAATACAAACCAGTTCCACACACTGGGAGAGAAAGGTCATTTGCTAGACTTGCCTAGGAGACACCAATGACAACTATGTTGTTCATTAATCTTATGACTCAAAGGTAAACTAAACTGTCGACACACAACTTTAAAAATTGGAGTTGAAGGGTGACCCAAGCGAGCATGCCAAATGTCTTAACTCGAATGTTCTCCAAGAAGAGCAATAGGATTATTCTACGACTGTGAATTGAAAGAAAGGTGGTAAAGGCCGTCAGAGTTACTGCCAATAATTATAGTCTCCTTCGTGCGATTGTCCTTAACACGAAAACCACACGAGTCAAGTTCAAAGAAACAATTATTATCCTTAGAAAATTGATGAATGGATAGTAAAGGTCTATGAATGTATGGGACATACAGAATATTACGAAGAGCAAACGAACGATTATTAATTACCAATGCTAGAAATTTTTAACTTAGAACCATTACCAACAATAACTGCATTATTACTTGAGTACGGATAATAGCCGGTAAAGGAGGATGGGTCCGCTGTCATATGATTCGTGGCACCACTGTCAAGAATCTGCGGCTCCGAAGACGACATATATGCAACACTGGTGTTGGTTGGAGAATCCCTCGCACCATGGCCCATTTGGAAACACCATTGACATTGTATAGGAGGAAATGGGTGTAGGCCTGGTCCAGTATTTCTAAACGGGCCCCCACGGCATGGTGAAAATTTTTCCCATAACCCCAACTTTGACCATTGCCACGGCCAGAACCATTGTTGTTCCACGACCCACGTCCTCCATTGTTACCCATACCATTTCTGTTTCCATTGTTCCTGCCACGCCCATGTCTATTCTGATTCCCCCCATGATTCTTTCCACCACCACGAGTTTGGCCTGCAAAATTGTCTTCGGGAGGAATAGAGGTTGCCGGAGTCGTTGCAAGAAGGGTCGACGTCTGAGTTGCCGGAGTTGCAAAAATTTTTGAAGTAACATCTCTTCCTTAAGTAAGAGATCTGTCAAAACGTCCAGAGTAAGCGGATTTCGTGCGTGAATGGTAGCATCCGAAGTATGAAATTCCTTGTATTCTTGACCCAGACCGCCACAAATCCGTTGAATTATGACGGAATCGTCGACTGGGTCACCGGCTGCAGCTAGTGCATCGCAATCTGAGATGCACGTAAGAAATTCCTTGTATTCTTGAGATCATGCAATTTTTCGTTTAGGGTTTCGATATTTGAAGAACCGATTTTGCCCCAAATCGCTTTGCTAAAACGGCCCAGGCCTCTGGAGCAGTCACACTAGAGTTGAGATAGGGCTGGACGACGGGCGTAACGGTGCCCTTGATCCTGCCACAAACTAGATTCGTCGCAGTTTTCCAAACATTGTGCTGGCAATTTGCGGTGCCGTCGGCAAGGGTTGCTGCTGGTTGGCATGGATCGATGACAAAGAGAAGATCATGGGTTTGAAGAAGGGTTTTGAACAAGGTACTCCAATTGACATAGTTTTCTTTTGTTAAATAGGTTTTCCCCATGATGGCTGTTGGGTTGTAGAAGACGGGGAGTGAGTTGGAAGAAGAAGAGGGATTGGTGGTGCCGGATGAACTAGAACCTGGTGTATTTTCGGTGTGGTCTATCATGGCCGGAGAAGAGAAGAAAATACGATGGGTTGATTGGATACCATCTAAGATAGCATGATCGACAGTCAAAAAAGGAAGAAGAAGATACGTTTTGGAGAATATTTCCTTGATGATAAATACTCAGAGATAGGGCCCTCTATATACACAAGAGTTTCTCTAGAGGTACAACTCTTTCCTAAGTTATAATAGGCTAGTGAATAATATTCGAAATTTACACAATCCTATCTAATATACACACAGTATAACAACCCATATAATGCGTGATATGATTATCACAAATCACGGCTATTAAGTGAACGTGATCGTCGCAAGAGGGTTAACAATATGTATTCATCTATTCGTTTGGTTAGAGGTATGAAATTTCTCACAATCATTCTTTTGTTCTAGCAGAAGAAGCTAAGCCTTCCAGGAACAGTGTCGAGTGTGCTAAATTATATACCAAAGCTGCAAAAGGAAGTTGAGGGACTGGTCCGTAAAAGGGAGAAACTATTGTCAAGCAATTCTAGGCAAGAAGATCTTCACAAACAGAAAATGCAGAAATGCACCGTTACAACCAATGCGCAGTTAGCTCTTTTGGTTAGTCCACTTGGCGATAGAGAAGTTCTAGTTCAGTTTTCTTCTGCTATGGTCGTCGATAAGAGTTTTTCTCTTGAGGCTTTGGAAGTGTTAGAGGAGGAGGATGGCCTTCAATTACTTAATGCATTTTCTTTCGAATCATCATATGGGACAGCCTTCAATAGTCTCCATTTACAGGTATGAATAATGATATATTTTAAAGACTAAATTAAAATTATTTTGTTTTGTAATATAATTATCTGATAAATATTTTATTTTATTTTTCTCCAACAGGTGCAAGGCAATCATAATGTTGATATTGAAATATTGAGAGAGAAGCTTGTCTTATTGCATAAGAAGACACAAGAGCAATATTTACATTAGTTTTGGGATGATACGGGGAAAACGCAACGGAAAAGAAGAATAAAGAAAATGGGTAGAAAAAGGATAGGATGCTCACCACTTCAAGGAATCCATCATGAAGATACAGGGCATAAAACAACTCACCACTCTAAGGAATCCACCAAAGAGATACAGGGTTGTGTTTGTTCACCACTAAACGGAATCTAGCGAATAGATAAAGAACAAGAAAAGATGGCACAAAAGCACAATCTTATATTTTATAAACTCAAATTCAACTCTATGTTACAATGACAATTTGTAGGCTATTTATATTTACTTGGAACAACCCTCCAAGCTTAGGAATCATCAAAATACTTTAAGGATTAAGCTAACAATTAATGTTTAAGGATAACATAGCCTAGAAATCTCAAAAGACATGATAAACATGAATAATTGGCCAAATTCAGATGAAATTGTCTTTAGGACTACCTTCTAGTCAAAACAGCCATAACTCTTTGTAGGAAATTCCAAATTATTATCCGAAAACGGCTGTAGAAACTAGACTCATATAACTTTCCAGTGATATTTTGCTTGTAATTTTTGGATAAGCCGTTTGAAATATACAGTCTGTTAAAGTGGACTGATTTTACTGAAACTGTCAAACACCAATCACTTGGTTCCGGCATCATACTCCCCCACATGAAAGAAATTCGTCCTCGAATTTTAGTCAGTGCCTCACAAAAATATGCGGAATATCTTCCATGTAGTTGAAATCCTAGCACTTGAATATTTTTTGTGTATGCTCGGCGAACTTTGTACTTTATCGCCTTTGTGACCACATCCTTCCATTCACTCCAACAAGTTGTAAGAAAATGATCAATAATGAACTTATTGGTGAACCAAGAAAGGGAAATACTTGAATAATCAAGATCAAAAGGATCTTTTATGAAGTAATCAAGTTTAAGATTTTCAAAAGTATCCTTTGCTTGATTCAATGAAACATTATGAAAAGCATTTGAAATTTTCCAAGGCAATAAAGATGAAATAGACTCACAAATTTGACAATCATCCATGCATTTTTCAAAACATGGTGATGAATCATTTTGAAAATGATGAAATGAAAATTCTTTTAGATCTTGGGCACATTCATCGAAGATTGGAGGTAAAGACCAATCAACAACGGGTTGAGGAGTAACCAAATCGGTAAACGGCCAAACAAGAGCATTCATTATGAGTCGAGAAAAAGAATTATTTTTTTTTATATTTTTTTTGGAAAAGAAAAGATGGAGATACCCAAGGACTAAACAACGCTAAGAAGGTTGTTTATAACCGAGCTCTAGATACCACTTGATACGGGGCAAACGTAACGGAAAGAAAGAATAAAGAAAAGGGATAGAAAATGATAGGATGCTAACCACTTCAAGGAATCCACCTTGAAGATACATGGCATAAACAACTCACCACTCTAAAGAATCCACCAAAGAGATACAGGGTTGTGTTTGTTCACCACTAAATAAAATCCACCGAATAGATAAAGAACAAGAAAATATGGCACAAAGCACAATATTATAAACTCAAATTCAACTCTATGTTACAATGACAATTTGTAGGCTATTTATATTTACTTGGAACAACCCTTCAAGCTTAGGAATCATCAAAATACTTTAAGGATTAAGCTAAAAATTAATGTTTAAGGATAACATAGCCTTGAAATCTCAAAAGACATGATAAACATGAATACTTGGCCAAATTCAGATGAAACTGTCTTTAGGACTACCTTCTAGTAAAACAGCCATAACTCTTTGTAGGAAAATCCAAATGATTATCCGAAAAAAGGCTGTCTGCTCTTGGTTTGTAGTGTAAGATTTAGTTTAAGCTTGTTCTGATTCAAAAATTTATCTCTTTAATATTTAAAGTACATATTTATGAATGTTTTCTATTCTTAGGGTGAACTATGTTGAGCACTCACTAGTTTTGAATCCCAAGCTAAACTTGTGCTATTTAGCCATTAGGAATTCCAGTATTATAGTTTTTTTGATGAGTAGATGATGGGTTATACTTTGTTTTCCCTCAAGTCTACAAAATATTAAAATATCTCAGTAATCATAAGCGAATATCAAGAACTTGAATCCTATATTGGGCCCTAGCAACTAAACAAAATTCAATTTTCAAAGGATGACTAATATGCAAATAAAGCATATTTAATTACCACCGATCAATAAACATCGATTATTGTTTGCGCACTCGATGGCACGCTTTCGACCTTCGATTCACCTTCTTGTTGATTTGAGAGTCGCCACCATGTTATTGTCGGAACACGGACCGAGATGTCTGGATTCGGGGGTTGAGTTATGAATTGGGAAGGTCAAGGAGCACCCAATTCACCCAATCTAGGATTGGTCTTGCTAAGAAATCATTATCATTTCAAAATTCATGCATTCGTGTACCAAAAGATAAAAACAAACAAATAAATAATGACTTATTTATTTGGGATGTCGGATCATATGCTTCGAGACCATCTCCATGGGTTGGAGAGGCTCTAGGCTGATCCTTTAATGGAATCACACTACTTCAAATACAAAGAAGGAGATGAGAAGATAGAAAAGCAAAGATATACCTAAGCGTTTTCTTCAAGAATCCTATGGATGGCCTTGACTAAAGGCCTTGATCCTCTAAATTTCGTGGGTATCGGAGACGGACTGATTAGAAGAACTTCTTTGGTCAGATTTTGAGTGGTTGCTTGGTGAATATAGAGTCTACCCTTTTTCTGGTTCAAGAACCTTATATTTATAGGAGATTTTGACCTAGGGTTTTGGCCAAGAAGGTAAGTTGAAGTGGTAATCAATGAGTTGATCTCCACAGATGTATTTTTGGACTCTAGGATCGGCCATTAGGTTTTCCCGGATTGCATGAGTGTTTGCCAAGAAAAGGGGTTAAGATCAACAAGGAAACTAACCAAAAACCCGACTGTCGAGGGGGATACCTCGTACGAGACATCAATGTCTCGTACGAGGCATCTAAGTGCTAGAATCACTTATTTGCCCTCTACGATAGTTTTAATGTTCAGTTTGGCCCTTAACAAACGGAGTCAGTCAAAAACTTAACAAAACATGTCCAACTTAACAAGTTTTGACCCAAATCAAAGGCGAGACATAGAAGTAGTGTGATTCTAAATGAATGTCCAAAATAGGGTGTCTACAGAGACCCTCGGCGACGATACTTATGGATGAAGTACCGTCGTCGATAGAAAAGACACCATTTTGAACTAGGGGTATGGTCGTGCTAAAAAGTTGCCTACGTATTCCTTGGAAGGAAATCAGACCAAACGTAGTTCAACTCCGAAAATACGCAAAAGCTGAGGTTTAAAGTTTTTTGAAAAATCATTTTTGAAAGAAAAACTTGCGATAAGTAAAGCTTAAAGTTTAAAGAGTACCCATATTGAGGAATCAATAGCCTTGACCCAATTCTGAATATACTCCTTTTTGCCGATGACGAACCATCTCCAGTTGCAATCCATACTGAGGAAATCAATCTCTTTGACTCTAATTCTGAACATGCCCTGTTGTTGATGGCGAACCGCCTTCGATTTTGGAGATGCCAGTTGCTTGGACCTTGCTTCTCCTTCCCAACGAGTTTGTCCCTTACGTTGGAAAATGTGAATCCTATGTTATTAACGTACGTCTTGATAACAGTTATCGAACTCTGGGTTTGGAGACGCCAATTACTCGGACCTCGCTTCTCCTTTCAACGCGACTGCCTTTCCGTTGAAAATGTGAATCCTATGGCATTAACTTACGTCTTGATGACAATTATGGGACTCTAAATGGTGGGATCCTGTGTTGTTAACTTACGTCTTGACAACAGTCATGAGATACCCGGATGTGGAGACGCCAATTACTCGGACCTTGCTTCTCCTTCTGACGCGACTGCCTTTTCGCCAGAAAAGTGAATCCTATGCCATTAACTTACGTCTTAACAACAGTCGTGGGATACCCGGTTGTAAATCCTATGCCATTAGCTTACACCTTGATGACAGTCGTGGGATAACTGATTGCAAATCCTGTCCCATTAGCTTACACCTTGATGACAGTCGTGGGATTCAGAGTTTGCTGATGCAGATTCTTGTTGCTCACCCATGATCTTGGATGCGCGGTGAGGATAAATTCGTACTGATAAACAACTTTGCTTTTTCCAATTCTGAAAATATCCATTTGTTGACGACTCAATGTTCCATCTTGAACCGGGTTTAGATTCGACCTCTTGGTCTAAAGCAGGGCTTTTTCTGACCTTTCTGTTAAAAGCAATGCTTTTCTGGAATTTCTCAAGAAAACATGGTTTTCTGAGACTTTTCTGGAGATCTCTCGTACGAGGGAATGATGTCTCATACGAGACTTTTTCTGTTTTTTTTTTTTTTTTTGCGCAGAACAGAGGCATTTCAGGCGCTGGAAGTGATTTTCAAATCACTTTTCCTATTCCATTCTCGGGAGCTTTCGACCCTAGGCAATTTTCTCACTCAAAAATCTCCAATTTCTCCAAGTTTTGGTGATTCTCGACCCTTGCAAATGGCCGGTGCACATCGTTCGCATAAGGAACACCTCTTCGGTAGACATATGAAGGGTAAAATGTGGGCGACTGATGATTTGTGCCCATTCCCGAAGGACCACATCTCTCACGCCGTTCGGACTAGGCGGGTAAGGATCTCTTGCTCTGATTGAGTTTCCATGTCAATTTCGTTGTTGCATGTCTCAATTTAGTGTTCTAGCAATTCGACTTTTGTCAATTTTCGCCTAGAATTACCGCTGCTAGGGTTTATCATCCATGGCTGATCTCTTGATAGAATTTCACCCTTTTTGGTGCTAAAAATTGTTGTAGTATGGTAGTACATGATTTTGACTGTCGTTTCAGGTGATTCTGCGACTTTTCGGGTAAAATGCTTAAATGAGGATTTTACCGATTTTCTGACATTTATCTCTTTTGCCTTTGTTGGTTGAAGTCATTCAGGGTGATCAATAACTGTAGAGGCAGCGTGCGAACGGTCGCTGAGAGGTGGGAAACTCTCAATGGCAAGATGAAGGATGAGATTGAGAACCTCGTATTGAATCCCTTCTTTGACGGCCTTGTCGGTGAGAGGAGGAATGTGCACTTGCTCCAGGCCATCCGGGAGCGCTGGCGGGATAGCACTCACACCATGCATATGCAGTAGGGGGAGGTCACCATGACCCCTACTGACTTCCATGCCATTACCGGACTTACTATCGTCGGTGAACCACTTGAGGTAGATGCGGACTTTACTCCTAGCAGGGACGATATGATGCATTTTCTAGGATTCTCTTTGCGTACCCTAGGCAAGGTTGTCCCTTTGAAGGCTTTGAGGGAGAGGGTGGATACTTATGTTACCCTTAATGCTAGTCAGATGCATCTCACCGGTACCCGCATTGCAGCTGTCCGTGGCTTTCTATGGTGGGCCTTTTTTGAGACGCTCTTTGCTAATCATGCGTCGACTGCCCTTTTTACTCTGCTTAGCTGCCTGAGGTACATGCCTCATGTCACTAATGCTAGCTGGGGTTCTGCTGGTTTGGCCAATTGCTATGTGGCTATGGATAAGAGTTCGCGGGATAGGGCGAACGCTAGCTTGGGCGGCTACAGTCATGCCAGGGAGGTATAATACTCATCTCCTTCTGTATTCCTCCTTTATTTCAGCCCCAGTTTAGTTTGATAGCATTCCTCATTTGAGCTATTGTGTATTGACCTCTTTTATGTTTCTCCCATTTTGCAGGCTTGGGGATACGCCATGTTTGGAATCTTTACTTTCAATCTTTGAGACAATACTGTTATGTTCCCCGATACTCTGAGGTGGCGCCGGGATAACAGGGATACCCGTGATGAGCAGGCCGAGGGGGTTGATATGACGGTGGAGCGCATGAGGCTATATTTTGACAGGTGGGAGGCCGTCCCAGAGTCCGCTGTTGCCTTTTTCCCATGGCGGAGTTTGGGCATTGACCATGTTTATGGGTTTGCCGGTATGAGGATGTTGATGATTGGCCTTGGCGGTGGATGCTTCTATTTGGGAGAGAGAGTCTCTCGCCAGCAGGGTGGTGGCAGACTCGACGTCATCGTCCCTTTGGATCCACCGACTCATATGCTTAATTCTTATACCATTGCGGAGGACGAGAGAGGGGACCTCATTATTGGCTAGGATGCCTTTGACCTTATGTCCTTGGAGGCTGATTACCAGGACTTCCTTGCTCGTCTCATGCCCCGACTGATTATAGAGGGTGATCAGGCTCAGGCCCAGGGAGTTGTCCACGTCCCTTTTCGTCCACAGCTTGGACTAGCTTCTTTTATCATTTATCTGAGGATTTTGATACCCTCATTTGTTTCTTCTCAACAGGTGCCCATTGCTGAGTATAGAGAGGTAGCGGGACGGCTTCCCAGTTCATGGCCTATGCCAAGAGGATGAAAAGATAGAGACAGCAGGGCTGCTCGGACGGTTGGCTCAGCAGACAACGGAGCTAGCTTCTTGCGGGAAGAGGCCTCGGACTGACAGATGATAGTGCGGCACTGGGGACACGTCTTAGATAGGATTTCCCCATTCTCCCCCCCTTTTTTTTTGTTGATGATGTATTTATTGCCTCAGCGTAGGCGAAGACAATCTTTCTTTTCTTCGGTTTGTGCCTATGCAATAATTATTTCCTAACTCTAGCACACAATACATTAATTAATTTTAGTTTTATTTCTGACTACGTAAATGTATTGACTCACATCCGGTTGGTCAACCAAGGGATAATTTTATGAGGTGGATTCGCGTTGGGCCATTTGTATGTGGTAAATGAACTGTTTTGGATGGATTTCAGGGGTGATTGAGACATGTTATGACTTGTCGAGCAACCTGAAATCTGAGCAGAGTCTCTGTTGTTCTGACTTGGGAGATGTCTTGTACGAGACATCGATGTCTCGTACGAGCCATCCTTTCAATCTGCGGTTGTTTCTCCTTTTTCCTCGAGGATTTGGTCTCCAAACTTGTATATAAATACCTCTAGTCCGTCCTAGAATACCATGCAGCCTTGAATCAGGTCTGGGAACCTTTCTTTTGGAGTAGAATTCTCAACCTTTTGCTCTCAATGGCCCCAAGCAAGTCCGTCCCTTCATCAATAATAGTTGACGAGTTCTCCTTAGACTTAGAGTTAGTGGAACGCTACAAGAATTATTTAGCAACGTTCTTTCGCTCGTTTAATAAACCTCGCCAAGAGAGATTCATGGAGATGTTCGGTTTCAAGATTCTTTTCACCTTGAAGAACCTAAAGCCGGAATGGGACCTCTTAAAGGGAGTTGCACGCTTCTGGGATCCATCAACTCACCTCTTCAACTTTTCACTTAATGAGATGGTCCCTACTGTGGAGGAGATGGAGGCTATCTTGGATATGCCTTTGACTGGGGTGATTGCGGTTCCTAATTGTGATAAGGTACCAGCGGAGTCTCTTAGGGACTTATTGAGCATTGGCCTTCATGAGGCTCGGAGTTATGTTTATAACCGCTATATTGATCTCCACGCTTTGCCTAGGAGATTTAAAGGTCGGGTGACTCGCGGTCACGGTGTGGATTCCCAGTGTTTCCTCTTGGCATTGTGCTTATTTCAGAGCGTACTTTTCATGAGTAAGTGTGGCATGGCAAACACGGAGCTCGTGGACATCGTTCTGCAAGCTAGAGGACGGGCCTTTAACATAATCCCTCTTATCTTGGGGGAGACCCTTTATGGTCTTGATGAGTTACACTGAACCGGCTCTATGACTCGGGGAAGTCCATTGTTGTTGACTATTTGGAACATTTTAAACTGTTGGACTCTCCGGTCGAGTATTCTCCTTATACTTTCCATAGGCGGAGACTGTTAGTGAAGGGTCTCAGCATTGAGGAGTAGGCTCATCTTTTTGCTAAAGCGGAGACCAATGATATCGCTTGGTGCCCATCCTTTTGGAGGGTGAGGAGGTTTGTAGCTAATACCCTCGGGTACGATAGGGTCATTCTTTCGGGCTTGAGGGATTCTTCTTTCTACTTTGCTCGGAGGGTAATACGACAATTCGGACAACAGCAGGACACTTTCTTGTCAGGGGGACGGCCTCGAGATGTTTCTTTCATGGACTCAGAGTTCTCTACGAGCTTGTCTCACGCTTGGGGGAAAGGCACCACTATGGATCGTTGGACCAATCTTCGTCATGATGTAGGAAGCATCTATTTGTCGGACAAATACTTAGATTGGTTTCTCTCGGAACTCCGTCCCAATGTCGAGGGTATTGATGAGATCCGTCGCTTTCTGTTGGGGGACCAATTTGAGCCTAGTTTGAATTTGAGGAAGAAGGAAGCTAAGGAGGATCCTTCTAATGTCAGAGCATATTCCACTCAAGACTTTCTAGAGAGTGACTTTTACGAGAAGAGAGCAAACGGACTTCCCGGTAAACTCCAAGCTCTAGATAGGCCTCATGTGTTTGCGAGACTGACTCCCTCGGTGTTCAGTCGTCTTGATGTTCCTCCCGGTTTCGAGATATCTTGGTTCAAGAGGAAGAGGGATGACAAGGCGGATCATGGTCAAGCCCCTACTAAGTTAAGGAATAAATAGATCCTTAGGAGTATCGAGAGATTGCCAATACATAGACCAATGTTTAGACTTTTAGTATTTTATTTATCTTCTTTTGCAAGTTGGTACTCATGTTAGAAATTTTCTTATTGTTTTCTTGAAATACATTCAATTAATAAGAAGACAAGACTTTGATTTTATTTATTGAATAGACCGGACCAAAAGGCTGCCTACGTTCTCCTTTTACATCAATTAAATAAGGAGCTCAGGTCATCGTAGTTCTTGTTTAAGAAAGAGAAAAATATATTTGCTGACTGACATGTCTCGCATGAGACATAGGTGTCTCGCATGAGACTGTCCCCTATTATTATATATATATATATATTATTTTTATTTATTTTTTTTAATGCACACCCTGATTTTTGCCTAGACCGCCCTTTCAGGTTTTCAATCTAGCGGGCTTCTTTTCTAGTGCTTTCTGCTCTAATTTTTGCCTAGGCCGCCCTTGCGGGTTTTCAACCTAGCGAGCTTTCCTCTTTTCTTTAGAATAGGGGCCGGACTTATGAGTAGTACTTCTTCAGCTTGTCCATGTTGACGGGCTTCGGCAGTTGATCTCCATCTAGGTCTGCGAGTTGTACCGCTCCTCCGAAGAATATCTTCTTAACTATGTAGGGGCCTATCCATCTTGGTCCCCATTTGCCCATAGGATTGAACGGTCCAGGACGATGTTCACGTAGGACAAGGTCCCCTTCTTTGATGTTTCTAGACTTGACCTTCTTATTGAATGCTCGGGCCATTCTCCGTTGATACGCTTGGATATGGTCGGCGGCTCGAAGTCGTCGTTCATCTAGCAGGGCTAGTTGTTCATAATGGATTTCTAACCATGCGACTTCGCTCACTTGGTTTTCTAGGAGAACCCTTAGTGATGGTACTTCTAATTCAATTGGTAGAACTGCTTCCATCGCATAGGCTAGGGCGTATGGAGTTTCACCGGTAGCGGTACGGATTGAAGTTCGGTAGCCCCAGAGTGCAAAGTGTAGCTTGTCGGGCCAATCTCTGCCAGTCTTAGCCATTTTCCTAATGATTGTCTCAATGGTCTTGTTAGCAGCTTCAACTGCTCCATTGGTTTGTGGTCGGTACGGTGATGACTGATGTCTCTCTATTTTGTACTTTGCAAGTAGTTGGTCACATTCTTTCTCAAAGTGCGTGTCATTGTCAGATATCATCTCATGAGGTACCCCATATCGGCATATGATGTTGGTCTTAATGAACTCAGCCACCTTTCTGGCATTCAAGACTTTGTAGGATTGAGCCTCGATCCATTTGGTGAAGTAATCAACGGCGACTACTACGAATGAATGCCCATTATGACCTATCGGCGAAACTTTACCAATGACGTCTATTCCCCATGTAGAAAATGGCTAAGGGGATGTCATGGGGTATAATACGGACGGTGGTGCGTGTTGCAAGTTGGCATGTATCTGGCACTTGTGGCATTTCTTAACCATGTTGGTGTTGTCCGCTTCCAATGTAGTCCAATAGTATCCTAGTCGGATGATTTTCTTTGCTAGCATATTGCCATTCATGTGGGTTCCACAGACTCCTTGATGGACTTGGTCCATGATTTCTACGGCTTCGTTCTCATCGGCACAGAGTAGACACTGTTCGTGGTGCTTCTTATAGAGGCGATCACCTATGATAAAAAATTGGGCGGCAAGCCGTTTGAGGGCTATCTTCGCTTTACGTGACGCGTCTGATGGGAATGTTCCGTCTAGGAGGAAACGCCATATATCATAATACCAAGGTTTGTTGTCCAAGGTATTCACAGAGTTACACTCTTCTTTGCAGTCTATGATTGAGTAATAAGCAGGAGTCGTTCGCCTCGCGACTCTGAAGGTTTTAATCTCAGTCCATTCAGGAATTTTAACAAGCGATGCTAGCATGGCTAGCGAGTCTGCTAAGCGGTTCTTATCTCTAGGAAGATAGTAGAAAGTAACCTCTCTAAACTGTTTGACCAAGTCTTGGAGATGGTCGTTATATTTCTGAAGTGTAGGATCTTGTACCTTCCACTTCTTGAGTGACTGATAGATTATAAGTTGTGACTCTCCGTACACCTTTAGTTCGGTCACATTTCTTTCTAAGGGTACTTCAAGCCCCGCTATGCAAGCTTCGTACTCGGCAATATTGTTAGTGGCCTCAAGGTCAAGGCGGATTGCAAGTAGAGTGTAGAAATCTGAGGGATCTACTAGTAACATGCCAATGCCATATCCCCGTTTATTGGCAGCGCCATCGAAAAATAATTGCCACTTATTTTCTGCTATCGACATGATGTCCTCATCAGGGAATCGCGGGTCTTCCCCCTTCGCTTCATCACATGGAAATTCGGCTAAGTAATCCGCGAAGACTCTCCCTCTCACGGATTTCTGTGTGATGTAAGTGATATCGTACCCCGCGAGCATGAAGTACCATTTGGCTATCCTAGAGGAGACATGCGACTTCTCGAAGATATATTTCATTGGGTCCATACTGGCGATTAGTTGTACAGGAAATGCCTCCATGTACGACTTTAGTCTCTCAGCTACCCATACTAGTGTAGCACACGACTTCTCTAATGCAGAGTAATTCAGTTCAGCCCCTTGGAAGCGACGGCTGACAAAGTACACGGCGTTCTCTTTCTTCAAATCAGATTGCTCTTGTGCTAGCATAGCC
Source organism: Campanula takesimana (assembly GCA_026119855.1). NCBI lineage: Eukaryota > Viridiplantae > Streptophyta > Magnoliopsida > Asterales > Campanulaceae > Campanula > Campanula takesimana. Next base: position 276,260 of record JAOWBW010001274.1, on the reverse strand, counting down.
CCTAATGCAGTGTCATTGACTGTGAGGTACAAGGTCAATGGTTTCTCCCTATGCGGTGGAACCAATACGGGCGGATTCACTAGGTACTACTTGACCTTATCAAAAGCTTCTTGGCATTCTTCTATCCATTCTAGGGATGCATTCTTCTTGAGGAGCTTAAAAATGGGCTCGCACATCATCGTGAGTTGATTAACGGAACGACTAATATACTGAAGGCGACCCATAAATCCCTTGACTTCTTTTTGCGTCTTAGGTGGAGGCATGTCAATGATGGCTTTGATCTTAGCGGGATCTGCTTCTATACCACGCTCAGTGACTATGTACCCAAGGACCTTTCCTTTCACTACCCCAAATGTGCACTTAGCCGGATTAAGTCTCATCTTGTGGTGTCTCAACCTCTCAAAGAACTTTCTGAGGTCGACAAACTGTTGCCTATTGGAGCCTTTGGAGTGTATGATCATATCGTCAACATACACCTCCATTTCATTATGTATCATGTCATGGAACAATGCAGTTACGGCTCTCAGATAAGTGGCTCCGGCATTCTTGAGTCCGAATGGCATGACCGTATAACAGAACGTCCCCCAAGGTATGGTAAACGCTATTTTGTGTTGGTCCTCCTCGGCCATGAGGATCTGATTGTAACCGGCGAATCCGTCTACGAATGAACGAACTTCGTACTTCGTGGTATTGTCGACGAGTATGTCTATGTTTGGAAGAGGAAAATGATCTTTCGGAGATGCTCTGTTGAGATCACGGAAATCAACACAGACTCAGACTTTTCCATTTGCTTTGGAAACTTGTACAATATTAGCCAACCAGGTTGGATACTCTATTACTTTGATGAACCCAACACTCAGGAGTTTCTCTATCTTTTGTTTGACTTGTATTGACCACTCTGGCTTAATTCTGCGGAGTTTCTGCTTGACTGGCCTCGAATCAGGAAGCAGTGGTATCTTTTGCTCAACAATCGAATTGTCTAGCCCCGGCGTATCTTTGTAGGACCAAGCGAACACATCCACAAATTCTCGGAGAAGCGCTATGAGGGCTTGTCCGTCTTCCCCTTTGAAGAAACCGCCAATCTTGGTCTCTTTCGGATCATCGTCCGTCCCCAGATTAACTGTTTGCATTTATTTGGCATCAATAGGACCATTTCCGCCACGAATACCTACTTGCTTATTAATTTGTTTTAAGATTTGTTCGTTTTCTTGATCTATCTCGTCATATGACTCATTATTATCTAATTCGTTAGAGTTATTAGTTAATTCATCATTTAGGACGCTAACAATCTCGGGATACTCAGAAAGATCTATTTTTTCATTAAGAAAGTAGGGGAATACACGTTCCTCGATGGCATCCAAGTCCTCTTGGGTGAGCTCATCGGTAACGGTATCTGACTCTAAGGTGAGAGTTACAAATTTTCTTTCCCTATGGGGATTGGGAGTACATCCTAATTCCTTGATCAAGAAGTCTTCACTTGCTATGGGTCCCCCAGTTGTGTACCAATTCTGAATAGGCTCGTCACTTTTCTCGATGAGCTTGGTGTAGTCTTGGTTCAGAGCGTCCCCCTTGTCTATTGCATTAATCTGAGTGTCCTCTAGCTTGCAAAGGTTGAGAAATTGGTGCAGTAGGTCTTCTCCCAACACAAAGTCCCACTCACTGAATGCCTCGGCCTTGGTACCCCCTAATTCTCGAGGTAACCATGAGAATTGCATCGGTTCTGTTTCTAGTGAGTACGGATCACAGTCACTGAAGATTTTAAAGCCCGGTTAGCGCTTCCCCCTATGGTCAATCCATGGTTCAGGGAACATGAAGCATGGCAAGTTTTCCCCCTCGCGCACAAAGTTGTTATTTTACATACTAAGTACTTGATCATGAGGCAACATATAACAGAAAGAAATTTCATTATTAAACTTTGGAGTACTCTCGCCCTTATTTGGAACTAGGCGAGTAGTCTCCTCTTCCTCACTAGCTATCTCTATTACATTGATCCCTCCTTCCGCAGTTGGGAGAGGGTTTGTCACTACATTAGGAGCCCCTAGCTGCTTAGAATCTATGAGATCTTGGATCACATCTTTGAGGTGGTTGCAAGTATTGTTGGATATTATGCCCTACGCCCTTGAGAAAGGCCTATGCGTTATATCATAGCTTCATTGGTATAGAGATAACAAACCTGATTATTATATCTTTTGCATGTTTATTATAATGATCATTATCCCTAGCACTTATGAAGGGCTAGCATAAGTTTAATGGATAATCATATGATGATTATAGCGCATAGGATGCGGATTAAACTTGTGGGTACATGTTGGAGAACAAGTACTGGATAGACCCGTTATGAGATTTATGTCATGGTCAAATGTCATAATTAAATCTCATAATAGTTATATCATTTATCCTTAGACCTGAGATTATCATAGTCTTCCACATGATAAACATTATGTTTGACGTACTCAAACGCTACCCCTAACCGGGTGGTTATAAAGGCTACGATTGGCATAATCGGATTCCTGTAGGGAAGAATGATAAGTCAAGATGTGATTTGTCCCTCTCTCAAGAGAGATATCTGCTTGGCCACTCGATGAGTGAGATTGATAATAGTGTACGTCCGTACCCAAATGAATTGAAGCGTTCAATGTTATTTGCTCATATCAATCTACTCGGGATCGGGAAAGCATTGGACAACATAAGTTGACGTGGACCATGACTTATGTCCAATATGATATCGCGTGACAAAGGGATTATGATATGTTCTATAAGGTTACTTTGGGCTTTCAAAGTTATACTAATTGGGTAGTCATAATGGCTTGCTAGAGTCCGCTTATGACTTACGGGTTCTGACTCATCCGGACTCGTTGCCAACTTAGTATAATCCTATTGGGTCACACACAATAGAACGGATTGAATAAGGCACAGAAAACGGGAAAAACTGGATCCTGCTGGAAGGATCCGTACGGATGGTTTGGGAGCCACCCAACCAATCCGTACGGATGGTTTGTCCGGCCGAAAACAGTTTGTTCAAGACTTCTTGTTTGACAAGGAATTCTGATCCCAAAAGGAATTAGGTTTATACCCTATTATATATGTGTGCAGTCGGGTTTGAGAAACCTAATGGTTGATTTTAGAAATCATAACATGTTGTTTGAGAAACAATTACACACATATAGAAGGGATTATTAGTTTTGAGATTGAGAATCATCATAACTCAATAATCAATGGAGCAAAATAATTCTTATGAAGAAATCGTTTTTTCATCAAGCCTTGGGTCTAGCAATCCAGATCAAGAAGGTGTTCTTGATATCCGTTCGACGTGTGGATACCGATAGAGGGTGTTTGCTTTAACACCTTAAAGTCCGTGTTCATGGATTCGATCTTCAAGGGTATGTTTCTTTCATCTTGTATTTAATTTAATCAACATGCACGGATCCGGGTTCTTGGGTGTTTGATTTTATCTGTTTATTCCGCTGCGCATGATGCATCAAAACCCAACAGTGGTATCAGAGCCCCGTTCGTTGTTGATTATTTTAGTATATCATGTTGAAATTGTTTAATTCAATTATATGATATCTACATGATAATAAGATGAATGTGTGATTTGATTTTTATATATGAGATATAAAATTAATGAGCATGAATATGAGGATTATGTAATTATTGTATTGATTTGATCCATATGAATAATTGCATGTTTGCGATATCAATAAATAATTGGATTATGTGTATTGATAATTTGGATCTAATTTGTGTATGTAATAAATTGTTTATTCATGGTATTGATTAGATCTAATTAAATTCGTAATCTGTAAATTCATGTTTCTGTAATCTGATTATGTATAAACATGATATTGGATTTGGTCGAATTTCTGAAATTCTGAAAAAACTAGAAATCTGGGATCTTACCAATGGATCCGTACGGATGGTTTGGATGATGCCAAACTGATCCGTACGGATAGTTTGGAAATTCTCAGATTTGATTTTTTTTTCTGGTGTTCAGATTGTTCTGTAAATTGTTTACAGAATTTGAATCTGGAAACTGGAAACTGCTTTCAGACGGCTGGTTTCCGAAACCGTGTTTCCTGAAACAGTTTTCGGCCGAAGAATTCAAAAGGAATTGCAGAAATCAGAGTTCTAAAGAGTTTAGAACTGCTGTAATCTGTGAGATTAAGAGACAATGAAAGATCTTGAAACAAGTATCCAATCTATACGGGAATGTGGATGCCTTTGGCTTAGTTTCGACCGTATAGAGAAGTTGCTTGGTTTCTTGATCTTAGCACGGAAATGTGGATGCCTTTTGGCTTAGTTTCGGCCGTGCGGTTTGTGCTTTCAATTTCAAGATGCTCTGCGGATACAGTTTCAGAATTCTGAAGAGTTCAGAGTTTATGTGACCTGTATGAAAGAGCTGTACGGATAAATCTGGATGCTTCCAGAAACATCTGTACGGATGGTTTGGGCATTACTGATTCTGATCTGTTTCAGATGGCAGGTTTTGGAAACCGTGTTTCTTGAAACAGATTTCAGTTCATAAGTCCAGACAGTTACTGAGATCATAATCTTAAAGGAGTTTAAGGTTAGTGTAATCTAAAAGTTTCAGAATTTATCCCTATACAAAGTGCAAATAGTTTGCAGAGAAGGAAACTATATTTGGATTAATTCATTGCATGACCCAATGGCAGGCTTACGCCTTGTTTCTGGGAATGCGAATGAAATATCCAATCTGTAAATTGTTTACACATAATTTAGATTCCGTCCCCATTATGTTGCTTCATAATTAAATCACAAGATTTTGCTTCTGTTAATTAATTGGATTAGTTAACATCATTATGCAAAGACTATATTGTATGATGTTTGACATAATTAAATATATATGATGCATATCTCTAAGCAAATAAACCTTCTTAAAACTTAAGTCAAGTGCCAATCCATGATTAAAACACTTGTGAGTACATGGGTAGTTTTATGTGGGTTACGCCCTAGCGTAGGCGCATTAATTCTATTCATCTATGAGCAAGATGAGTGAATCAGAGTTTCCTATACGTTTAAAATGGTTTGACTTAATTGGGCTATCAAAACAGTTTTGGGCCTAAGGCACAGATGAGATTAAAACATGTTTGAAATAAGATGTCTAACAATCTCATAAAAGATCTAAGAGTCACATATGATATGATTGATAAAGAGTTATCTACCTAAATAACTTGATTTTGAGCAGTCGTGCCCTAGCCGACTCAAAGTTGGGCGAAATACGGATCTTAGCCTACTTAAATTATATTATACAATTGTTGTATTTGAAGGTGTATAATTTAATGGGAGTATTATGAAATACATGAAATGTGTCTAAATGATAATGGTATGAAATATATGTGTATATTTATTTGCATATTTCGTAGAATGTCTTAAACTATAATCATGTATAATTACTGCGATTGACCCCACTTTAAGAGAATAAGATTAACTTCCTTGACCTAGTCATGAGCTTAAGAATTGTTCTAAAGCAAGAACGGAAGTTATGAATTCTTAATAAATCCTATTTCTAAGAAACCTAATGCTTAAGGATGGACAAAGACATTTATTAGAAACATGTGGATGATTCTATAGATGTCAATTGTCTTATGACTTGCTACCATATGTTTAGAACTTTAGAAGTATCTGAAACATATGGATGCTTATTTGATAAGCAATCACGTAGGAAGCGTTCCTACAAGCAAGAAAGGCAAGACAAGTTTGAGATTGATTAGAGTCTAACATTCATTTGATGAATGAAAGGTATGTCAATAAGTTATCATGTTTCGAACATGGAGAGACATATTAATTACCTTGATTTGGCTTGATAATCAAGTTAGTTTGGAACTAACAAACGGATTTGACATTAATTCATAAGCGACATTCGATGTTTAAAGTGCTATGTCTTAATATCAAATGGAAACATTCTCAAACTCTAAGGGTTAATAAGGACAAGGATTTAAGATAAAGGCAAAGGATGTAATTTGTACCTTGGAAATAGGATTGACCGTTGGTGAAATTACAATTTGAATTAAAAGATCAAAAGGAAGGGTAGTTGGACTACCACTTTAAGTATTTATGTTAAAATTTCTACTTGTAAGGGTAAAGATTAACCTATGTGGCAATAATGATGCAATGGTTGCAACACTAATCATAGGAACTTGCGAAGTGTATTTACCTAATAAGTTCATATTTGTTTTGAACAAATGGTGCTATGTTCTTATTTTAAGTAGAAATATTATTTTGGTTTCTTCATTAGAAAGTTATGGATATTTCTTATTTCGAATAAGAAAGTGTTCCATTAAGTATGATTTGTCTTATTGTATTGCTAATCATATAATGGGACTTAATATCCTTATCTTGGAAGAACAAAATAATAGCATAACGTAAATAATGGAAATCTAAATATAAGGATGTAATCGTTACATTCTTAAAAAGCATTAATGTCTATATCAAATGATAAGAAACACATATCTAAAATTCCATGGGATGGACTTTTAAATTCATATGATTTCGAATCATGTGATAGATGTGAATCTTAGAAATTGACTAAGATATCTTTTACTAATAGTAGTAAGAGGAACTACTCTTTTGAACTTATACATTTTGATGTATGTAGTTTATTAAAGTAACAATTCTAGAAAGGATTTCAACACCTCATGGCAAAAGTATTGATGTACTCTGATTAGATCAAAGTAATAAATATTTGAGCCTTGGACTCGATGAGAATTCTGCAGAAAGTCTGCAATTTAAGAAAAACAGAATCTGGAAACAACAGCCGTACGGATGATGTTCCAGAAGTTTACAGATTGTCTCTAAAACACAGTTTTTCGTCTCATAATAAGTCAAACTGATCTTTAATTATCCTTTTGGATTATGTGCTAGAAACAACTGCGATTACACTAAATTGAGATTCATGTAAGGAGGTTCGTTATACTATATAAGATATGGAATGAAAGAAAACTTGGTTTGTCTTTCATAAATATTTGTGATGTGATACTTTTGAGAAAAGTTTTGTCTTGGACAAAATCACACCTAAATCTAATAAATGTATTTTATGGGATATCTTAATGATATTAATTTTACACCCTTTAGAGTACAAATCGTTTGTCACTCTAAATAGCACTTTCTAGATAAATCATTTATCTCTAAAGAACTAGTGGGAGTAAAATGTATCTCGAATAGTTCGAGACCCGAAATTGACATGGAACCTAAGAAGGAAGTTGAACAAATATTCACAAGGAGTTGTGGAAATTCGTTCAAGTATACACAAGAAATTTGCACAACTAATAGGATACTATCTATAACAAGAAATATTGATTTCTCGTAATAGAAAGTAATAAGGAAGATATCATTGCGAATGATTGACCTATTACCTATCAAGATGCAAAGTCCGCTCCGGATTTAGATCAATGACTTGAAGTCATAAAATCTAAAAGTGTATATTGATTAAGCAAGACTAATTGAGAAAAGCTAATTCATAATGTCGATTATGATGAAACTTCATCACCCATAGTCATGCTTAATGTTATTAGAATTCTTATTGTCATGACTTCATATTTTGAATATGTAATATGACAGATGGATGTCAAAACTATATTCCTTAACAGGAACTTACATTAGGATGTGTTTGATACAACCTAAAAGTTTTGATTAATCCATAAAATTCTAATAAAATATGCAAGTTACAGAAATTCATGAGATGGATTGAAGCAAACTACTTGGAGTGAAATTTCATTTTGATGTAGTATTCAAAGAGTTTGAATTCATTAAAGATGACACTTGCGATTACAATAAATTTAGTGGGAGCATAATTTTATTCATAGTCTAATATATATATATGGTTGATATATAAATCATTTTGAAAGAGTTTTTAAATGAATGACTTGGATGAAGCCGCCTACATCCTTGGACTGATTTATGGAGATAAATCTAAAACGTTGTTTGGTTAAAGTCAAAGTACTAATATTGACAATATAGTGAAAGGTTCACTATGCAAGACTCTTGGAGAGGTCACTTGCAAAAGTCTAATGGCATTAATCTTTGTAAGATTTAGTCTTACTGGAAGACTAATGAGCAAGAGTACATGATTAGGATTCCATATGCTTCGTCAATTGGGTCTATCATTTAAGCCATGTAAATGTACTAAGACCGTATGTCTCATATACTTGGAAGTATGATGAGATGATACCAATCGGATCCTAGTGAGAGTCACTAGTTAAGAAACACTCTTGTAGTATAAAAGGAACTAAAGGATGCGTTCTTGATCTTTGATGGAATAAAAGATGACCTGTAATAGTTACATAGATGCATTCTTACAAACCAACAAAGATAAATATTGCAGTATAAATACATGTTTACGTCTAATAATGGTGTTAGAAGAGTTCTAAATGGGCCATTACTATTCTACAAAAAGTTGAGTATCTAGTGCCATGAGATGCAACTAGAAAAATGTTAAGATTAAGATTCTAATTAGTAAACTAGAAATCGTTTCTAGTGTCACTAATTTAATGTACCTTCATTGTGTCAATAATCATTATTACACAAGTCAAGGGACTAATATCTTATCTAGACATATACTCAGACATTTCTATCTTACTCGAGAAATCATCAAAGATGGGAGATGTCAAAATATGCAAAATACCTTATGATAATAACAAGGATAATTATCCTACATAAGCTCATTTGCAATTATGATGGAGATCATAACTAAGCTCAATGGGTATTGGATACGCGTTGATTGGGCCTAGTGCAAGTGGGAGATTGTTGGATATTATGCCCTAGGCCCTTGAGAAAGGCCTATGCGTTATATCATAGCTTCATTGGTATAGAGATAACAAACCTGATTATTATATCTTTTGCATATTTATTATAATGATCATTATCCCTAGCACTTATGAAGGGCTAGCATGAGTTTAATGGATAATCATATGATGATTATAGCGCATAGGATGCGGATTAAACTTGTGGGTACATGTTAGAGAACAAGTACTGGATAGACCCGTTATGAGATTTATGTCATGGTCAAATGTCATAATTAAATCTCATAATAGTTATATCATTTATCCTTAGACCTGAGATTATCATAGTCTTCCACATGATGAACATTATGTTTGACGTACTCAAACGCTACCCCTAACCGGGTGGTTATAAAGGCTACGATTGGCATAATCGGATTCCTGTAGGGAAGAATGATAAGTCAATATGTGATTTGTCCCTCTCTCAAGAGAGATATCTGCTTGGCCACTCGATGAGTGAGATTGATAATAGTGTACGGCCGTACCCAAATGAATTGAAGTGTTCAATGTTATTTGCTCATATCAATCTACTCGGGATCGGGAAAGCATTGGACAACATAAGTTGACGTGGACCATGACTTATGTCCAATATGATATCGCGTGACAAAGGGATTATGATATGTTCTATAAGATTACTTTGGGCTTTTAAAGTTATACTAATTGGGTAGTCATAATGGCTTGCTAGAGTCCGCTTATGACTTACAGGTTCTGACTCGTCCGGACTCGTTGCCAACTTAGTATAATCCTATTGGGTCACACACAATAGAATGGATTGAATAAGGCACAGAAAACGGGAAAAACTGGATCCTGCTGGAAGGATCCGTACGGATGGTTTGGGAGCCACCCAACCAATCCGTACGGATGGTTTGTCCGGCCGAAAACAGTTTGTTCAAGACTTCTTGTTTGACAAGGAATTCTGATCCCAAAAGGAATTAGGTTTATACCCTATTATATATGTGTGCAGTCGGGTTTGAGAAACCTAATGGTTGATTTTAGAAATCATAACATGTTGTTTGAGAAACAATTACACACATATAGAAGGGATTATTAGTTTTGAGATTGAGAATCATCATAACTCAATAATCAATGGAGCAAAATAATTCTTATAAAGAAATCGTTTCTTCATCAAGCCTTGGGTCTAGCAATCCAGATCAAGAAGGTGTTCTTGATATCCGTTCGACGTGTGGATACCGATAGAGGGTGTTTGCTTTAACACCTTAAAGTCCGTGTTCATGGATTCGATCTTCAAGGGTATGTTTCTTTCATCTTGTATTTAATTTAATCAACATGCATGGATCCGGGCTCTTGGGTGTTTGATTTTATCTGTTTATTCCGCTGCGCATGATGCATCAAAACCCAAAAAGTATTGGTGTCATGACCACTGAACTGGTGGAATTTGCAGTAGAGATGGTGGGCTTGATTTGGGGGGAGTTCCCTTGGAGTAGAATGAGGCTTTCTTGGTGCGACCATGCCGGCTTCTACTTGTATGTCGAAGAGCTCTCCTTGAGTGATACCTTATAATTTGTTGTATACTCTCTCTTTCTTCTTTTCCTTGTTGGGCGGAGGGACGGAGGAATAGTTGCTCCTCCCTTGATTTTTGAAAGCGATGTCATTGAAAGATGTGTCTTTGCCAGTAGAGCCCTTGTTAGTGTAGCGGTACCCGCTATATATCTTAGCCTCTTTCCTACTTTTGAAGATGTCATCTAGTCGGAGACCGGATTTATGAATTTCAGAGAAGCTTGGGAAGAAAGTGCCGGATAGGCGGTCCTCATACTCGTTACGGAGTGATTTCAAGAAGATATGCATTTGGTCATCCGTAGTTGGCCTATCAACAATCTCGGTGAGCTTGGCTCTCCACCTTCTGACAAAGTCACCAAATGTCTCATTAGCACCTTGTTGGATTTGCTCGAGGTCTCTTTTAGTGGGACGGTAAGTAGTGTTATCCTCGAAGCGCCTTTGGAAGACTTCACAAGCGGTAGCCCAATCGGTCCTTATGGATAGGGGGAGAGACATGTACCAATCCCTTGCCCCCCCCCCCTCTAGGGTTTGGGGAAAGCTTTGGGCCAAGACGGTGTCATCTACTTTCATTGGAAGCATGGCCCAAGTGTAAGTTTCAATATGAACATGAGGATAGGTAGTACCGTTGAACTTGGCTATGTCAGGAGTGCGAAACTTTCGTGGTAGCTTAGTGATTGTCTTGCGGAGTGCAATGGGGTCAAATGGAATGATGGAGCCCTTTTCTAGACCAAGATGTGCAAACCTCATTTCGAGAAACTCAGCAGTGGCGGAGTTGATGAAGTTGGTGTCATCACTAGCTTTCTTTTTCTTATCACTTGCCTTAATATCCTCGTCATCGGAGGAGGAGGAAGAGGCGGATGTATTTGAATCAGAGTCGGAATCATCATCCCTCTTATTCTTTTTCTTAGCATGGGACTCCCCGTCTTTGGAGAGGGTTTTTGACTTCTGATTGTTCTTTTTGAGTTCTTGGAGCTCTTGGAGAACAGAGTGTATGTCTTGGGCGTGACGGTCACTCTCACGAGCAGCGATTTCGGCTTGCTCTTTGATTTTTTGCTCAAGCCGGGCAATGAAGGTCTTAGCGGCTTCCAAGTCAGTGATGGGGGTACCTGCCATTACTGCAACCTTTTCTAGTCTCTTGGTCGCAGGATCACGGATGTAGACTACTGAAGCGATTGTGTTGGGAGTGTGGAGCTACTTTACTGATCGGACGGACCTAGAGCGCAGAAACTGTGTCAAATCCAGGCTGGGTCCCAACAAGTCGGCTTTTATGAAACAAGCGTTGACCAACACGGTAGATTAACAAAAAAGGGAGGATGTCTCGTACGAGACAATGGATGTCTCGTACGAGGCATCCAACCTAACAGTCAGATTGCAGTTTTTAATCCTATTGGCCGGATGGAATTCAATCCATTTTAAGAGGTTACTACTCTAGTTCATCATGGAACAGTGGATTCTGTCACCCTAGAATATGAGCCCCTTGTTTTTCACCTGTATTGCACTCTCCCAAACGGACAATTTGGGCAAAGGTCCCTTATTCTCATCCGAATCCACCATTCAATTAACCAAACCTAAGTGACCCGTAGTTGTTTTGCACTTTGTTAAACAACGCATTAATGCAATCAAACCTTGTGAATTTTCAGGGACAACCGAAAGGGACATGTTGAACGGTGCGGTCGAAACTAAGCCAAAATGGCATCCACAATCCCGTACAGAATAGTGAAAGTAGGAAAACACAAACTCGGATTTCTGTAGAGAGGTTCTCCATTCTTTCAAAATCCTTTGTTCAACATTTTACCGAAGGGACATCGTCATATTCACAAGGGAGGATTATAGATTGTAAAGACGCGTTATCTTGGGCAAAGATTAAAACAACCCTAAGAATCGAACCGACCGGTCTCGAGGGGTGTCTTATTAACTAGTATGTATGCATGGGTACACCATCTTTGGAGAGACCAGCGAGGGCCATTCGTTAGAATGGGGGTGCTGACCGACATCCGTCCTCCGATTGGGACCCGAGTTTATAGGGTATGTAGTGCAATTAATCTACATGTGTGCACGTGTGTGAGACTCAAGATCTAGGTGTCAAGGTTAAAATAGAAAGTTTTTTTTTTTAAATTAAAAAACAAAAACATGCAATGGCCGGGCCAAGTGGCTGCCTACGTTTCCCTCTTGTGGAGGAACTCAGGCCGTCGTAGTTCACACATAAGGCAAATGCATGTAAAACAGGGGATAAACATTTAGCAAGTACTCCTGCAAAACAAAGGTTAGCCTTATAATATATGGGGAGTTTCTTCATCGTTAGGAAGGTCCCAAGACTCAGAAATAGGGGGAGGACAGATCTAGAACTTTGTGTGCGTGTTTGAACCGAATCTAATTCCCTTTTCAAACCATAGAGTCAGATCCTCCAGGAAGAACTGAGATGTCTCGTACGAGACAAGTGATACCTCGTACGAGGCATCCCAGTCTGGGAACAGACTAACGTACAGAATGTAGAATTTTGAAACAATGATGATTTCTTTCGACACAAGTCTAACCCACTTACTGTGATGCCTCCCCAGCAGAGTCGCCACTGTTTGCGCGCGAGGTTTTTGCTTCGATGGCACGCTTTCGACCTTCGATTCACCTTCTTGTTAATTTGAGAGTCGCCACTATGTTATTGTCGGAACACGGACCGAGATGTCTGGATTCGGGGGTTAAGTTATGAATTGGGAAGGTCAAAGAGCATCCAATTCACCCAATCTAGGATTGGTCTTGCTATGAAATCATCATCATCGTTTCAAAATTCATGCATTCGTGTACCAAAAGATAAAAACAAACAAATAAATAATGACTTATTTATTTGGGATGTCGGATCATATGCTTCGAGACCATCTCCATGGGTTGGAGAGGCTCTAGGCTGATCCTTTAATGGAATCACACTACATCAAACACAAAGAAGGAGATGAGAAGATAGAAAAGCAAAGATTTACCTAAGCGTTTTCTTCAAGAATCCTATGTATGGCCTTGACTAAAGGCCTTGATCCTCCAAATTTCGTGGGTATCAGAGAGGGACTGATTAGAAGAACTTCTTTGGTCAGATTTTGAGTGGTTGCTTGGTGAATATAGAGTCTACCCTTTTTTTGGTTCAAGAACCTTATATTTATAGGAGATTTTGACCTCGGGTTTTGGCCAAGAAGGTAAGTTGAGGTGGGAATCAATGAGTTGATCTCCACAAAGGTATTTTTGGACTCTAGGATCGGCCATTAGGTTTTCCCGGATTGCATGAGTGTTTGCCAAGAAAAGGGGTTAAGATCAACAAGGAAACTGACCAAAAGCCCGACTGTCGACGGGGATACCTCGTACGTGAAATCAATGTCTCGTACGAGGCATCTAAGTGCTGAAATCACTTATTTTCCCTCTGCGATAGTTTTAGTGTTCAGTTTGGCCCCTAACTAACGGAGTCAGTTAGAAACTTAATGAAACATGTCCAACTTATCGAGTTTTGACCCAAATCAAAGGCGAGACACAGAAGTAGTGTGATTATAAATGAATGTCCAAAATGGGGTGTCTACAATTATGTAACAATATTTGCGACTATTGAACACACAAGAATACGGAGGAACATAGGCACATTTGATAAATCAAACATTAAATTGAACTAATAAATATTATGCACTATTGATGATAGGTTAGATGCATATTACGTCCGATCCGTAGATGAGAAAATTAGTTCACCGTAGATTAATGAATCATAACCTTCGATGTGAAAGAAACCATAAACAACGGAGTTTTGATGGAGGAAAAGTCTCTTCTCTAGCCCATGATTAATAAATAGAAGTGACCCTAAAAACATAATAGGGTTAGTCTATTGATACAAGGAAATATGAAAAATCTTGAAATTCGGCTAAATTTAAGAATTATGGACGCGTTAGTGTGCGCACAATGAAGGGGCGGTATGATTTTTCTATTCTTGAGTGCACGCCTAAGGGGTGCCGTTAGATTTTCTACCCACATGTGCGCACCCTTATACGCATAACCAATTCTTCTGTCTTTTTTTTTCATGTGTACTTCTCAATATTTCCCATAAGGTCCTTTGTGTCTCTAAATTTCTATTAACCTCCATAAACATTCTGAATTTCACCCCAAAATCTTCTCAAACTTTTCCCTATTTTTTGGATGCATCTTCTTAATATTTCCCATAAGCCCATTTTTGCCAAAATCTAAGAAATTTTCCTTTTGCCTATTTTCTATCAAATCACTAAATCTCGTATTCATTGAAATAAAACTTAAGGACTTAGCTCATAATAAGTTCATGAAATACACAATAGATGAGTATAAAACAAATTCATCATATACCCCGAAACTTAGACTTTGTTAGTCCTCGAGTGAATAACAAAAACAAACATATAATAAAACATAAGTAAAATAATTAACTACACTAACTATTTTATCACTTTTTTAATTATGTCCCAACTTTATTTATCCCACATAATTAACATGAATCATTTAATACCAAATTCCTACACTTGTAACCAAACTATGTACCGCTCCATAATGAACATAGTCAAATAATGAATCTATGTGGTTCAACCCTTACAATCGTACAGTGCTATTTTGGTACTTGTATACTTGCAAGGTTTTATTACACGTGGGATTTTTCTCCATCATGTTTTTGGCGCAGTTGCCGGGGACTTGTTGTGATTTACAAGTTTATTTAATCGGTGGATGTTTGGTAGACGTTCATTAGATCATGAGTTGGTCCCTTTGAACGATAATATTGATAGACTTGATAGGGGCATTCCCTTTATCCGAGAGTCTGATTCTGAATCTAAATCTTCTGTCACCGAGGCAGAGCTAATTTTAAGTGAACCAGAAACCTCTTCCACCGAGGGAGAAGAAATTGAAGTAGCGATGGCTGATACTACTATGAATCAGTATGCTAGGCCTAAGGTAGACACATTTGTGTCTTGCATTGTGCTGACATACACAGCAAAAGCCCATGAGGTTAAGGGGCAGTACTTCAATATGTTGCCCATGTTTCATGGTCTTCCCGCTGAGGACTCTTTGAACTTTCTTAGAGAGTATATGATGACTATTTCAAGATTTCCTTTGAAAGAGGGGGTGACTGATGAGCAATTGAGACTAAAATGCATCACTTTTTCTCTATAAGGGGCGGCTAAAACATGGTTGATGTTGTTACCTCCTAGGAGCATTAGGACTTGGGATGAGTTGCATGATACTTTCTTGGGTAAATATTTTCCCCTTGCCACTCTTGCTACTTTTAAACAGAAAATCATAGGCTTCATGAAAGAGAAAGGTGAGCCATTTTATGTGGCTTGGGATAGGTTTAAGATGCTCCAAGTACAATGTCCCCATCACAATTTCCCTTTACCATTGTTGCATCAGACTTTTTATGGGGGGTTGAATCATGTTTACAAGGCTATGGTTGACAATGTAGCGGGTGGTTTTCTAGGATCTAAAATCGCTGCACAAACCCAAGAATTGTTTGAGATGTTGGGGGCTAATTCCCATCAAAAAGGGTCTAGGGGGTAAAACAATGAGTTGAGTGGTGTGGATGAATTCACTAGACAAGTGTCCTAGATGAACCAAAATTTGGCAAAATTTAACATTAATATGGCTTCATCAAGTGCTAATGTTGTATCTGATTTCTGTGCTAATTGTGGTCCTAACACTCATGCTACTAATGTTTGCCAAGTTGTTGCGCAGTGTGATTCTAAACATGTAAATGCAATGCAAGGTTATCCCCCAAGACAGAATCAAGGAGGTATTTATTCTAACACTTATAATCTGGATTGGAAGTATTATCCGAATCTGTCATGGAGGGGTAACCAAGGGAACCAGTTTCAACAACAAAAACCTCTTTATCCTCCTCACCCATAAGGGAATCCGGAACAGCAGCCCAAGCAATCCATAGAAGAAATGATGAGGTCAGTGCAGCAAGAACAACAACAAATGAGGATGATGTTGGAGCAACGAGAGAAGCAGCAGGATGCTGTCAACAAAAAGCTGGAGACCCAAATTGGTCAACTAGCTGAAGGGCATAAACCGAGAACTTTCCCAAGTCAAGGGGAGCAAGCTAAGGCCATTATGACTCTCAAAAATGGCAAATAGGTAAATAATAATGTACATCCTACTCCTTCTACTAAACCTTCTGAGATACTTGTTGAGGATGTTGTTCATAAGAGTACTAATGGCATGGGGGAAATTCCTAATAATGATTCTTCGACCCCCAAGCCATATGTACCTCCTGTACCGTTTCCTGGTCGTTTTATGAGAAATAAGTTGGATAAACATATGTCAGATTTGTATGAGATGTTTTCGAAAGTTAACATTAATCTCCTACTTCTGAATGTGATTAAAAATATTCTGGCTTACGCAAAAAAATTCAAAGAATTAAATTCCAAGAAAATGAAGTATGGGAAAGATGAGAAGTTGATTATAGGAGAAAATGCTAGTGCTGTGGTACAACAGAACCTCCCACCTAAACTGAAGGACCCTAGAAGTTTTAATATTTCTATATCTATGGGGGACTCTAGGAAGGTGAAGGCAATGTTGGACCTTGGTGCTAGCATTAATTTGTTGCCTCATTATTTGTATCTTGAGTTGGTGTTTGTTGGAGGGTGTTGTGTACAAGGTATTAAGCATTGTTTTCCGGTCATCTTCTCCAACTCCGGCGAGGTTCTCCGGTGAGATTTTCCGGCAACTGTCCGGTAAGAGAAATTAAAGAATTTTTTCCTGCTTTTTGTGGGTATTAATTGTGTCATCATGCCTCCCAAGGGAAAAGGGAGTTCTCCCCCTCCCCAAATTGAATTGGATTTTGATAGTGCCCGATTTGTATTGAAGAAATCGCAAGATTTTTTTGAAGCTAAAAAGAAGAATGGGGACACAGTTGAAAGGGGGTTTGATTATAAAATTTGTAATTAACAAGAGTTATTTGCATTCTATAGACATAATAAATTAGCGGCAAAGCCAACTCGGGTGGGGGCAAGCCTAGTGGTAAGGGAGTTTTATGCCAATTTGCACTCTGCAACTGAGGCCAGGAGTGAGAGTAAGGGGACATGATGTGGTATTTACTAATGCAACCATAAATGAGTTATATGGGATGTCTACGGAAGATGCGGAGGAAGATTGTGAATATTGGAAATTAAGAGGAGAAATGATGGACAATATGTTTGGTACGTATCCCAAGCTCTTTGAAGCCTTTGTTGTACAGCTTGACCCAGCCCAATACAAACATGGATACTTGTTCCATGTGAGTGAGTTGAGACTTGAGTTATGGGCAATTCACCGGTTTATTTGTGAGCGAATTATTCCCACGGCTCATTATTAGGAGGTACATTGGATGCGAGCCCCGTTGTTATATATGTGATGGTTAAGAGATTGCCGGTAGACATTGGAGCGATTAAGAGGAATGAGGTTGTTAAGAGGGCCACCAACATGGGAAATATCAACTACATTTTCCCAATCATGATCACTAGGTTGATAGAGAAGGCCAGGGTTTCAATGACTGGATTTTAGAAGAACCTGTCTGTAGGAACTACAATTTCAAAGACTACGATCGAGGGAGGTAGTTCGCATCTGGTAAGGCAGCATGGGGGTCGCGGTTAGGTATCTTATGATGGTGATGATGGGCCAGAAATGACACAGAGGGAGCACAACTACTATTTGTCACGGCAGATTTAGTGGGTGGATGAGAGACTTTAGGAGTATCAGCAACAACAGTGTCTAGCCAAATACCATCGAGATTGCAGACATGATGAGAATGATCAGAGGCTACAGAGACAGAAGGAGGCAGTGTATGCTAACATTGAGGAGGATCAGTACTTTAGGCGTCGGATGATGGCGCATCACTTTCATGGAGAGCAGTTTCCTCCAATGTTTTATCCACCTCCTCCTATACAGTATACAGCTCCGCCGCCACCTAGCAGTTCTTGGGCTGGAGCTACATGGGATGAGTTCACAAGGGGACCTGACCAGGGGTCGAGTTCTGGTACGCATGGTATGACCGGTCCATTGGAACATTTCTTTCCGCTTCCGCAGTGATTGGTTTGAGGTATCGCTATTCCCTTATCTTTGCACTTATATGTGAAGCATTGGGGGCAATGCTCATTTTTGGTTTTGGGGGTGGGGGATACATATGTTGATTGATTGATGCCATTATCTGTTGTATAGTTAGTAAAAAAAATGGAAAAAAAAATAAAAAAAAAGAGAAAAAGAAAAGAGAGGCTAGGTGAAAAACTGAAAAGACGCCTAGGAAAAAGGAGAGGAAAATGAAATTAATCTGATGGCGGAGGCGATATAAGGGAGGTTTGGAGCGTTAGGGTAGGTGATATTTGGTGTAGGAGGTTTGGTCAGAGGCGTTAGGTTAGAAAATCCTCATATTTTTTGTGGAGTCATACGGAGGCGTTGGAGATATGTATGAGGTAAATCATTGTTAAGGACCTTTCTTAACATTGATTTATTTTTTAGGGATGACGTAGCGAGAGATAAGCGTGGGGGAAACATTGGTCGTTTTAGTTCCACCTAGCTTTTAAGTGTGGGCCCTAGTCGGATATGTTTATTTTTGTTTCTATTATTGGTGTGATATCGATTAGGGCCATTGTTATCTGTTTGTGTTGGGAGTTATAAGGAAGCTGAGTTCCATGTACTCCGAGCGATTTGTGTTGTTCTTGACTTGTTTGATGGGGATAAAGAGGAGTTTAGGTATCATTTTCCTCCATGCTACGCTTGTTAGACTGGTGCTTAGATGTGGGGTTAGGAAAATTACTCAGGGACAAGTAATGGTCTAAGCATGGGGGAATTTGATGGATTGATTTTCATATATATAATCTCTATGTTTCCAGGTTAGTTTTATTGACTTTTGGATGTAATTTAGAATAGTTTTTATGTAATTTTTGGTCTATTTTGTATGAGGAACTTTGTGGGATTTTTTATGTTTTGAGACACTTTTTAGTGTTACTATGGTATTTTGCAAAGTCCTAGATGGTCAAAGTGTGAAGATCAATGATTGTTCGAGTCAAAGTCAATGGTCAAACAACAATCAAGGTCAAGTAAGAAAGAAAAAAAAGAAGGAAAGCTGGAAGAAAGATCAAGCGCCCGCTTGCCAATCTACCAGGCGCCCGCTTACTCCCCTGTTCTGAAGACAAGAAGTTTCTGCCAAGACCAAGTGCCCGTTTGGTCTATACCAGGCGCCCGCTTGGTCACCCGCTAGGAAATACGGGATTTTTGTGTTTTCCAATATTTGGTGGATTCCTCTCCATATTTGGACTCCTCTCTTAGGTATTTAAACAAATTGGTTTTAAGACTCAGCTTTTTTTATGCTTTATTCTTAGGTTTTATTTAGTTTTGAAGGTTGAAATCAAGATTGGAGACTTTTCATCAACAAGCATAATATCCAGGTTTATGATTTCTATTTATTTTCTTGTGATTTATGCTATGGGTATGAGTAGCTAATCATCTTGGTTTGCAGATTGGATGTGATCAATTACATAATCTTTATGCTATGAGATGTTAATCGTTGTTTTAGTTTAACACATTTGTTTTAATACCATTTTTGACTTTCAATCATATTGATAGATATTTTGTCTCTTTAACTATTTGGGTTTATTTTCTTGCACTTGCGTGGAGAGATAGACATAGTCATTTTTGTGTTGAATAGTTTGGATCTTGGACCTTGCGGAAAAAGAGAAAAATTTGGTTTTCATGTTCTTAGATGCTTAATAAATTCTTTGTGTATTAATTGGACTTTGCGGAAGAATTAATTTACATAGGATAATATAATTGAAATCCGGCCACCTAACCGTCCCAATTCTTAAATAAGTGAATGAACCCTAAAATAATGATTAGTTATTTCATCATCAAAATAGCATAAAGACAGTGTCATTGTGATCGCCAATCTGTGAACTGCTTGAATCTTCTTTATTACAATCCTTGCGTTATTTTGAGATCTTAAATAATTAGTTTATTTTTTTATTGCTTAGTAGTAAATTTAGTTTAAACAATCAAAACAAAAACCCCCTGGTTACTTTTGCACTAATTAAATTCACTTGTAAATCATACGAGTCTTAGTGGTTCGACCCTTACAATCGTACAGTGCTACTTCGGTACTTGTATACTTGCAAGGTTTTATTACACATGGGATTTTTCTCCATCAACAAGCGAGGAGTAATTTCTCGAGGACTGGAAGGGCTTTGAGGGAAGCAAAGTTAGAATTGGTTCACACGGATTTGTGGGGACCAGCCCCGGTATCTTCTCTAGGTGGTGCGTCATACTACATGACCTTCATTAATGATTCTAAAAGGAAGGTCTGGGTTTACTTCTTAATAGGGAATGATGAATCTTTTGGGGCATTTAAGAAGTGGAAGGCCTTGGTATAGACACAGACGGGACTCAAGGTTAAATGCTTGAGGTCTGATAATGGTGGGGAGTATGACCTCGGGGAGTTCAAGGAATACCGTGGTGCGAATGAGATTCACACGGATATTCCAAACTCGGGTGGGAGTAGGACATTTCATGATGACCAAGACTAGGGGTCTCTGAAGATGAACTACATACTCCAAGACCGGATATTCCGCTGCGCAGATCTAACAGAGAATGTGGATCGGATGGCAAGGCTCTATGTTTCTCAAGCAAGGAGAAGTTGAAGCAGTGTATAGCTTCAACGGGGCTTGTAGAATAGGAGAGGAGGACGGCACTACCATGATCGAGGTATTTGGAGGGTCTATACCACAACATATATTAGCCTCTTTCATTTCATAGGCCCAATAATTTTAGACACAAATCGGTCATGTTCCTGCAATCTCATTTCTATTTAGTTTATTAAGAAAGGAAGTGATAAGAATATCTCCCCTTTTTTAGAAATACTTTACAAAATGAGATCAATTAATTAGTTTTGTTTTTATTTACCACAAACCGAAAAAAATTAGCAAGGTCGTAAAGTTTTTTATGTGTGCAAATATCATTTTTTTAAGCTTCTTATAGCTATTCAAGTTTATGAAGCTAGCATGTATCAACTTATAGTGCTATTATGTTCTTTCTTTTCAAGCATTCTTGTTAGAATACCTAATATTTAGGACGGATGGAGTCCTAATATACTTAAACAAAGAATCACCAAAACTCCCTACCCACTTGTCATTCTCACAACCAAAACTCCCAACTCACTTTCTCTCTCCTACATTATGTTTCATACTCACAACATTTAATTTTTCTTAAACATATTCATATTGAAAGATAATCTAAAAAACCTAAAGAATGAAAATACTTCCTTTACAAGAAAGAAAACTTTTGAGTTCACTATAATTATTTCAAAGCTAATAACTCTTTAATAACTTTTCCTACATTGATAGACTCCATTAAATTCCATCCCCTCAACTAGAAATAAAATTGTCACCAAATACAGTTGAATACAACAAAATTTGTTACATTTCTTAAAATGCAAAAGACAACTTTAGTTATCATGCATTTAATGTTGTTACATCATCCTTAACTGACGGAGACAAGAAAACCACTATAAAAGTGTCCATATGAAAGCCCCAAATCCCCCAAACTCACTTCTCTTTTTTTGTTTGCACCATAGCGAAAAACCGCAATGTGATCGTATTCATGGCATATCTTGAAATGTCGTTGAATAAAAGGAAACGTCATTTGATTATATTCCACGAATAACGCCTATTTTGTAGAGTGTTTTCAACACACTTTATAACCAAATGATGGAAAAAATTGTTCCAATCGTGTATCAATTCGCTACAAATTGATCGTGTTCTTGGCATCTCATCAAATGAATTTTTGGCAACTCTGGTGCATTATTTCATGAAATGCCATGAACAACGATCAGTTTGTAAAGGGTATATTAGCCTCTTTCATTTCATAGGCCCAATAATTTTAGTCGCAAATCGGCCATGTTCCTGGAATCTCATTTCTATTTAGTTTATTAGGAAAGGATGTGATAAGGTTATCTCCCCTTTGTTGGAAATACCTTACCAAATGAGATTAATTAATTAGTTTTGTTTTTATTTACCACAAACCGAAAAAAAATTAACAAGGTCGTAATGTTTTTTATGTGTGCAAATATCATATTTTTTAAGCTTCTTATAGCTATTCAAAGTTTATGAAGCTAGCATGTATCAATTTATAGTGCTATTATGTTCTTTCTTTTCAAGCATTCTTGTTAGGAAAAACCATAAAGACAAGAATAATTGAGTTATTTTCCTAAGAAATCTTGTATTATTTAAGGGTGTATCAAGATTTAAAGTTGTGGGATGGAGTGATGTTGTTTTGCTCTAAACCACTAAAATTATTTGTGTTGATACTTATTTTTTCCAAATGCTCTTGATAACATAAACTTCATGTTCACCATTGTGAATCATCTTCCATCTCTCGCTTCCTCTAATTACTTTGGAATGTATTAAATATATAGTTATAACAATATCAAAGAATTTATTGAATTTACTTGTCAGTCAAATATAAATCTTACTTAAAAACTAAGGAATCAAACTTGTTGTTTCACGGTTTGGGAAAATACATTATATTACATCCCCTAAACTAGAAAATAATTTCTTCATCGAATATAGTAGAATTCAACAAGATTAATTACATTTCTTAAAATGAAAAAGACAATGTTAGGTATCATGCACTTAAAGCTTGTTACATTGTCCTTCTCTGACTGGACAATGGGAAACCACTATAAAAGAATCCATAAGCGGGCCCCAACTCTAACTAAATCACTTCTCTTGTGATTGGAGCATAACAAAACACCACAATGTCATCACGTTCGTGGCATATTGTGAAATGTTGTTTCATAAAAGGAAATGTCTTTTGATGATATTTCACGAATAACGATCTAGATTGTTTTCAACACACATCATTACAATATGATGGGAATAAAATTGTTGGAGCATTATATCAGTTCACTACTAGTTGATCGTGTTCATGGCATCTCATGAAATGGTTTTTTTTTTGCATTTGTGGTGCATTATTTCAAGAAATTCCATGAACGGCCTATTTGGAAAGGGTATTTAAGCCTCTTTAATTTCCTAGACCAAATAATGTTTGTCGCAAATCGGTAATTTTCATGAAATCTTATTTCTATTTAATCTCCTAAGAAAAGATGAGATATGATTATCTCCCATATGTTGGAAATACCTTACCCAATTTCATCAATTAATTAGTTCTGGTTCTTTTTGTAACACCCCGAATTTTCTTACTGTATCTGAGCATTTAATGGCATTAAATAGCAATAATTAATACCTCGATTTAGGGTTCACAACTGACCCTTTATTACATCATCAATTCAAAATAAATGCGGAAGCGTAACTTAAAACTTGTCTTGGCAGGTAAACAACCCTAGCCATCAATGTACTTTAACTTACACCAATTAAATAAGATTCTTAAAATAACTAAATAAGAATTCTTCAATCTGCCGTTCTCCCTACGGCTGCTCTCCTTCTCTTGCCCTTCTACTTAGATCCTGAAATAAAATTATAGAGAAGGGATGAGCGAACGAATGCTCAGTAAGTTCATACGTGGCCTCTCCGGTTACTAAGGAGAGACGACCAGAACAAATACTATGAATAACTTTTACAAGGATAGGTTCAGTTACTTTTGATTCAAGACTGCAGAACAATACAGCCGTGTTACTTTTAAGATTTTTACTTTCAAAGGGTTATGGCACTACAATCCAAAGGGATTCATTCAAGTTCCGTCAATTCCAAGGTAACGTACATTATAACCTCAATGCCAAAGGTACAATTTTGTACACCTAGCTTTTTCCAAGCCATTAGTGTAGGTCGTAACATATATGGTATCCACACATATATGCTCGGGGTCTAGAATTATCCTTGTAATCAGACAATTCCTGAGAGAGGGCATGTGATCACTCATGCAATCCCTAGTTTAAGGACGAGTCTTTTCTAACTGGACTGTCCCGTTAATGTCTTTTCTAACTGGACATTGGCCACTCTCACAAGTAAGTGATTAACTTACAAGTTAGAATGAGAACATACTAAGGTACAAGTATGTGATAACAAGTTTCAATCTTCGATACTTATTAGATCAATGAGGACATCACTAAGTAAGGATTCTTCCAAAAGAACGTTCAATAACGCGGAGTTTATTCAAATACTATCATGCCATACTGATAGTCTAACTTGTAGAAAGAATATAGAATTCCAATAAACAGGAGTTCAAATAACAGTAAGGAACGTAATCCCTTACCTGAATTGCTTTTCCTTGCAATCTCCTCTCTGTGCAAATCTACAAAGCACCGAGTAATTTACTTTAGTACTCTCTTATAATGTTAACTACTTCTACTTAGTTAACTGAGAGATGCGTTTTTTACTTCTTTACTTCGTTACTCTTTTCCTTACGTTTAGGTTTCTGACTTGGATTTGCGAGTCAGTCCTTTAACTTTAATATAATTGTAATTAAGTCCTCTAACTTTGGTTTAATTACAATTTGGTTCCTCAACTTTGGATTAATTGCAATTTGGTCCTTCAACTTTGGGTTAATTGCAAATTGGTCCTTCAACTTTGGATTAATTGAAAATTGGTCCTTCAACTTTGGATTAATTGCAAATTGGTCTTTCAACTTTGGATTAATTGCATGAAGGTCCTTTGACTGTGATTCTGTTCATGAAGGTCCCCCAAGTTTCTTTTTAACCACTTAGACCCCTCTAACTTCAAAGGTTTCCTTTTTATTTCTTCTAACTTTAATCTTTTTCAGTTTAATCCTTTTTCGTCAGGAAACTAACTGAATTCTTTTAATCTTCCTTCTTCTCGTTAACTTTCTAACTTTCAAGGTCTTTCAAATACTTATTCTATTTTCTCAAGTTAATTTTCTAACTTCCCAATGATTTTCCTAAGGTTCATACTTCCCTTCCGTTACGAACTTAACGAAAACACTAACTTCTCCATTTTAACCCTTAACATCTTAGATCAAGAATCAACACCCAATCTATATGACCATAGCCGAATTCTATATCACCAATATTCATTGATTTGGTTGATTTTTCTTGTTCTTTAATTTTTCAAAAATTTCCAAACATTAAATTACTCACTAATCAATAATAATAATTTCAACAATTAACAAAATAATTCCCCCATCCTCATAAGGCCATTCGGCCGAAACCCATTATGGGTGTAAACCCATATTTTTCTTCTTTTTGTTAAATCCTAATTAACCTCAATTCCTTATTTGATCAATTTCCATACATTATAAAATATTTATTCTTCCCACTCATGATCATAGAATCAAACTTAAACAAAATACGACTAAGCATGAAATCATCATTTTATCATAGCATTTAGATTTAAGCCTTTAACCATTAAAGTTTCTCCATTAATTTACTAGCATGCAAAACCCTAATGATTATTTCTTTTAACATGCCTCGATTAATATTTATTCATCCAAATCCAATGAAATAAATTTTAGAAGATGGGGTTTGACATTACCTTGAGAATGATCGGATTAATCTTCAAAAAAAATGTCGAACTCTCCTCCCTCTTCTCCTCTTGGCCGGCAGCTACCTTGGGTGAGGGTAGGGTTTTGTTTGTTTTGTTGTTTTGATAAATTAAGAGTAAAACCTACAATTTCACTAAACATGGTATTTATACTCTTGGGTAATAGTTAGTTTGGGTTGGGTCTAATTAACTAAGTTCGGGCCAACCCAATTTTTCGGCCCACACTTAGTTAATCTATTAATTATAATTTTTTATTTAATTAAATTAATGTACCCAATTTAAAGTAATTAAATTTTTTTTTTGCGGTTATTACATTCTTACCCCCTTAAAAGAAGTTTGTCCTCAAACTTTGACCAGTCTTAATCCGAGAAGATGTCCGGGTACAATTCACGCATTTCACTTTCTAGCTCCCACGTCGCTTCTCTTTCTGAGTGATTGCTCCATTGCACTTTCACATAGGGAACCGTACGTTTTCTTACGACCTCGTCTTTTCTGTCGACAATCTTGATTGGTCGTTCATCGTACGTCAAATCTGCCCGAACTCTTAACTGCTTGTACTCTATCACATGACTCGGATCATGAATATACTTCCTTAGCATGGAGACATGGAACACCTTATGTACTCCAGCTAATACCGGCGGTAACGCCAATCGATAAGCCACTTCCCCGATCCTATCGAGAATTTCGAATGGTCCCACGTATCGTGGACTTAGCTTCCCTTTAATCCCGAAACGCATAACTCCTTTCGTGGGCGATATCTTTAGGAATACTCGATCCCCTGGCTGAAATTCCAGTTCTCACCTTCTGTTGTCTGCGTAAGATTTTTGCCTACTCTGTGCAGTCTGTAGCCACTTCCGAATCTGTTGTACCTTATCCGCCGTGACTTGTACAAGTTCTAGTCCACTTAACCTTCTCTCACCAACTTCGTCCCAACAAGCCGGTGATCTACACTTCCTCCCATACAATGCTTCATATGGTTCCATCCCAATACCTGCATAGAAGCTGTTGTTGTAGGCGAATTCCACTAACGGTAAATGCTCGCCCCACGCGTTTGGCCAATCTAACGAAGTAGCCCTCAGCATGTCTTCTAGTGTCTGGATAGTCCTTTCCGACTGCCCATCTGTCTGTGGATGAAACGCCGTACTCATGGTCAATTCTGTTCCCAATGCTTCCTGTAGCTTGTTCCAAAATTTCGAAGTGAACCTAGCATCTCGATCAGACACGATTGTGACCGGGATTCCATGCAACCTTACTATCTCGTCGATATACAACTTGGCCAACTTTTCCAACGAATCAGACTTCTTGATTGCCAGAAAATGTGCTGACTTCGTCAATCGATCTACTATAACCCATATGGCGTCATACTTCCCTGCCGTCTTCGGCAACCCACTTACAAAATCCATAGCAATGTTCTCCCACTTCCATTAGGGAATTGGTAATGATTGCAGTAACCCTGCTGGCTTCTGATGCTCACTCTTAACTTGTTGACACGTCAGACATTTATGCACATACTCTGCCACATCATTCTTCATATTATTCCACCAATATGACTCCTTTAGATCCCTATACATTTTAGTACTCCCCGGATGTACAGAGAACTTCGAGCAATGAGCTTCTCTCAGTATCTCTCTCTTAATCATGTTTTATTTAAGGGTATATCAAGAAATAAAGTTGTGGGATGGAGTTATGTTGTTTTACTCTAAACCACTTAAAATATTTGTGTTTACACTACTATATTGCAAATTCTTTTGATAACATAGACATCATCAGGGCCGGCCAGGTAGCAAGACGAGTGAGCGGCCACCAAAAATTAAGTCGATTTTAAAGCCCCAAAATTTTAGAATTAGCATATATACAAGAGGCCCCAATTTTAATCAAATAAGTCTGTTGTTCTAGTGGCTAGAGCCCTTTCCTTCAAGAACCGGGTGTGTGTCATTGTGGCTTGGGTTCGAAACCCAGTAGCTACCATCATTTTCCGCTTTTTCCTCCAAACTACTACTTTTTACCCCTTTCAATCCAACCTTAATTTCTAACATTTAGACTTTCTTATCTCATTCTTTTTAATTTAACTAGTAGCAACTTTGGTTTTTTTTTTTTTTCTTTTTGAAAAATATGCTTTTATTATTTATTTGTAACTATTACTTCTATTAAAATATTTGCATATATCACTAAACTATGGTGAGATAATTTCTTACAACTTTTGTAATTAATAAAATTCACTACAATACTTTTTTAATTCTTTGCATTTATCTCCACTCAATTTAATCACCAAACCCAACCAGTTAAGTCAGGCTTTCTAACTAAAGATCTCTGATTCTCGTTGTTAGTATACAATTCACTACAATACTTTTGTAAAGAATTAATTCTTTGAAAATTAATTCTTTACAAAATAATATGGAATTCAGGAAAATTAATTAGATATATTAAAATGCTAAAAAGAGTGTTTCATGCATTCAAAATTTAATAGATTTTCATTATTAGGCAGGACATTAGACAAACTTGTATAAAAGTCCATATGCAACCACCAAATCACCCAAAATCTTTTTTTTTTTCCTTTATAAACCAAAGCAAAACACCACAATGTGATTTATTTCGTGGTATATCAAGAAACCTCGTTGTATATAACAATTGGGGATTTTATGATATTATTTGTGAATAATGAATATTTGGTAGAGTGTTTTTGACTCCCTTCATAGCATGTAAAGGACTTCTATAGGTTACTGCTGCCGTATAGCAATTTAATACAAATTGTTTGTGTACATTGGTGGATCGACAGTCATATTATATGCCTATTCAACTCAAGTAAAAAAATAGTGACGAAAGAACTCCTGTGGATCAAAGATTGAATCAAGAAGACCAAAGTATCAACAGTCATATTCGTATGTTAAATGGACTACTGTTACTTTTTTCATCCTATAAGAAGACCAAAGTATCAACATTGAAGATAGTGTAGACACCCCGCCTTGGACCGCTCACCCCGATTGCACATTTGATCTTGTGTTTCTCCCCATTTTAAGTGTTTCTCGTTAGTTTCAGTCACTTCCGTTAAGTTCCTGACTGACTTCGTTAAGTCCAGGGACTAAACTGAATAACAGGGTTGACTTTCTAGTCCATTCTGTCAAAATTGCCTTATCTGAGTCGCGCGCCTCCGACAGAAGGAGCCAGACGCGCGCGCCTCCGACAGGAGGAGCCAGACGTGCGCGCCTCCCGCCCCCAAAGCAGGAAGCGCGCGCCTCAGGGCGTCAGTTACAGATTTCTGGCCAGGATTCTCTCCCTTGCTCAATTTACAGGATTTTGCCCGGGAAGAATTTCTTGGTGACTGAGTTTTGGCACCAAAAACATCTCTCTTTCACCTATAAAAACCCCCTTTACCTCCATTTTTGAGGACCTTGGATCTTTTACTCTAAAATCTTACATTTTCAACAAAGAAGCCAAATTTCTTACCTTCAAGGCATTTCCAGAGGCATTCATCAAGAAGCGTTTGAAGTCTCTCGAAGACTAGGTAAAAACCATTTCCTTCCTCTTCTCGACTTCATCTCTTTTCTCTTTTTTTTTTTTTATCAAAGTGGAATCACCCAAATCATTTTGGGACATGACTCTAATGATCACCTCATCTCATTGAGGTTGGTTAAGGAGTTATCTCCTACATTCCAAACTCTATTTTAAAACCCTTTTTACAATTTAAAGAAGAAGAAGAAGAACGTTTATCATTCATGTAGATTTGGATCAAGCAAGACCAACTTTAGTTGGGCGAGATGGGTGTTTCGGTACTTCCCATCTCGTAATCTAACCCCCGAACCTCAAAACTAAGAATCTCTGTTTTCGTAATCAAACATAGGCTATTATCAATAGGTTTTTCTTATGTTCCTCAAAACATAGGTGGCGACTCTAAACAATCTAAAACAAGTTAGACATCCTAGGATAATTCACCGCTCTAGCCTAAATTTGTGGTTTCCCGGGGTATCTACAGTGGCGACTCCGCTGGGGAGATTTGAGGGTTAAACTTGCATTCTGATCAAAATCTACATCTTTTCTGGGCATTGTGACTCCTGATGGGGGAGGCGCGCGCTTCTGGCCTCTTCAGCCTAAAGCGCGCGCATCCCGCATCAAGGACCAGAATCACCCGTTTCTTCATGTTCTTCATCTTCTTCTTCTGCTATTCTTCACTAATCATTTCTGAAGGGGTTACAATATGCACATAGGACCAGGGCAATCCCCTGAGTCCAAAATCTGGCAATCTGACAGGTACCCCAGATGCGCGCGCCTCCCATATTCATTGCGCAATGCGCGCACTTCCCACATCACTTCCCTGAGGCGCGCGCTTCTGGGCAATTTCCCAGAACAGAAACAGGTCTCAGAACAGAGCAGTGTGATGGGGGTGTGGGCACAGTTGCCTGCATCAATGGTTATTCTGAACTTCAGACTGTTTATTTTTATGTTTTATTTACCGGTCACACGGGTGATTCGGGAGTTATAATTTATGTGCTTATGTGTTTTCTTTTATCTTTCTTTTCAAAAAAAAAATAATTTTTTTTTTTTTGTCACGTCATAGACCTCACACTACATGCACATATTCCTATGAACTGCTCACTATCGAGTCGCACAAGTCCAACCCCAACCCCGTCGAGGCCCGTCCTAGAAAGTTTCAAGCTCCACTCGACCTTGGCTCTTTCGAAGCGGTAAACCTCAGCCCGTGGCGTAGTTCAAGACTACATGCCGGGGGTGACCTTTGAGCCTCATATTCAAGCCGAGCACAAGCCACACAATTCTAGTTAAGGTCTAACACTCCGTGACTCAAGTCGGTTTCCATGTACCGAGATTTCCCTAAACTAATGTCTTCAAATCATACATGCCAACTTGTTGAAACGGATGCAATAAAAATCCGTCCCCAAAAGTGGTTATTTTGGACGAAAATAAAAATCCGTCCCCGCATGTATGATTTACTACATTAATTTAGTTTAATCCCGATACATGTAGGATTCACAAACGAGATGGAATCCGATGAGTATATGGGACCGCGAGATGGTCTATATACTAGTGTGACGATTCCATTAATTTCTTAGAAACCCCAAAAGGGATCCATTCCCTCCGACTTATAAAATAAAAAAAAAGAGTCTTTTCTTATGTGGTTCGAGTCGTGTGCCCAAATGTGTGTTCTAAGCCTCTTCGTGGACCGCAAGTGTTACTCAAGACTGACAAGGGCCTCTTCTGCAATATAGGTTCAATTGGTACTTACAGAGTCTACCGGGATTCGGCAAATCGGTTAGTCCGTGAAGAGATCACTCCAACAGATCCTACATCAACCATGACCGGCAGAAGCAACACCATGTCTCTCGAACAGCTTTCAACCATGGTCCACCTCCTCCAAGAGCAAGTCTCCACCCTCAATAAGGAGGCACAAAGCAAAGACGACATTTGGCAATCCCACCTCGACAGCCAAAGGGAGGCCCACGAGGCCGAGATGGAGCTAATGAAAGAAAAGCTCACTAATCTTGCCAAGGGGAAGAACAAAAAATAACAATGACGAATCCGAATGGACCGAGGGTTTGTTCAAAAGTCCTTATGTCAACACCTGCACCAAGAAAATGGGAGAGCCAAGTTCCGAGAATAATGAGCCCAAAATGGTGGATTCTATCATGGCCTACATCGACCAAAAATTCAATGGGCTCAACATGGGGAAAGGCTCTGACACAAGCCTTTATCAATCATCCATCCTCATGAGTACTATGGCCGCTCTTCCTGATAAGTTTAAGATGCCCGACATAAGAAAATTCAAGGGCAACTCTTGTCCTATGGCTCACATTGAGACTTATATTTGGGCAATGGTTCCGAAGAAGGTCTCCCCCAAGGTGATGGCTCAATGCTTTCCTCTCACTCTCGAGGGGGCATCAAAAGATTGGTAAGCTACTCTCCCGCTCACTGTCCGTCTTGATTGGGACTCCGCCATGCTTGCCTTCAAGAACCAATACCAAGGCAACACCACTCACCGGCCCACAAGGAAAGAGCTAGAGAACACTACTCAACGAGACCACGAGTCCTTCATCGACTTCACAAGGAGATGGAATGATAAACTCTCCGAGATTGTGGAAAGGCCAAATACCAAAGAGCAAATGGACATCTTTCTCAAATGTCTCAAAATTGATCTCCGCACCCACCCAAGTGGGGCTTGCTATGCGGATTTCTCCCAAATGTATGAGGCGGGGGTCCGAATGGACGAGTTGCTTAAGGAAGTCAAGAAAAGTGCTCCTAGCTACCGCTACAAGGCCGCTTCCAACTCCACAAAAGAGGCCTCGGTCAACGCCGTCACTATCGATAAGGGGAATTACAAGAAGGTTCCTCCACTTCAAGGGAAGAAGTCCCGAAATGACCGTGTCTACACGCCTCTCCAAGGCATTACTCAAACCAAAGTTTTCGAGGTCCTCAAAGCAAAGGGTCAAGTCACACCCCTGCAAGGGTACGAACCCAAGACGGTCCACCCAAATCATGCTCACCACAAATATTGTGGCTACCACCAATATAGTGGCCACACCACCGAGGAATGCTTCGTTCTCCGCAATGTCATTCAAGATCTTATAGACAAGAAAGAATTTGTAGTGACTAATGGCAAACATGTCAATGTAATAGAGATAGGAGAACTCGAGGGGACCACCCATTCAATCCCAATTGTGAATGGGGGCCCCAATGTTATGAATAAACTTGACAATTCTTGTTATGTTGTAACTTACGATGAGGTAATGAGGGAAGTACTAGAGAATAGGAAAAAGAAGCAAGATGGGAACGTCAACATGCTAACTCGATCCGGTCGAGTCATAGCAAGCAACCCTTCCACTTCCGCACCAAGCTCCTCTTCTCAAAGGCCACAAGCTCGCGACACTCCCAAAGATCCTCTACTTGTCCAACTCAAGAAAACTCAAGACAACATCTCTATTTGGGACCTCATTGCATCCTCAAAGAAACACCGAGATCTTGTCATCCGCAATCTCGATGATACATCAGTTTCTCCCGATACTACTCCCGAGGACCTCACGGCAATGATCGGTCACATTCATTTTGGCAACGTTATCACCTTTGCCGATATGGACCTTCCACCATTTGGCTCCAACCACAACGAGGCTATTTACCTCAAGGTACGAGCAAGGGGGAGGCCCATCTCAAGAGTCTTAGTGGACGGTGGTTCTGCACTCAACCTCATGCCTGGCAGAATCATGGGCATACTGGGCTTAAGGATTCCGATTTGAAGCCTTCTACTCAAGTAATCCGAGGTTATGACAGCACCGCCCGTACAGTCATGGGCATGATCGAAATAGACATTGAGTTTGGGAGCATGGTCATGTCCATTCCATTCCAAGTGCTTGACATCCCGGCCTCATTCAACTTGATTTTGGGTCGACCATGGATTCACAGTTCTCATGCCGTCCCGTCAACTCTCCATCAATGTGTCAAGATCCGAAATGGGTGATGAAATAGTGACCGTCATGGCCGAAAACGTCACTATCCACAGAAAAGGTGAGCCCGTCCACCAAGTTCAGCATGGTCTACCAGACTCCACTCTCTCCGGCGTCTCAATCAACGCCATTGACAAAGAAGGGGGAAATGGATCATGGACCCCCAGCAATCACAAAGTCCTCCGCATGATGAGGAATATGGAGTACTTCCCTGGTTTAGGCCTAGGGAAATATCAACAAGGAATCCTACATCCTGTGCAAGTCCCATTTGTCAAGAACACGTTCGGTTTGGGGTACGAGCCTTCCAGAGAGGACTTGAAACAAGAGCAAGTAATCAAGAATGAAAAGGCCCGAGCTCGTAAAGAAGGCCGTCGTTATGAGGTCCCTAAACTAAGGCCTTACCGCAAGACGTTGAATGGCTATTTTGTCCGCCAAGGGGAAGACGTCCCATACATGATCTTTCCCGAGCCATGGGTTAACAATAAGGGTGTCAAAAAACCCGGCCTCGAAATCTTCTCCGATTGTGAGATCCAGAAATCCGAAAGGGAACCAACTCCCATGTCGCCCCGTGAATGGTGGGGAAGGAAGGTGACTATAGAGTCCGAGACAGAAATCATCGTGCGGGAAGAAATGACAGATTTAGCCTCCATGTTCGAAGAGCTTGCCATAATGAATGAATGCCAAGTCAACTCCATCCATGGCACCGTCACCATGAACGAGACTATCAGTGAGATCCCGCCAAGCTCCGAGCCGATCAACAATTGGTATTCAACGAAAGGGCCCGTGGTATCCGAGGAATTCTTAGTCCAAGAAATGGGTTGCATACCCCGCATAGCAACAAAGGAAGAGCGGCTCACACTTACTTTTGAGTCCGAGAGTGTCTCTAATACCCTCACCCAAGAGGATATGGAGGCCATAGCCGAGCGTGTGTTTCCTTTCTTTGCTAATGAAAAATTTGATATTTCTGAGTACCCTGAGATTGCAAACATCATAAATGATGAATTAACTAATAATGAACTTAACGAACAAGTTAATAACGATTCAAATTATGATGAAATAGACCACGAAAACACAACATACTTAAATAAACTTGCTCAACAAGTCCGTAGTCGTGGTGAGAATGGCTCAGAGGCTGACGAAGAATTGCATGTTGTTAATCTGGGTACCGAAAAAGAGCCAAGAGAAACTAAGATCGGAAGCTTCTTCAAGGGGGACGACAGAGGCAGATTGACTGCACTACTACGGGAGTTTGTGGATGTGTTCTCATGGTCATACAAAGACATGCCGGGTTTGGACAGAAAGGTAGCGGAGCACAGAATTCCGATCAGAGAAGATGCCAAGCCAGTAAAGCAGAAGCTCAGAAAGATCAAGCCAGAATGGTCTCTGCAAGTCAACAGAAGAGATTGAGAAGCTCCTCAGTGTGGGTTTCATCAAGGTTATCGAGTATCCGACATGGTTAGCCAACATCGTGACAGTCAGAAAGGCAAACGGCAAGGTGCGAGTTTGTGTGGACTTCCGGGACTTTAACAAAGCTTCCCCAAAGGATGATTTTCCACTCCCTAACATCGACATGCTGGTCGACTCCACTGCTGCCTACGAGGTTCGCTCATTCGTGGATGGGTTCGCTGGGTACAATCAGATTCTCATGGCCGAGGAAGATCAACATAAGACAGCCTTCACAACACCGTGGGGTACCTTTTGCTACACAGTCATGCCATTTGGGTTAAGAAATGCTGGGGCTTCCTACCAAAGAGCCGTGATAGACTTGTTCCACGATATGATTCACAAAGAAATCGAGGTCTATGTGGACGACATGATCATTCACTCCAAAGGGACCAATGGTCAACATTTAATCGACCTCCGCAAGTTCTTCGAAAGGCTTCGTCAACACAAGATGAGGCTCAACCCTGCAAAGTGCACGTTCGGGGTTATCCGAGGCAAAGTCCTTGTTTATATGGTCACTGAAAGGGGAATTGAAGTAGACCCCTCCAAAATCAAGGCAATCATTGACATGCCTCCTCCAAATACGCAGAAAGAGATCAAAGGTTTCATGGGCAGACTGCAATACATCAGTCGGTTTGTGCACCAACTCACTTCCATGTGCGAGCCAATCTTCAAGCTACTCAAGAAGAATGTGGCTCTAGAATGGACCGACGCATGCCAAGAAGCCTTCGACCAAGTGAAGCATTACTTGACGTGCCCTCCTGTTCTAGTTCCGCCGCACAAGGAGAAGCCTCTTTTGCTCTATCTCACTGTCAATGATGAAGCCCTAGGGGCTATGTTAGCACAAGAGCAACGAGAGTCCACAAAGGAGAATGCCATTTATTTTGTCAGTCGCCGATTCCAAGGAGGCGAAAAGAACTACTCTGTCTTAGAGAAGTCATGTGCAGCATTGGTTTGGGTCACTCAAAAGCTCAAACACTATATGGAAGCTTTTCTAATCAAGCTAGTAGCAAAGGTGGACCGCTCCACTACATCTTCGAGAAGCCTTTCATGTCAACAAGAATAGCCAAATGGTACTTCATGCTCGCCGGCTATGATATCACTTACGTCACACTAAAATCCGTCAGGGGGAAAGTGTTCAGTGACCAGCTTGCCGAATTCCCGTGTGACGAAGTGAAGGGGGAAGACGTACAGTTCCCCGAAGAGCATTTAATTTGTACTGCAACCGAGGAAAATAAGTGGCAACTTTTTTTCGATGGCGCCGCTAATAAACACGGTTTTGGTATAGGAATATTGCTTGTCGATCCAAAATACATCTACACTCCCATTGCCATCCGTCTAGAATTCGAAGCTACCAACAACATTGTCGAGTACGAAGCATGCGTAGCAGGGCTCGAAGCAGCTCTAGAAAGAAACGTCACGGAACTGGAAGTATTCGGCGACTCTTTGCTCCTTATCAATCAGCAATCGGGTAAATGGCGAACCCAAGACCCGACTCTCGAACAGTATGGTCAGCACCTTGAAGAATTGGTTGAACAATTCCAAGAGATCACTTTCAACTACCTGCCAAGAGATAAGAATCGCTTCGCCGATGCACTGGCCACCATAGCATCATTAGTCGAAATGCCCAAAGGGAAAATGGTGAAGCCTTTCAAAATTGCCCGAAGGAACAGTCCGGCATACTGCATGAATATCGAGATCAACGAGGTTCAAACAAACTCTCCGTGGTATTCGGATATCATGAATTTCCTCAGAGATGGCACTTATCCCGAGAATAGCAATAAGAAATCTCAAGCGGTCCTGCAAAGGCTAGCCTCTCGGTACGTACTGATTGGGGACCGAGTCTATAAAAGGCACCATGACGGGATCAATCTCTTATGCGCCAATGAGGCCGAAGCTCAAGAGATAATGTGTGAAGTGCAAGAAGTAGAGTGTGGACCCCACATGAATGGGTTTATGCTAGTCAAGAAGATACTCCGCATTGGTTATTATTGGAGAACTATGGAACGAGACTGTATCGAGAAAGTCAAAAGGTGTGGCAAGTGCCAATTCCATGCTAATCTGCAACACGCTCCACCCTCGCAACTTTACAACATGGTCACACCTTGGCCTTTCTCTGTTGGGGGATAGACATCATCGGTAAAGTCCATCCTGCCGGAAGCAATGGGCAGTCATTCGTCTTAGTGGCCGTCGACTACTTCACAAAGTGGGTCGAAGCACAAGCCTATCGTACCCTCAACGCCAAGAAAGTGGCCGAATTTGTAATGATTAATATCATGTGCCGATACGGCGTGCCTCATGAAATCATTTCCGACAACGGCGCTCACTTTGAGAAGGAAATGGATGCACTTTTGGTAGAATACAAGATCACCAAGCACAAGTCATCTCCTTACCGTCCCCAAGCAAATGGCGCGGTCGAAGCAGCAAATAAGACCATCGAGACCATCGTCAAGAAAATGGCCTCAACAGGAATGGATTGGCCCGAGAAGCTACCTTTAGCATTGTGGGGCTACCGCACATCAATACGGTCAGCGACAGGAGAAACTCCGTATGCATTAGTCTATGGTTCTGAAGCCGTACTCCCAATCGAACTTGAAGTCCCATCTCTACGGGTCCTCCTCGAGAATCAAGTCAACGAGGTTGATTGGATGCAAAGTCGATATGAACAGCTAGCCTTACTCGACGAGAAAAGGCTAAGAGCACTCGAACGCACAAGGGCGTATCAGCAAAGGATGGCAAGAGCTTTCAACAAAAAGGTAAAGCCTCGAAACATCAATGTGGGAGATTTGGTCTTAAGACAACATCCTCCTAATGCCATGAATCCCCTGGGGAAATGGGGACCCCGATGGATCGGTCCGTATGTGGTCAAAAAGATACTAAGCGGCGGTGCAGTCTGGCTCGTGGATTTAGATGGTGACCAGCTGTCAAAGGAGGTCAACCTCGACAAGCTCAAGAGGTTCTATGCTTAATAAACAAAGACCATTTAAAAAAAAAAAATCGCTCGCTAGGTTGAAAACCCGCAAGGGCGGCCTAGGCAAAAATTAGAGCACGTGCAAAAAAGAAGCCCGCTAGATTGAAAACCCGAAAGGGCGGTCTAGGCAAAAAACAGGGTGCACAAAAAAAAAAAAAAAAAAAAAAATGGTCTTTGTTTGTTTGAACTATGGAGACCTGAGCCTCCCAACTGGAGGAACGTCTGCAACCTTCGGGTTCGGTCTAAAACATATCAAAAATACCCAATTCTCTTCAAATAACAAAAGGCAATTTTATTCATTCAATGAATTATTCAAACCATTACAACGGATTTATTGAGCAACAAAAGACATCAAAAACATTAAATCCTATAACAAAGTGGTCTAATTGCAATCTCTTGGGGTACAAAGAAAAATCTAATCTTTCTTAGGTTTGGGAACCCATTGCTTCTTGTTAGTCCTTTAGTCTTCTTGGATGGGGACGGAACATTCTTGGGACCGCCAAGACGAGAGAAAACGCTAGGACGGGACGGAGCTTCATCAATGGCTTTCCCTTTGCCCTTATCAAGCGGAGCCTTAGCGGGGACAACCATGGGACGCTTCCACACATAGGAGGAATTACCTCCTTTCTTCTTGGGAAAATACGGTCTATCTTCTACGGGGTCTATAGTCCCGCACATGGATCACCGGTCTCACGGGGTCAACAACATCGTCATTGGGCCTTCCTAAACGATCAAAAACGCTCGGACGCTTCTCCACCATCGGGACGGACCCCACAGCTGGAACGGCATTCACCACTGGAACGGACTTCTCACCCTCGGGGACGGAAATCTTAACTTCAAAGGAGAAAGTCATTGGGGCCATTACGACAAGAATTTTGTGGTTTAGGAGGAGAAAGTGTTTGCAAAAGAGTGCTGTGTGACCATTCTGGTCGAAAATGGTTCAAAATTTATAGCTGTTGGAACATTCTGATCAGAAAAAGAAAGGGGCTGTAATTCAGCAGGCCAGAAGCGCGCCTTTGACAGCAGTTCAGACATAAACAGCCTTGTCAGTTCAGAACAGAACCCAAGCACTTCAACATATCCAACCTGCAGCAAAATCAAATCCCAGCAACAAAAAGGAGTTCAAGCCATCAACAACAAGCATTCTTTGGGCACACATTTGTTTGTAAAGAGTCGACATCTAAGATCGAGTCGCTAATAAAGCATAAAATGAGTAGTAAGATAACTAGGATTGTAAATACATGTTAAATGTTATTACAGGCAAAAATAAAAATATTTTCAATCCCTCATCCTCTCAGCCGCAACAGCTCGGGCACATCATCACCAACACTATGCTCACCCCCTGCTACCGCTCTCGGTCTCCTCATCGTCATCATCATCCTCATCATCATCATCGTCATCATCATCCTCAGACTCAGATGTCTCAATCACAACATCAGGACGGGTCCTCTTGGCAGCTCTCCCTGATGAACTAGCGCCACCCCGGCTCTGGCTACCTTCTCGGCTCAGACTCCTACTATGACTACCTCCGTGGCTCAGACTCCTGCTCAGCGACTGCCTCGCCGAAGAGACAGCCTCATCAATGTCAAGTACAGCATCCCTGCAGCCTCGTCCCATGCCCCGAGTACCTCGGGCAGCTCCTCTCGCAGCACCAGAGACAACACCAGCAGCATCTCTAGTCATGGCAGCAATATCCCTGCACAGCTCCAGCACCCTCTCCTCCAGCTGGCGAAGCCTCTGTCTCATCCCTTTGTTCTGCCTACCCAAGTGCCTATAAGCAGCTACAGGTACCTGTTGCAACGGAGAATAGAAAAAGGAAGTTACATCAAATACAAAGGACAGGAAAACAAGACTGGAACTGAGAAATGCAAAGATGGTCAGAAAAACATACCACGGCAGCCTGAGTAGGAGACTCTCTCTCCGGTGACATATCCTCGGGAACAATCTCCCTCTGCTCCTCAAAGACCCCAAAGTTTGAATAAGTGTAGTAGGGAGGAGGCAAAGGAGGATCAAAGCAATACCCAGCACCGGTAGTATAAAACCTAGCGGAGGTCGTAGGAGCAGCCTGTAATCTCCTCGGATCAGCAAACATGAAGCCTTGCATCAAGTTGTTCTCCCTGAAGAGGCCATAATCCTGATCCAAGTGAATATAAGGGACGACATCAACCCCTACAATGTATGCCGCGCGATCAGCCTCTGAAAGTGACCTCCAATTACGAGGGCAAAAAGGAGGATTGTCTGGAACTGCAGGACGAGGGGGGTGTAAAAGTCTGTCACCTGGGTACCATGCTGCCAGAACACTCTGTCTCCGAAATACAGATCTATGCATTCACCTGAACTCATCAAAAGCCGAGAACGGGTAGGAATAAGAGTATGCTCAAACCAGTGCTGAACTGATCTCCACGGATACAAAGAAAAGGCAACAGACTCAGGCCTCAAGGTGTCCAAGTGCCGTCGGGCCGAAGTAAGACTAATGGGGTTTGTGCCAGTCTTCACATTCCTCTCCTTGTACGTCCACCGTGCGCAGTCCGGATACTGGGGCTGTCCTTCCTTGGCAATCTTGAAATCCCTCAGATTCAGGATAGCAAAAGCCCAAAGCTGTAGACAAGAGGCAGAAACAAATTTAATGACAATCAACAAAAAATGCAGTTATGACCAAGGCAAGGAGAATATAAAAGGGACGGCAAGTGGTATACCTCCCACAGCAAGCTGAAGCCCGTAACCGAGCTAGTGGTCGAGCGGCTGGTCAAATCCATGCCGTGGTAACAAGAAGCTAAGCCCGCTGCGCCCCAGTTATACTGGCCGATCTGATCCAAATCCACTAACAAGTCAAGCAGAGCCAAGGAGGCCGAAGATCCCCCGTTGGCAAACAAAGTATGGGATAACAAGTACCAAATGAAGCAATGGGCCACGGCATCGACCCGATCAGCAGTAACACCTCGAGCCTCAGCCATCAAGATGCTGAAATAAGCCCGGATTCATCCCCATGTCACTCGAGAATTCTTAACCTCGAACCGGCAGTCAACCAAAGCCAGTAACTCGTTCGGAGTCCGAACAGCCCCTCTCAAACCAAAAGGGACAGGCATCCCTATGAACGGCAAGCCCGTCAAAGCTGTGAAATCGGTAGGTGTCATAGTCACCTCACCCATGGGTAAATGGAAGGTATGGGTGGTGTCCCACCATCTTTCCCTCAATGCCTGGACCACATCGGAGTTATTCTTCAAAGTTGGGAGGCTGGTGACAAAAAGACCAAAATGAGTCCCTGTGACTCGGGCCCGAACATTCTCAGGCAACCTCTTCCATATAGAGATGGGACCATGAGCCCCACCACGAATCTCTGTCAGACGGGTCCACTCCTGAAAGGAAGAAGGAACAGCAAAAATTTCATCAGCATGACTGCTAGAAAACGGATGAACTCAACACAGAGATTTCAATGGAAGAACAATGTACAAGCAAGTATGTAAACATGAAAATGGGCGCCCCAACATGTTTCTTATAACAAATCAGCAGCAACAAACAACATGCAAAGAATGATCAATAAATCTGCTGCAGCAATATTTCGGGTAAAGAAAACGGAACTTCATGAAATCCGAAATCGACAAGAAAGGTGAGGCATTCTTACCAAACCCGAAGTCATGAAGTGAGAAATGTGGGTATGAGGCCGGAAAGTAAGCAAGCTCGGGTCCATAGCTTCAACCCCAATTTTGGGCTCCCCGCCCTGTGGCATCTCGAACGGAGGTGATTGTTGACGATCCGACATCGTTTCTGTGATGGAATTGATCCTAGTGCAGCAAGAAAGTGTTTGGGGTGATTTCTCTACGAAAATTGGGCTTGGAATTTGGAGGGTTCTCAAAATTTGAAAAGCTTGCCGAAAACAGTGAACCGCCTGTTTAAATATGCTGAACTTATGCACCAGGCGAGCGCGCCGCGCCGACATACTCATCCGAGGCGCGCGCGTCCCAAAACGAGGCCCGAACGCACGCTCTCTTCCCATCATCAGGCAGGTTCAGAAGCAGTCTCCATGCCAAGAAACCATGCACCGTATCAAGGTTTCCCCACGGATTCCGAACTCCTTAAGTTCTGCCACGGGTGCCATACCCCCCTCAAGAGTCAATCTCAACATTTCATCCCCAGCAGGAACATTTTTCTAGTCGCGGTCAACTGTACCCGCACCCTACAATTCAAAAAGTCAAGTGTGACTCCAAGTGGCACGCGGCTTCAAAGCAATATTTCATCAACGGATTTCACTAACGGATTCATCCTCAAAGGTCTACTAACGGCCTCTCCAAAGGTTCACTAACGGCCTCATCAACGGATTTCACTAACGGATTCGTCCTCAAAGGTTCACTAACGGCCTCTCCAAAGGTTCACTAACGGCCTCCCAAAGGTTCACTAACGGCCTCCTCAAAGGTTCACTAACGGCCTCTCCAAAGGTTCACTAACGGCCTCCTCAAAGGTTCACTAATGGCCTCTTCAAAGGTTCACTAACGGCCTCTCCAAAGGTTCACTAACGGCCTCATCAACGGATTTCACTAACGGATTCGTCCTCAAAGGTTTACTAACGGCCTCATCAACGGATTTCACTAACGGATTCGTCCTCAAAGGTTCACTAACGGCCTCTTCAAAGGTTCACTAACGGCCTCTCAAAGGTTCACTAACGGCCTCCTCAAAGGTTCACTAACGGCCTCTCCAAAGGTTCACTAACGGCCTCATCAACGAATTTCACTAACGGCCTCGTTCAAAAGGTTCACTAACGGCCTCATTCAAGATATTTAGCCGGTAGGTCACCTAACGGATCATGCCAACCCTCTATCAACAAAAGCGCTCACAGAGGGAGCGCACCACTCTCTCTCACAATTTCAAATTCCTGCTTTCATCGAATCTTCGCTTTTTCTTGGTGATGTCCTCGGCGGGTGTTTTTAACTTTCATCGACGCGTTTTGCTTTGCAATCTACGTCGCCGAGGGGCTCTGTAGACACCCTGCCTTGGACCTCCGCTCACCCCGATTGCACATTTGATCTAGTGTTTCTCCCCATTTTAAGTGTTTCTCGTTAGTTTCTGTCACTTCCGTTAAGTTCATGACTGACTTCGTTAAGTCCAGGGACTAAACTGAATAACAGGGCTGACTTTCTAGTCCATTCTGTCAAAATTCCTTATCTGAGTCGCGCGCCTCCCGCCCCCAAGCAGGAAGTGCGCGCCTCTGGGCGTCAGTTACGGATTTCTGGCCAGGATTCTCTCCCTTGCTCAATTTACAGGATTTTGCCCGGGAAGAATTCTTGGTGACTGAGTTTTAGCACCAAAAACATCTCTCTTTCACCTATAAAAAACCCCCCTTTACCTCCATTTTTGAGGACCTTGGATCTTTTACTCTAAAATCTTACATTTTCAACAAAGAAGCCAAATTTCTTACCTTCAAGGCATTTCCAGAGGCATTCATCAAGAAGCGTTTGAAGTCTCTCGAAGACTAGGTAAAAACCATTTCCTTCCTCTTCTCGACTTCATCTCTTTTCTCTTCTTTTTTTTATCAAAGTGCAATCACCCAAATCATTTTGGGACATGACTCTAATGATCACCTCATCTCATTGAGGTTGGTTAAGGAGTTATCTCCTACATTCCAAACTCTATTTTAAAACCCTTTTTAGAATTTAAAGAAGAAGAAGAAGAACGTTTATCATTCATGTAGATTTGGATCAAGCAAGACCAACTTTTGTTGGGCGAGATGGGTGTTTCGGTACTTCCCATCTCGTAATCTAACCCCCGAACCTCCAAACAAAGAATCTCTGTTTTCGTAATCAAACATAGGCTATTATCAATAGGTTTTTCTTATGCAAACATAGGTGGCGACTCTAAACAATCTAAAACAAGTTAGACATCCTAGGATAATTCACCGCTCTAGCCTAAAGTTGTGGTTCCCGGGGTATCTACAGATAGACCTTACACCTTCTAATCAAATCCAACACGCTCAAAGTACACTTAAAAAATTGGTATATGATTTTTCTCAAATTTACCTCAAACATTTTAAATGTTGTAACTTAACACAAAATATTACTAAATTTTACTTCTTCAAATAAATATATGTTTATGGATCTATCATTTACTCCCTCCGTCTTGAATATGTTTAATCGATAATGTTGGAATGTGAGTGGGATACTTGTTGTAAGAATGACAAGTGAGTCCCATTGAGTAAAGAATATATAAAATTTCCCTTTTTGAGTAGCAAACAATCAAATAGGACACCCAAAATAGCAAAAAGTGAACTGATAAAAATGTTGGAGATTATGCCCTAGGCCCCTGAGAAAGGCTTTTATGTTGCCTTCATTTGTTGTAGAGATAACAATCTTCATCATTATATGTTTTGCATGTTTATTATAATAAGCTCTGTCTCTAGTAATTATGGACAACTAGTGTAAGTTTAATCGATAATTATATAATGATTATGTGTATGTGTTGAAATTAAAATTATGGGTAGTTTTTTGTGAGTCATATGACATAATTAAATCTCATATAGTTATATAATTGGAATCCTTAGACCTGAGATTATCAAGGTCTTCCACATGATAAATGTTATGTTTAACATTGTCAACCGCAACCTTTATCCATATAGTTATTTTAGTACCTCACTATGCTTAATCACCAATTAATCATAGTAAACATGTTTTGATAAAAAAATAATCAAACCCAATTGATTACATGATGTATACAAAGACTGAGCACAGGCAACCCAAGACAACATTGAACAGCTAAGCCAACAGTCAAGACATTACAAGATCTGCCTATCATCTATACATCAAAACAAACGGAAGAACCACCATTTACAGACTTTCTTACATTCAAATGAAATATCAAGATGCAATTACAAACAAGCTTCAACAGCTAATGCCTCAAAGGCCCAACAGCTAAGACACCTGTTTGAACAGCCATGACTGATCTTGGCCAACACTTTCTCTGCCACATCAGTCATTGAAAAATGATTATTCCCATAAAAGAACTGTAATACCCAGTTTTAGAGGGAGTAATTTTTATTTATTTTATATAAGAATTGTGTTGGACTTAAACCCGGGCCCAAGAGAATTAAAACCCATTAAGATTTTTAAATCCTTTTTAATTAGGGAAATTAGAAACCCTAAAATATATATATATATATACTCTCTCAATTACCCTAGCCTAATTATTGTCTACCGTAAAGAAAGAAAAAAAGAGAACGGAAAGAGAGAGTGCGGCATAGAGA
Source organism: Campanula takesimana (assembly GCA_026119855.1). Lineage (NCBI taxonomy): Eukaryota > Viridiplantae > Streptophyta > Magnoliopsida > Asterales > Campanulaceae > Campanula > Campanula takesimana. The sequence goes on along the minus strand of JAOWBW010001274.1, from coordinate 231,405 downwards.
GGGGGCGGCGACTGGGAGAAGGCGCAGAAGGAAGAAAGAAAGAGAAGGGAGTTCGATCAAGGTAAAATCCCACTCCCTAAGTTTGAATCCCTTGTTTTATATTAATCTAGTAAATTGGGGAGTATAAACTAGAACCCTAACCCTAAAAGATGAACTAGGGTTTATGAAATTGGAACTAAAATTAATTTTGATGAATTATGAATAAGTGTGTATTCATGTATGTGTGTGCGTGTGTTCCTGTGCGTGTGTGTGGGCTGCCGCCTGTGAGTGTGTGGCGGCAGTGTGTGCGTGCATGTACAGTGTGTATTTGTGTGTGCGTGTGTGAGAGCAGTGTATGTGTGTGCGTGTGTAGTGCACAAGTGTGAGTTTGTGTGTGCTGTGTGTTATTGTGCTAAAAAGGTATGATCAGTGTATGTGTGTGTTGTGTAGGCTATGGATATAGTGAATGGAATAGAGAAGTAGAAAGTAGTAATTGAATTAGAATGGGGAAGTGAAAATAGTATAACCAAGATGAATTGATGAAACCCTAGGGGTATTTCAGGTATAAAATTAATGACAGTATAAACCCTAGATGGGGTGGTAACCTAAAGGAGTTAAAGAGAATAACTCATAAGGTTAACAAGGTGAAATGAAGTATAATGGGGATGGAGAATTAAAGTAATTCATGTCCTAAGAAAATATTATTTACGTGTTTGTAGATTGTGCACGTGACCTTGCAAAGGAAAATAACACGAGCTAAGGTAAGGGATGACGTTCTTAGTTCTTGATGTTTCAATCCTTTAATGTAGGATTTCTTATATTCTTTCAAGAGTAAATACTAAGTGGCAGTAACATTTTGAATCTTTAAAAGTTGTGAACGTCTTTTGAATATTCTTGCCCTTGATATGTTTTGTTCAATGGGTACCTAAAATGAATTGATCTTGTTGTGGTGTTCTTGTACCTATGAACACTAAATTGAAACTTCGTTAAATCAAGTTCAGGTATAGACGTAGCTTTGTCTTTAATGAAAGGGACATAGCAAGATTGGTCTAGTTTTTAATGTAAAGAACTTATACTTTTGTGGTGCTTATGAAGCAATTTGATTATCATGATAAATCTTAATAAGGGGATGTCCTAAAGGTTAGTTAGGACTTATCGCAACTGAAATGGTGACGTTATCTTGGAAATTGGGGATTTGGTACAATGTACCACATTCTGGAAATAATTGTATTAACTGTCTTGAAGTTATCAGTTACATAATGATTTTATAAAAGCCTATCTTTGAATGTTTCGTTAATGTTTTGTTTTTCCGATCTCTCCTTAGTACCCGGAGAGATCCATATGAACTTACTGAGCATTGTCGTCACCCCTTCCATAATTACTATTCTTCAGGTAATAAGTAGGTGGAGAATTTCAAAGGACGAGAAGAACATGTTAAGGTGAAATTCGAAGATATCGATGACGAGATGTTTATGGACGGTGGTTACTAGCCGTAAGAATTTGAAAGACAACCAGTGCCGTTTTTTTGAATGTTGGTTTATGAACTAGCCGTTGATATTTGAATATGGTTAAAGACCGTTGTTTCCCGAGATTGGGGACGGATGTTATTTATTTAAAGGATATATTATTACTCTGAAAATTTGGGATGTTACAGCTGGTAATCAGAGCTCCGGTTAGGTTTACATGGGAGACTATAGAAAGAAGTTAAGACTATGAGGAGAAATAGTACTTAACATAGATTGGGCTTTAGAACTCTGATAAGGAAGATAGTATTCTTGGAGAATTTATTATTTTAGGAAACTTACCTTTTGAGGAAACATCTAATTAGGAAACTTTCTAAATTAGGGAACTTCTAAATAAAGAAACTTGCTATTTTGGGAAAGAACCTAAGATAGGATATTCTTTTTATGTCTTTCTTTTATATGCTTAAGATGATGATTATATAACTTGAAGTATGTGATTCTAACGTTGAGTATGTCCAAATTATAGGGAATGGACGGACTTAAGGACAAATGAAGTTGAACTTGAGGCATAAGACACAAAGGAAAGTGCAACTCTGAAGTGTGCATGGATGGTCAGAGGAGCTCAAGAAGCAGATTAAGCATGTAAAGGAAAAGATAGACTTTGCATTTAATAAATGGATGTAGACTAGGGAAATGTGGCATGGTGCTCAAAATGAAGTGGAGAAACTAAAAGAGGCTGTGAACAAACAGGACGAGTATGAATCCACAATAAGAGAAGACTATTATAGAAATTACTACAAATTTCAAGGATTAAGGAAGCACCCAATGTGGGAGGAATGGGAGCTAATGAGTAAATTGAGGAACTAGAAGAAGAAGAGTTTCTATAGAAGGGAGTGAAACTACTCCAATCAAGATAGAGGATGAGGAGCCACTAGTGATGCCAAAGCGGACCAA
>JAOWBW010001274.1:0-228909 GCA_026119855.1 Campanula takesimana | reverse complement strand
CAACATTGCATTCTTCAAGATCTTTGGTTGCAAATGTTATATCCTCTACAATGGAAACGAACATAGAGGTAAATTCGATGCCAAAGCCGACGAAGGTATTTTGTTGGGTATGCCAAACATTCTAAAGCTTTTCGCGTTTTTAATAGAACTACATTAGTGATAGTTGAATCTGTACATGTTACATTTAATGAACATTCTCTCCTTGAGCCACATTTGGCTCCAAATGTTGCTGATGATTCTGTTGAGCTTAATGATACAGGTGCTCCTATTTATGTTGCGCCTACTCAAAATCAGAATCTATCAACTCAAGGAAATCCATCCACAATAGTTGCGCCTAACTCTTCATATGGCACGCCAAATGGATCATCAGCTGCACCTCACTTACATGTTGCGCCTCTTGATTCCTCTCATGCGCCTATATCTACAGCTGCATCTGGTGTAAACCCAAGTTTCAACTCTACACCAATTCAACCCCCAAATTTTGATGATTCAGAATCTGGTGAAGATGTACCAATTGAAGACCTTCAAGTTACTACGACTCAACCTAACTTACCTCCTAAAATTCATGAAGTTAGAGGTCACCCAATCAATAATATCATTGGTGATCTAAACGTTGGTGTTCGTACAAGGAGAGCTACAAATTTTGATGCTTACACTGCATTTATCTCTCAAATTGAACCGAAGAAGGCTGATGAAGCGCTCCAAGATCCTAATTGGGTTGTTGCAATACAAGAAGAACTCAATCAATTTGAACGATGTAAGGTTTGGACTCTTGTTCCAAGACCAAATGATCAAGGAGTGATTGGTACGAAATGGGTGTTCAGAAACAAGATGGATGAGAATTGAACCATCACAAGAAACAAAGCAAGATTGGTTGCACAAGGCTATAGGCAAGAAAAAGGAATTGATTACGATGAAACTTTCGCGCCCGTAGCAAGACTTGAAGCTATCAGATTATTTCTAGCCTACGCAGCTCACAAGAACTTCAAGTTATATCAAATGGATGTGAAGAGCGCGTTTCTAAATGGTGAACTCCAAGAACAAGTCTACGTTGCTCAGCCACCTGGGTTTGAAGATTCACAATTTCCAAATCATGTGTACAAACTCCAGAAAGCTTTGTATGGACTCAAGCAAGCACCAAGAGCATGGTACGATACACTATCCAAGTTTCTCATTGAAAAAGGCTTCACTCGCGGTAAAATCGATACAACTCTTTTCATTGCCAAACATAATGGTCATATATTACTTGTTCAAATTTATGTTGATGATATTATATTTGGTTCTACTAATGAATTGTTGTGTAAGCGCTTTGAGAAATTAATGAAGAGCAAGTTTGAAATGAGCATGATGGGAGAACTCACATTCTTCCTCGGGCTTCAAATCAAGCAAATGAGTGAATGCATATTTATCAATCAAGCCAAATATACAAAGGACTTAATCAAGAAATTTGGACTTGAGAACGCCAAAGCATATGATACTCCAATGGCTACCGGCAACAAACTCGACAAAGATTTAAAAGGTAAACGTGTTGATCAAACGCTCTATCGAGGTATGATTGGCTCGCTCCTTTATCTTACTGCTAGTAGGCCCGATATTATGTTTAGTGTTTGTGTTTGCGCTCGTCATCAATCTGACCCTAGAGAAGCACACTTAATTGCTGTGAAACATATTATAAGATATCTTTCCTGTACTGTTAACCTTGGACTTTGGTACACCAAAGATTCGAACTTTAAACTTGTAGGTTATTCAGATGCGGATTATGCAGCGTGCACAATTGATAGGAAAAGCACAAGTGGCACTTGTCATTTCCTCGGATATCGACTTGTGTCATGGGCGAGTAAGAAACAAGCTTCAGTATCTATCTCAACAACCGAAGCTGAATATATCGCTGCGGGAAGTTGTTGCTGTCAAATACTATGGATGAAGCAGCAATTGGTGGACTATGATATCATTGAAGAAAATTGTCCCATCTACTGCGACAACACTTCAACAATTGCCGTTTCTGGAAATCCTGTCATGCACTCAAAGACCAAACACATCGACATCAAATATCACTTCCTTAAAGACCACGTGGAGAAAGGCAATATTCATTTGGAACACGTGGGAACCGACTATCAAATCCCCGACATTCTAACGAAAGCACTTGACGCGAAACGGTTCATCTTTTTGAGAGGTGAAATGGGTATGCTTGAACTCAACTAAAATTCAATACAGTTTTGTCAATACTAATGATTTTATGTTTTGTTGAGTTATATGAGTATACTAGGTATTAAAAGGGATAGATAAATTTCAAAGTTTCAAGGAAACTCTATGCGCGCCCAACTCACATTCTCATGTGCGCCGGACATTATATGCGCCCTAAAATCTGTGCGCACCATACACCCCTGCGCGCCCCTCATTCTGCGCGCCCAACATCAATGCGAGCCTCTCTCTCTCATTGCGCGCCTAGATAAGTACTGCGCCACCTCAACGCGCCCCCATTCCCCGTGTGTCTCCAGTTCCATCTACAACAGCTGCGCCCCCTCCATTTCCTACAATTCCTATATCTCCCACTCAACAAAAATTCAGGCAAGATCTCAGAAAAGAATTATTTGGAGATGATGATTCAAGTGAGGGTGATCAAGATATTCCATCAACTCTTTCCCCTTCTCATGCGCCCCTATCCTCCCCTGTGCCTCCTCCATCTGCTCCTTCAGATTTGAGTGAGGTACTTTATATTCTTAAATCTTTGCAGCAGGGGAAGGCTAAGTTAGAGCAAGGTCAGACTCAGATTGCGTCTCAATTTGAACTCCTCACTTCCATGCTGTCTGATCAATCTGAAGAGATCGCTGCCATTAAGGGGGAGATGACTTTTATCAAGGACAAACTTTCTGAACTTTCTGCTCCTACTCCTCTGGCGCAGACTCAGGTATAAGCTCAACCTGATCAGGCGCACACCTCATCTGCTGCGCCTACCTTCATACCTCAGTCTGCTGCATCTCAGTCCAACATGAATATTCTAGTATCAAAGTTGGATGTTTTGAAAGAAATGATTGTCACTCACTTCATTGCTGCTCACTCCAGTTCTGATAGACGCGCAGAACACATTTCCTCTGACATTATCACTGCTCAAAATGCTATTGAAGCACATCTTCAAATTTTAGAAGAAAATGTTTCTCAGCAGCATCAAATTACTCAGCGCTCCATTGATGAGTATCAAAACATCAATGTGAATCATTTGCGCTACATCAGAGACGGTGTCACTGAAACTCATACTCTTCTCACTGACACTCATGCAAATGTCAACCGCGCCTATCAACTTTCCAAACAAATCCAGCGCTCCATTTCTGAAATTGAAGAAGGATTGAAGGATGAACACGCGCCTCCTCCCAACCCTTAGTTTTTGGTTTGTTTGTAAGTTGTTAGAACTTTTTGTGATTAGAAACTTTTACTAGTGATTTAGTGCTTACATGTTTTAGCACCTTTTGTTTTTGTTCTGTTGAATACTTGTACTCTGTAACTCCTACACCTTGAGTATTAATGAGAACAAAACATCACTTTTGTTTCAAAACTTGTTCACTCAAACTTCTTGTTTGTAGAACATTGAATGTTGTTTAAAATCATATGCATCATATTTGAACTGCTTCATATTTTATGCATTGAGTTTAAACTTTGTTTAAACACATTTCAAAACTAAAACTCATATCATTTTGAATGTGTTATAAACTGTTGTTTCTATCTTTCCATTTGTAATGTTTTATCCTTATTGGAATGGATTAGAAATCTATATCTTGGACTAGTGTGTGCATTAACTTGAGACATGATTTACCAATATCATTTATTTGGACATGTTATTATCAAGTATAATGTTTGTCCTTGATATAGTAGGTAATGGCATCAATCAAATAGGGGGAGACTGTTGGGTATGCCCACATATATCTCAGTTTCAATGTAATAGGATTGATTAGATTTGATTGATCCATCACCTAAGTTTTATTTCATGGACTTTAGACCCACATGTAAGAAGTATTTATACTTCATTTTTTAGGTTGTCCATTATAATAGAATAGGCTTAGAAATAGGGCAAGAAGATCAAGATTCAAGAAAATCACTGTGTAACTTCAAGCCATGCGCCATACGCCTCCAAGCCACGCGCCATACGCCTCCTTGCTTCAAGCCATGCGCCATGCACCTTCAATCCATGCGCCATGCGTCATGCGCGCGCATGAGTATGCACCTAGCATTAAATCATGCGCCCCATTGGCTCATGCGCTTCTCTAGCTCACGCGCCTCAAACATAGTATGTTTTAACACTCAGTGATTTAATGAAGATTCAAAGACTTGAAGAGAATTCAAACTACGCCAATGATTCAATCGATGGTTAAATAACACGTGTGCGCCCAAATTGAGGACACCTGTCCACAACGGTCACAATTGTGTTATGTGTCTAACGGCTATAAAAGGACACGTGCTCCACTTAATGAGCGACAGCACATTTGTCCTTTGCTCAGAATCATCATGAATCTCCAATGGCTAGTTTTTGGGATTTCACTATAAATACCCCATAACTTCAACATTTTGAAGTTGCTGAGTTTTGCTAAGAATTTCAAGAATTTATCTCTCAAGCATTTGTTGAAGATTTAAAGATTGCCTTTGTTATTTCCAGAATTCTCAAGAACATCTTCATACCTTCATCCTTAGCCCAGATCTTCAAGCGATAACACTTTAGTTTTCATGTGCTCTCAATCTCAAAGATCTAAAGAGCCTTGAATCTAAAATCACACACGCACCTCTTTAAGTTTGATCACTTAGATCTTCCTTTTAGAGATACACCGGTTATTGTCTAGGATTTGCTCTTTCATAGAATATTAGATCTTGAGTTAGTGTATAAGCTCAAACGATAGTATTTTGTAACACTCTCATTATATAAGATCTCCATTAGAAATCCAAGACTAACCATCTTGGTAGAGGACGTAGATCATTTTTCCGATCGAACCTCTCCAAATAGCTCTTGTTCATATCTTGCTATTTCTTTACAAGTTCATATCATATCTAATTACTTGCTTGTTTATTCATTGTAGATTGATTGATTGAACTGTGTTGTGTTTGTTATATCATTTGCCTTAGTTTCTTATTTCACCCAATTTGAGCCAAAATACTTAGAGTGTGTGTGCGCCCCCTTTATCATACTTTGCGCCTATTTACATTACTAAATTCTGCTGTGCATTTTACTCACTCACATAGGCGCATATCATAACGCTTATTTGATAAAGTGCGCATTTGCAATTGAGTTTATCAAGGGTACGAAAAAAAATTTAAAACAGCTATTCACCCCCCTCCCCCTCTAGCTATTTTTCATACCCTTGTTGCCCTTTGGGACCAACAAGATTCTTGAGGATATGTTGAGGGCTTGTTCAGTTGATTTTGCAGATTCTTGGGATATTCATTTTCCTCTCGTGGAATTTGCTTATAACAACAGTTTTCAGTCGAGTATTGGAATGGCTCTGTATGAAGCCTTGTATGGGAGGTAATGTCAGTCTCCAATTTTTTGGGATGAAGTGGGAGAAGCAAAGATTTGGGGTGTTGACATGATATGATTCAGTTGAGAAGGTTAAACTTATTCGGGATCGCCTGAGTACCGCTCAAAGTAGACAGAAAAGCTATGCCGATCACCGGAGACGTGATCTCGAGTTTGAAAAGGGTGACTTTGTGTTTCTAAAAGTTTCACCTAAAGTGGGGATTCGAAGGTATGGGAAGAAGGGCAAGCTAGCACCGAGGTATATTGGGCCATTTGAGATTCTTGGAAGAGTTGGAGATCGTGCCTATCGTCTTGCATTACCTCCTTCTCTTGATAAGATTCATAATGTATTTCATGTCTCTATGCTTCGGAAGTACGTGTATGATCCTTCCCATGTCTTGCCCAAGGTTCCTGAGGATATTGAGCCGAGTATGTCTTACGAAGAGCATCCAGTTCAAGTTATTGATTTGAAAGTGCAAGAATTGAGAAACAAAAGTATTCCTCTTGTTCGAGTTGTATGGAGGAACCACAATGTGGAGGAATCAACTTGGGAGCTTCGAGAAAAAATGGAAAGAAAATATCCTTGGTTATTTGATTCTTTTGGTAAGTAAGTGACCAGAGTAAAAAAGTGGGTAAAAATCTTTCTATGTATATCACTTCTCTTCTCCCTCTGTGTATTAACAACTGCAAAACATTTCCTACGTTTCTCCTAGGGTTTAAGAAAAAGGTAAGTTCATTTCATTTTGATTTTATTTCTTTTTAATTACTTTTCCGTTTTAAAATCTAATTATATAAAAATGATCAGGGCGTTGAGTAGGTCATTTCTACTCGAACAAAACATATTTCCTCGATACTTTTTCCAGAAATAGGTAAGTTATTAATTCCCCTTAAATGTTAAAATGGTCATATATATGTTATATGTGGTGAAATTATTGTGAAAAGAATTTATTTGTGATACTTGTAATTTTGGGACAAAGTGAGTATTTGGTATGTTTGGTTTGGTTGGGTTCAAAGTGGTGTTAAAGATGTCCTGGGACTGATTTTGTAGCCATTTTGTGGTCATAAACGTTAAGTATAGTATGTGTAATGCTATTAGGACGGTGAAACTAAGGGAGTATAATTTAGTGAGATTTTAGGCCTGGCGAGTGTTTTGGGCGACCGCCCAAAATGGGGTGGGCGACCACCCATCTATCTGGAAGATTTTTGTTTTGGGACAGAGCATTTTGGGCGGCCGCACAGTCTGGTGTGGGCGACCGCCCAGGGTTGCTGGAAAATTTGAGTGTTCCAATCCAAGTGATTTAGATTTCAATCTTGGTCTAGGTCTTAGGTGATATCCTAGAGTACCTAGAGGGTTGTTGTTGAACATTCTAGTGTTTGAAATTGGTTCCTTTGTGAACATATGTGTTGTGGAATTGGACTAAATGTTAATTGGATATTGTTGAACATCTTTTGATGTGGTTTGGATTGGTTCATCTTTGTGATGTGTTTGGCTTGGTTCCCTACTTTGGAATCATTGCCCCCGGTGGTTGTTTAAGCAAGTATTCATTACTATGCTCGTGTTTAAAGTCCAGCTGGTACTTGTTGTGAAGTCAGTCAGTGGGAGAATTATAGTGGCACAAGTTAAGTTCACTATTAGGTTTTCCATTGGTACCTTGAGTCAGGCAGTGTGAGAATTATAGTGGCACACAAGCCAAGTTCACTATAAGGTTTTCCAGTGTTGCCTTTTCTGTTTTCCCCAGTCTAGATTGGCCTTGGATGGGATGAACTAGCTCCCTTGTGTGAGCAATTGGGTTATGACTTTGTGTCATATTCCCCCCGTTGTTACTTTGGTTCTTATGGTTATCATTTTAGCATGAAACGTAGTTGCATTTTAGTAGCTTACTGAGATTCATTCCCACCCCTTATTTGTTTACTGTTTTAGATAAAGGCGAGTCCAGGGGATAGGACACTTTGGAACGGGAGGACGTTGGAGTGGTAAGAGTTGGGACTTGTTTTGTTAAGGTTACATTATGTAAATGTAAATCCTTATGGGTAGAGTACCCGTACTTCATGTTGTAACACCTATTTTGGATATATTGGTGTTTGTAAATTTGTAAATGATGTTTGTAAACTTTATAGCTAAACCTTTCTTTGAAGTGGTTTGTAAAGTTTGTTTTAAAGTTAAATATGAAGTCTTTGAACTTCAAGTGTTGATTTTGTTAAACTTTATGAAAGGATATTTCGAAAAAAAAAATTCAAAAGTATTTTATGATGTCTTCAATTCGTGTCCCGAGCGTGGGGCCAAGTAGGACCACGTGTCTGGGGTGCGACATACTGGCTTCATAATTCTTTGCCGTAGTCTTGGTTTTGATCCGTGTATGTCGGCCTTTTATCACTTTTTTCAATCTTCCTATAATTCTTCCACCAGAACTATAACCATTAAATTTGACCCCAATAAGCCCAAGCTCATGGTTCCCATCTCGAGTGTTGTAAATAAAGTGACGGGCTGGAACAAGAATGTCATTAAGGTGGAGAGCCATCAAGGATGGGAATTCTTAGGCCTTGTTAGAGATCCTGTTAGACCTAAGGTCATACATTGTCCCGACTGGAGTGTCGCTCTGATAAAAAGGTTAGAAAATTTCGCCGCTACTGCTACTCTGGATTGGTCTAGAACCGAGATGGACTTCGGATTCCATGTTAGGGCCGGCTTGATGAAGGGACCTATAGCAGGTGTTATACCGATAGTGGAGGTGGAGAGAGGACACCGGTTTCCGGATTGGGTGATTCATCCTGATTTTGTCTTCTATTCTGACTGCTCTGTGTGCAAGAACGAGGCCGACAAATGTCTCAAGTCCAAGGATATTATAGGACGTAATTCCCTTTCCATACTTTGCATATTCTCCCATACTCACTTCATTACTTCTGAACCGTCCTGACATCTTATTTTGTGCAGATCTTTCAATGGAAGATATCCAGCAGATTGATGATGAGGTGGTCGACCCCGCGATGGCGACTAGGAGGAAGAAACAATTGTCCCGGGCCCGAGGAATAGAGAAACGTCATGCCGATATGACTGAGAGACACAGGCTTCTGCAATCCAAAGGAGCAGCCGATATTCTAAGAGGCCCACTGGTAGTTCAGATACAGGATGGTGATGCGGAGACTCAGGCCACGGTTCCTGCTCGAGAGGCCGAGGTTGAAGAAGCTATTACTTTACGGGCCCAAAGTCCAAGCCATAGCCGGGATGGGGATCGAGATGCAGAGGGGGTCGCTGCAGGAAAAGGCCGATTGAAGATACTGGTCGTTCGAAAGAGCCCCCATCCAAAAGAACTCCCTCTAGTCATGGCTCTGTCTCGGCTTCGGTTCCTACTGACGATGAGGTTAATTGATGGATCGTATTTTATATTAGTTTATCTCCATGTTTCGGGATTTTTATTAATGATTTTTTATGTAATTTAGAATAGATTTGATGTGATATCTAGTATGTTTTGTATTGTCAAGTTTGTGGGGAAAACGTTGTTTTTTGAGACATTTAATTAGTAATTCTATGATGTTCCCGCGAAGTTTATACATGCTCGAAGGTCAGCCAGTCAAAGTCATCAGGAAGTCAAGTCAAAGAAGGAAGTAAAGGAAGGAAAACCGGATTCAGACCGAGCGCCCGCTCGCTTATAGGCGAGCGCCTACTTACCTTGGGGTTTTAAGGATTCCTTCTGTCGTGGACCGAGAGCCCGCCTGCCATAGACCGAGCGCCCGCTCGCCTGTTCTGCCAGACTTACGGGATTTACTGATTTTCCGATATTTTGTTATTGCCTCTCCCTTTTTGGGACTCCTCTCTTGTGTATAAATTAGGTTAGGGTTTAGAACAGTTTTTTTTATGCTTTCTTTTAGGTTTTCTTTAGAATTGAAGTTTGTAACCAATATTTGGGATCTTTTTCTTCATCAAGCGTATATCCAGGTTTATGATTTTTAATTGTTTTCTTGTGATTTATGCTATGGGTATGAGTAGCTAATCACCTAGGTTTGCGGATTGGATGTGAGCAATTACATAATCTTTATGCTATGAGATGTTAATCATTGTTTTAGTTTAACACAATTGTATTAATTCCGTTCTTGAGTTTCAATCATATTGATAGATATTTTTGGTTCTTTAACTATTAGGGTTTAATCTCTTGCACTTGCGTGGAGAGTTAGACATAGCCATTGTTGTGTTGAATAGTTTGGATCTTGGACCTTGCGAAAAAAGAGACAAACTAGGTTTTCGTATTCTTAAAAAGCTTAATAAATTCTTTGTGTTTTAATTGGACCTTGCGGAAGAATTAATTTACATAGTATAATAGAATTGCAATTCGGCCACCTAACCGTTCCAATTCTTAAATAAGTGAATGAACCCTAAATAAAGATTAGTTATTTTATCATCGAATAGCATAAATAGAGTGTAATTGTGATCGCCAATCCGTGAACTGCTTGCTTCTTCTTGAGTACAATCTTTGAGTTAATTTGTTTCTTAAATTAGTTTAATTTCATTGTTCAGTAGTTAATTTAGGTAATCAAATCAAAAATCAAAAACTCCCTTTTTGTTACTGTTGCACTAATTAAATCAACTTGTTAATTACCCAAGTCTCTGTGGTTCGACCCTTACTTTTGTTTACTGCTGCTTCGGCACTTGTACACTTGCAAGGTTTTTATTACAGTGGATTTTTATCCATCATTAATGACTTAGCCGCAGCTCTTGCTAACGTCGGGTTGATGTCAGGAGTTGATGATTCTGTCCGTTCAGGCCCTACACTTAGGCTTGGCGGGGCGGTTATCAAGAGAGCTATGACCAAGGATAGACTTGAAAAACTTGTGGCAGCTAGGCCGACCTCTGCTCAGCTTCTGAACCGCAAAGGCCTGATCATTAGTGAGGTACTTTGGAATATTTTCGAATTTTTGTAGTTAGTTGTTCCGTTCTTGATGCCTTGATCTTTTCTTTGTAGCTTGCTTCCATTGCTCAATATGAATATGCCCTGATTCACCTCGCTGTGAGTAATGCGAAGAAATACAAGGCCGAGGCAACCCTTTTCTGTGCTTCCAATGTCGAGTTGAAGGAGAAGGTAGATGTTCTTGAGAGAGAGAAGACCTCTTTTGAAGCTGAGCTGAAGAAAACCGCCGACAAGTCGGCGCAACTTGAAGAGGCGGTCCGTCGTGCCGAGGCTGTTGTACAGGCGGCCCAGGAAGAGGCGGAAGGAGCTAAAGCTAACTTTGAGAGGGAGCATAAACGGGCCGAGGGATTTTCCTCTGAAATGATTGGTGCAGAAGAGAGGCCTGCCATGCTGGAAGAAAGCATAGTGGGCAGAGAGCAGCGTGCAGTCGAGGTCGCGTTGGAAGCGTTCAAGAAGAGCTCGGAGATGATGGAGGTTGTCCAGGATTGGGTCAGTTCCATATACAACGACTCTTGGTATAATCTGTCTCGCCTTCTGCTCATAGACCCTGAGGTCGATATTACCCTCGACAAGCTGGCCCGCCTGTACGTTCAAGATTCTTACAGTATTGAAGCACGAGTGGCACATTCTTTGGTTCCTTACTCTGAGCAAGGTTTGGAGGTGATTAGGAGCCGAGATTGCAAAGAGGGTAAGCCAGAATGGGATCCTCCTGCCCTTGAAGGTGGGAACCTTGATGAACTGATAGCCAAGGCCGAGGATGAGAATGAAGCCGGAGTCGATTAGCCTGCACTTTGTACTATTGTGGTTGTAAGCCGGTTTGGCCGTGATACAATTTATTTTTTGTTGTTTAAGTATTTGTATGCCTCGACCCAGCGTTTGTCTGGGGGTGTAAACACTTTAAATATTACTCTTTGTATGGATCTTACCTCGATTTGAGGTGTTTATCCTCTCGTTTTCACTTGAACTTTCATGTAGCTAAGTGTTTGCTTGACCTCGGTCTGGAGGTTTGAAGATGTATACCTCGACTTAGTTGTTATGCATAGCCAGTTGTAGCTGGATGCTGGAACCTGTTGGAAGTCAGGACAAGCGTCATGTGCTCGGTTTAGCAAATTCGAGTGGACTAGTTGTTGGAACTAGGCTCAAATTTTCAAGGGAGTTAGATGTCTTAATCTTAACTCGAAAGGGGACTCTGCATGTCAAGTATGCCGTGGCCCTGCTAGTTATTGGAACTAGGCTTTGAATGATGATCTAGGCATTGTCATGCAACGCTTAAACCGGGGTCTAGTGTCATGTACTAGGAATATAAACTCAACAATGTGAAGGAAAAGAACTTTTATTGATATAATTAAACTAGAAATTTGAACTAGAAATAGCTAGAAATAACTAAAAATACCAAAAAATCTAACTAGAAAGCATTAAAAGATAGTAAGGGTGCCGAGATGTTACTGATAGTATTTCCTCAGGTGCTCTGAATGCCATGGGTGCTTAAGCTCTTTTCCATATGGAGTTTTGAACATGTAGGTCCCTTCCCGGATAATGTGGGTAACAATGTAGGGGCCTTCCCAATTCGGAGAGAGCTTATTCTGGTGAGCTTTCCTGTGTGTCGACTCAATTTTTCTGAGCACCCAGTCACCGACTTCAAAAACCCTATTCTATACTTTGCTGTCATGGTAAGCCTTGGTCTTCTGCTTATAATTAATCATTCTGAAGGTAGGTAGTGCCATCTCGTTGAGGACCTCGTCATAATTGGTGACTCTGAAGGTAGGTAGTGCCATCTCGGCCGGTGCCATTGCTTCAGATCCATAAGTTAGAGTGAAGGGTGTCTCCCCAGTCGGCCCCCCGAGTGGTTGTACGAATTGCCCAAAGAGCTAGGGGGAGGTCGTCCAGCCACTTTCCTTCACTTCCTTCTAGACTTTTGGTGAGTGCTTTGAGGATGAGTTTGTTTGCTGCCTCTGCCTGTCCATTACCCTGAGGATGGCTGACTGATGACTTTCTATGCTTTACTCCAAGCCAATTAAGTTCTTCAGTGAATGCATCCGAGAACCGCAGCCCGTTGTCGGTTACAATAGTATGAGGTACCGCAAATCGACACCAGATGTAGTCATGGATGAAGTTGATGGCGTTCTCCTCAGTAATGTTTGCCAATGCTCAGGCCTTGACCCACTTGGTGAAGTAATCTACTGCCACTATTACGAACTTGTTGCTTCCTTTGGCCACAGGGAAAGGGCCAATGATGTCGACTCCCCACATGTCGAAAGGCCAGGTCGGTTTGACAAGTGTTTGTTCTACTGGTGGCACCTTTGGCAAGTCCAAGAAACGTTGGTACTTGTTGCACTTCCTTACATAGGCCTTGGGCTTCTTATCTCAGGTTTGGCCAGTAATACCCAAGTGTTATAACCTTGTCGGGTAGGGTTATGGCCCCCGGGTGTCCTCCACAAACCCCGTTATGTACCTCGGCAAGTAGGCTCTCGGTTGTCGTTAGGTGAAACACATCTGAGGAGAGGCTTGGAGAAAGACCTTCTGTAGAGAATCCCGTTCCATACTATGAACCTTGCTGTTTTCTTCTTAATCGTTTTAGCTGCCAACTCGTCCTCTGGGAGCTTACCCTCTTCAATGTAATCCTTGTAGTCATCGATCCAGGTTCTGTCGGCATCATTGATGGCTAAGATCTCCATCCTTTCATAAGCTGGTTGATCGGCATAGATGACTAAGGGGCTAATTTCCTCTGCTGTAGCCATTTTGGAGATCAAGTCGGCTTCCTGATTATGCTCTCGTCTTACTAGTCTTATTTCCCAGAACTCCAAGTCTTTAACCATATTGAGGACGAGGTCTTTGTATTTAGTCAGCATGTGATTTTCAGTATTGTATTCTCCCTTCACCTGGTTCACCACCAACTGGGAGTCACTGTAGGCCGCCAACTTTGTTGCGCCGAGGTACTTTGCTTTCTCTATGCCCAGAATTAAGGCCTCATACTCGGCCTAGTTATTAGAAGCAGGGAACTTGAACCTGACGAAATCCCTTGCCACATGCTCTCCCCTGGACTTGTCAAATATACTTCTGCTCTGCTTCGTCCCTGTGTAGTGGACCCATCTGTGTACAAGATCCAGAAATCCCTTGGTAATTCACTTAGGGGCTCTCTATCCATGGGTAACTTCCTTTTTCGAGCTATCGACACATATTCACTTGAGAAGGCGGTTTCTACCAGGAAATCTGCAAGTGGCTGGGCCAGCAAGGTCATTCTCGGCTTGTATATTATGTCGAACTCGGTCAATTCAATGGACCAGTTGAGTAACCTGCCATAACTGTCCATCTTGTGGAGTATTTTCCTGAGGGGCGCATCGGTGTAGACCGTGATGGGGTGAGCGGAGAAGTAGGCACGCAATTTTCTTATTGCTATCACCAAAGCAAATGCAATCTTCTCGGCGTTGAAATACCTTGACTCGATCTCTGATAATGTCTTTCTCACATAATAAACCGTCTTCTAAACCCTGTTATCTTCTCGGATGAGAACAGCTGCTACGACACGGTCTGTAGCTGCTAGAAAACACATACAGCATTTCTCCCATAACCGGGCTACTAAGTAATGATGGGGACCCTAAGTATCTGTTGGGTTTTGATGCATCATGCGCAGCGGAATAAACAGATAAAATCAAACACCCAAGAGCCCGGATCCGTGAATGTTGATTAAATTAAATACAAGATGAAAAAAACTAACCCTTGAAGATCGCATCCATGAACACGGACTTTAAGGTGCTAAAGGAAACACCCTCCATCGGTATCCACACGTCGAACGGATATCAAAAACACCTTCTTGATTTGGATTGCTAGACCCAAGGCTTGATGAAGAAACGATTTCTTCGTCGGAATTATTTTGCTCTTTGATTATTGTACTTTGATGATCATGGATCATTAATAAATAATCCTACCTCTCTATAATCTATTGTTTCTAAAACAATTGTTTGTGATTTCCAAAATCACCATTAGAGGCTGTCAAACCCGGCTGTATATCATATATAACCTAATTCCATTTGGGATCGGGATTCCTTTTCTGTCCAGAAAACTAAACAAACTGGACTGTTACGGGGATGGCGTCCGTACGGCTCCACCAGAGCCGTACGCCACCAAAACAGCCGTACGGTCGCCTCAGCAAAAATCCCATTTTTTCCGCCTTTTCAATCCGTTCTATTGTGTGTGACCCAATAGGATTATACTATATTGGCAACGAGTTAGAACCCGTAAGTCATAAGCGGACTCTAGCAAGCCATTATGACCACCCAATTTGTATAACTTTGAAAGTCCAAAGTAACCTTATAGAACATATCACAATCACTTTGTCACGCGATATCATATTGGACATAAGTCATGGTCCACGTCAACTTATGTTGTCCAATGCTTTCTCGATCTTGAGTAGATTGATATGAGAAAATAACATTGAACTCTTCAATTCATTTGGGTACGACCGTACACTTTTATCAATCTCACTCATCGAGTGGCCAAGCAGATATCTCTCTTGAGAGAGGGACAAATTCCATCTTGACTTATCATTCTTCCCTACAAGAATCCGATTATGCCAATCGTAGCCTTTATAACCACCCGGTTAGGGGTAGCGATTGAGTACGTCAAACATAATGTTCATCATGTGGAAGACTATGATAATCTCAGGTCTAAGGATAAATGATATAACTATTATGAGATTTAATTATGACATTTGACCATGACATAAATCTCATAACGGGTCTATCCAGTACTTGTTCTCCAACATGTACCCACAAGTTTAATCCGCATCCTATGCGCTATAATCATCATATGATTATCCATTAACTCATGCTAGCCCTTCATAAGTGCTAGGGACAATGATCATTATAATAAACATGCAAAAGATATAATAATCGGGTTTGTTATCTCTATAACAATGAAGCTATGATATAACGTATAGGCCTTTCTCAGGGCCTAGGGCATAATATCCAATAGTATCCTTTTAGTTGCTGGAATGAGGCCGAGCATTCTGGTGTCCAGGCAAAGTCTTTTGTCCCTTTCAGAGCTTTGAAGAAGGGGAGTGACTTTTCTGCTGACTTGGCAATGAACCTTCCCAGGCGGCCACCCTTCCGTTCAACCTTTGGACCTCCTTTATACATTTTGGCTCCTGCATATCGACCAAGGCCTGGATCTTTTCTGGATTTACCTTGATTCCCCTCTGTGAAACCATGAAGCCTAAGAATTTTCCTAGCGTGACCCCAAATACACACTTACTGGGATTAAGCTTCATATCGTTGGCCTCCAAATTCTCAATTGTTTCCTTCAAGTCTGGAACGTGACTCCCTGACTTTGTTTTGATTACCATGTCGTCAATATAGGCCTCCATGTTCCTACCGATCTGTGACTTGAAAACCTTGTTTACCATCCTCTGGTAGGGTTAGGTTGCCCCGGCATTTTTCAAACTGAAAGGCATCATCACATAACAGTAAATCCCTCCTGCTGCTTGAAATGTCGTCTTCTCTATGTCTCCTCTGACATTTTGACTTGGTGGTAACCCGAATAAGCATCAAGGAAGCTAAGTGTCTGGTGTCCAGCAATGGAGTCTACCAGCTTATCAATCCTTGGGAGCGGGTAGCTGTCTTTGGGGCAGGCCTTGTTGAGGTCAGTGAAGTCTACATACATCCTCCACTTACCATTCTGCTTCTTGACCATGACGACGTTGGCCAACCAGTCGGGGAAGTTGCTTCTCTTATAATGTCGGCTTTTATTAGCTTCTCAACCTCTACCTCGATGGTTTTTTCTTTATCTTTGGAGAAGGCCCTCCGGGCCTGCTTAACTGGCTTAAAGAGCTTGTCCACTTCGAGCTTATGAACAGCGATGGCCTTTTTGACCCCCGACCATGTCTTCTACCCTTCATGCAAATACATCCAGATTGTTTTTGAGTAGGGAGACAATTTTTTCTCTCCCTGCTGATGAAAGTTGCCCTCCAATCTTTATCTTTTGATCAGGGTAGTCGGGGTTGATCTCGACCTCCTCCAATTGATCAACCGGTTTAAGCTCTGGTCCATCTCTGAATTCCAGAGTTTCTATGACGATCTGTTTAACCTTCTCCTTATCTTCACCATCCAGGCTTAAGTTTTCCATATCTAGGAGTCGGTCTACCTCGGCCTCGACGTGGGTGGGTTATGTGGCCCCCGAGCTTGGGATAAGAGCGAGGGCTAAGTCACTCGGCTCGTCAGAAGCTGTATTCATGGAGATAGATCCAAAACCATCCAACCCATAAGTCATTTCGGCATCTGTTACTGTGCTCTCGTCATCAAGAATAACCCATTCTTCAGGCACGTCTTCCACTGCTTCCAGTATCATGCCGATGTTTGAGGTTGTGGTGACCGTGGTCGATTTGGAGAGGACGATGTTTTTCTCTGGAGTATCAACTTCCATTCTGCTCTTGGATTTTCTTGATTTCATGACGCGCTCTAGAAAGTGCTTAGGAGAGCCCGGCACATATCCTACACCTTCCGGGGTGAGAAATTGTACCCTTTGGTGAGGGAGGGAGGCAACCATTCCTAACTTACCTTGGCTAGGTGTAGATACCCCGGGGAACCACGGCTTGGCTAGAGCGGTGAATTATCCTAGGATGTCTAACTTGTTTTAGATTGTTTAGAGTCGCCACCTATGTTTTTAAAGGAACATAAGAAAAACCTAGAAATAGCCTAATTTATGTACAAAACCAGAGATTCGGGAGAGAAGGGTTCGGGGTTAGGTGACGGAGTGGGAAGTACTTAAACACCCCCTCCGCCCGCTTACGCGGGTCTTGCTACTATTGGTGTTCTAATATTTACAGTCCTTCAATTAATTAAATAGAAATGTGCTAACAATTGTGATGAGAAGAAAAGGGGAAATAAAGGGGAAATAAAATAGAATTGTTTATTTATTTAATGATAAAGATTACATGTAACAAGTAATGTTAAAGAATTACATTAAGAGATGAAGAGAAACTAACATGGTGAATTAAAGTTAAGATTAAATGTAGGGAGATAACCTTAAAATAATTCAATATGTGAAGTAGTCATGTTGGTCATGTCCCATTAATGGGGATTGCATACATCAAGAAGAAGAAAACAAAGGAAGAAAATGGAGTTGTACCTTGAGAAAGAGGACTTGGAACCTTGACTTGAAAGTGTTATTGTTGTGATGAAATTGTTGTAGAACAATTTGTGTAGAGTCTTGTTACTAAGAACTCTTGTTGGGAGAATTTGTGTATAATGTAGTTGGTGAATCCAGGTTGGAGTCCAAAGAAAGAAGTCCAAAAAGAAGTCCTTTTTCCAAGGTAGAAGATGATGGTTTTTATAGGTAAAAAAGAGAGGGAAATGATGGAGGGAAATTGGTCATCCATGTGAAATAGAATGGGCCAATCACAAATAAGATAAATGAATAAAAGAAAAATAAAAGAAATAAAAGAAATCAAATAATAAATGAAAGAAATATTAGTTTTTGGGAAAAGGCTTAGAATTTGGGATTGGGAGTTAATGAGAAAAGGGGGGATGAATGTGGATGTAAAAAGATGTTTTTTGTGATCAAGAAAAGATGTTTGTAAATAAGAAAGGGAGGGAAATAAGGTGCAATCCGTTACTGCCAAAGTGGGAAGCGCGCGGGTCCCGGCTTTTGGGCGGGACGCGCGCGCGGCTCACTGGCAGTGCCGGAAGCGCCCGCGGGTAAAAAATGACAGAATGACCCTAAAAGTTAACTCTGTTATGCAGTTTAGTCCAAAACTAACGGAATCAGTTAGGAACTTAACCGAAGTAACAGAAATTAATGAAAATAAGTTAAATAAAAATACTTTGTATGCAATCGGGTGAGAGGTCCAAGGCGGGGTGTCTACAGAGCCCCTCGGCGACGTGGATTGCAAAGCAAAACGCGTCGACGAAAGTAAAACACCCGCTGAGGACATCGACAAAGAAAAATAAAGAAAAAAGCAAAGACTCGATGAAAGCAGTAATTTGAAATTGCTAGAGATAGGGGTGCGCTCCCTGTGTGAGCGTCTTTTGCTGGAGTGTTTATGGAGCTCATGGGAGCTTGTCTCGATATGGACCGAGTTGCCGACTTGGAGCTCATGGGAGCTTGTCTCGATATGGACCGAGTTGCCGACTTGGAGCTCATGGGAGCTTGTCTCGATATGGACCGAGTAGCCGACTTGGAGCTCATGGGAGCTTGTCTCGATATGGACCGAGTAGCCGACTTGGAGCTCATGGGAGCTTGTCTCGATATGGACCGAGTTGCCGACTTGGAGCTCATGGGAGCTTGTCTCGATATGGACCGAGTTGCCGACTTGGAGCTCATGGGAGCTTGTCTCGATATGGACCGAGTTGCCGACTTGGAGCCGCATCTGCTTATGTTGTTGACTTTGTGGGGTGTGGGCACGGTTGACCACTTTCTGGCGGGGATGAAGTGATTTGAGTAGCGGATGCTGTTGACTTCGTGGTGGTACCTGTTATGTGTGTGCTTGACAGGTATATGTGTTCTTGCAAGAAGATGCATGAAGTGTGAAATGAAGAGAGAGAAATTGTGATCGTGGTGTGATGGGATTTTGGAACACCCTTGCAATGAGAGAGAAGTAAGAATGTAGAGAGTGATCTTGTGTGCGGTGTGATTTTGAGGAAAGCATTGGATGTATTCATACCTTCACTTACCATTGCCGCTTGAGTGGAGATGGATTCTTGATGTCCGCGGAGGATGCTTTGATGGAGAATGTCCATTCTTCAGATGTTGATGAGAGAATGCCCTTGATGTTGGGTTGGCGAGATGGTACTCTGGATGATGGGTTGGTCGTGCCAAAGGTTGCCTACGTATCCCTTGAAGGGAATCAGACCAGCGTAGTTCAAGGATGATGGAGAATGCCGGAGGAGAAGCTACGAGCAAAGCAAAGTAAAGCACATACTTTTGCACATAGAAGGAGAAAGAAAAAGAAAAATCTTTTTTTATTTTTTTTATTTTTTATTTATTTATTTATTTTTTTTAGATTTATTTTTGTTTTTTTAAGATTAGAAAGGAAAGAATATGCACACATGTGAGGAAAAGATTTTTTTTTTTTTTTTTTTTTTTTAGTTCGTGGGTGAACCATTTTAACCATTGTGTGCTTGTGAAGCCAACCCAAGATCAAGTCATGTTCAGTCGAAGTCCGGATTGCCTCGCTTGAATTCTGTTGTCGCTGGTGTGCCCAACGAAGATTGATGTCTAGCCCCAAGAGATTTGTCGATTATGGGGCTTCAATAGGCTTTTGATGCCGAGATGAGGGGTTGCTGATTGTAAAGTCCCTAGAATGCCTTTGATGCCAAATTTTGAGGGACTTGCATAGCTCCAAGATAAATCAGCTCTTGACCCATTCGAGTAAATCGCCCTTTGTTGTTGTAGTGAGCAAGCCCCAAGAGGAGATCGTTGATACCAAGCTTCGAGAGATTGCAAAGCCCCAAGTGTCGTGGGCTTGTAGATGGTGAGATGTGAAGACCTTTCATTGTAAAGCCCCAAATTACCTCGCGATTGGCTCGGCATTGAGAGCGGGTGTACCGTTTGGTAGAATTCTTGATAGAGATCTCCTTCTTGCTCTTACTGGGGAGATGAATGGCCTCATTGTGGTCGATACCCAAATGGCTGAGGGCTTATGTCAAAGGATGCAGTAATGTCTTGCGGTGCCGTCGAGGTCGCAGAGGATAAGGTCTTGGTGTGATAAGTATGCTTGCTTGACTCTTCTTGAGTTGATCTAATGACGGATCTTCGGATGAAACTAGTGCTGTGGCCCAACTTTATCTAAGCTGCACCTTGTGCTTTTGATCTTGGAGAAAGGGGTGCTGAATTGCAGAAACATTGGGATTGGTCGTGGCATTTCCCGCTATAACCCTGTTTTGATTAGAGTTTAGCATATTGAATCTTTTTCCTTTTCTCTAAGACTTCCTTCAAAATCTCGCTGTGAGTTCTAACAAAAATCATCAACATCATTCATAACATCGGAGTCTTCATTTAAAACCAAGAGGCCTTTGATTTGAAGTGTTGAGAGACCCTTGAATCTTGATTGTTCTCATGGAGCCATAAGACTACTCCCAAATTGCGTTGCTCGAGTATTGTTTCCCAAAAGACTGTCGGTCGCAAAGCCCCAATATTGCTCTTTGCTCGGATTACTGTAATGCCGTAGCCCAAAAGATTGTAGATTGCGAAGCCCTTGGAGACCTTCGGTGCCGAATTGAGGAAGCTTCCAATGTTGCACATGACTTGGCTGGGGATACTGCTGGGGAGTTAATTCCTCTTTGCCGAGGGAGCCTTTAAGACTTGACCATAGCCCCTAGAGTGCCATCATTGATTGCGAGAAAGGTCCACCCTTGATTGGGGAAACGAGCACGGGCACACATGACAAGAGGGCTTTTTGGCATCCCTTTTGAGGGACTTTGAGGATAGTCTCACACATCTTTCTTGAGCATAGCTCCTAGGGCGTATTGATTGCCAAATGAAGCAAAAGAATCTCTTGTTCTTGAGTCACATAGCCCCTAGGGCGTCACCATTTGTTGAGCAAAGCAAGAGTGACTCGTCCTCGTGTGAGGGAATAAACATGAGAAGATATGGCAAGAGCTACTCCATTTCTCGGGAGCCTTTCGGCGTACATTAGAAGCACATACTTGAAGAAGTTTTGAAAACTGAGACACATGTCGTTGCTATTTGTTGCCTAAGCCAATTGACTAGCTAGGGATTATTTGTGCAACCTCGTGCCCTTTTATGATGGGCTCGTTCTCGGATGGGTCTTGGCTACCACGGGCCTTCTTTTCATGAACCCAAAAATGCACACTGCTGGACAATGATGCCGATACCCAAGACAACCTTTGACGGTGCTATATCTTGTCGAGCCTTTTGCAATCCCAAAGTTGACTCGGTGGGGAATTGACTTGCTGAGGAGATTCAATGTAGAACTTGTCTTCTTTAGAGGCCGGGATCTCCATTTCTCTTTCCCTTCTCTCTCTCACTCTCTCATTTTTTTTTATGACGCACCCTGTTTTTTGCCTAGACCGCCCTTTCGGGTTTTCAATCTAGCGGGCATCTCTTTTGCGTCTTCATTTTTGACTCGATTAATGAGGAAGTATGCATTGACTCTAGCTGAGGATGAGAGACATGTGATTTTGCGGTGAAAACCTTTTGTCACTAAAGATGAGTGACATTGACTCGACTAGGGAAGTGTCCCTAGTATTGACATGTATTTTTTTTTTTTTTTTTTTTATTGAATTGAATGACTCATGAAGGCAAGTAAGTCATTAAGAGAGAAGAGAAGGAAAGCCCCAATTTGATTGCAAGAAATTGGGAGTACGCAGAAAGAATAGAAGTCCCTAGACTCGACAAGGAGCGCGAAATGATTCCAAATCTAAGAAAGTTGTTCAATCTTTTTGGTGATTAATTCATTGGCAAATGAATCGTACAAAGATGTCTTGACAAGTTCGAGATGAAGGCCAATCACCATAACGCGCTAGGGCTAAACATATTTTCTTTCTTGCATGAGACCGGACCCGCAGGTTGCCTACGTTCCTCGAGTGTAGAGGCTCAGGTCACCGTAGTTCTTGTGAATTATCCATTCTTCGTGATGAATTTTTTGCTTCGTAGCTTCGTCCTTTATTGGTGGATGATGATGTTGATCTTCTTTGATTGAGGGGGATTTTTTTTTTTTTTTTTTTGTGCTCTAACTTTTGCCTAAGTTGATTTGATGGTTTCAACCTAGCGAGCTCTCTTTTTTTTTTTTTTTTTTTTTTAATCCCCCTTTGAAAACTTTGCTTGACTTCTTTATGATTGTTGCTCCACCTTGTTTGTCTTGGCTTCGTCGTTGATGTTGGCGTCGATGTTTAGCCCCTAGGCGTTCAAGTGATGGCCTTGTTCTAAAACTTGTTTAGACATCTTTTCATCATTTTGTCAAGAATTAGATCGAACAACTTGGAAGAGTGTATAAGGACAAGAACGACTTTTATTTGATAAGAAGACTCGACACTTAACATGGGACGAGAGAAAACATTAATGCACACAAAAGAGGACTTTTGACTCTTTTTTTTTTTTTTTATTCCTACTACTAGGTAGAGAAAGAGAAACGGAGATTGTTGTCGTCGTCCTTTTTTGAAGCCCCATTTCAAAACCAAGCCACTTCTTTGATGAGTTGCTCTTCACCCACGGTAAATTCGCCGTTGTCGATCAAATCTTGGATGATGTTTCGGAGAAGGAAGCACCCTTCGGTAGTGTGCCCACTATGCTTGTGGTAGCCGCACCATTCACCATGAGCATGATTTTTCAGTATCGCCTTCGGCTTGTACCCCTCCAAAGGTTTGATCTTCCCTCTTGCCACCAAAATTTCAAATGCCTCGGCTTGGGTTACTCCTTGGAGAGGAGTGAAAACTCGGTTGTTGGTGGTACCTTTGTAGCTTTTGAGGGTCGGGCCACTTGAGCATGCTTTATCATTGAACTTTGCTTTGCTGTCGGTGAGCTCTTGCAAATGGGCTTTAGTTCGGAAACCTCTTCCTTGTGAATTCTTCTTTCATAATCAAGACGGGCCTTGAGTTCGGAAACCTCTTCTTTGTGAATCCTCTTGTCGATATCGAAACGGGCTTGCCACAAATTGTCTTTACGGCGGGCATCCTCGACAATCCTATCCATTGTTCCCCCATTGATTTCATTACGTTGAGTAACCCTTCGTTGGACACGAAATCATTTCCACCGTTGTTGTTGTCGCCGTTGGAAGCCATTGAACCTATTGGAAGAGCACGGTTGATCTTAGATTGGCCCCACAAACACCTTTTGAGTAAAATAAATTTAACCCACAAACACAAAAGACTCAACCATATAAAGAAATGACTCTTTTTTGTTTTGTTTTTTTTTTATTTACAAAAGTCGGAAGGACGGAGTCCTTTTTGGGTTTCTAGAAAAATAGTGGAATCGTCACACTAGTATATAGACCTTCTCGCGGTCCCATATACTCATCGGATTCCACCACGCTTGTGAGACCTACATGTGTCGGGATTAAACTAAATTAATGTAGTAAATCATACATGCGGGGACGGATTTTTATTTTCGTCCAAAATAACCACTTTTGGGGACGGAGTTTTATTTCGTCCATTGCAACAAGTTGGCATGTATGATTTGAAGACATTAGTTAGGGAAATCTCGGTACATGAAAAACCGACTTGAGTCACGGAGTGTTAGACCCTAGACTAGAATTGTGTGGCTTGTGCTCGGCTTGAATATGAGGCTCAAAGGTCACCCCCGGCATGTAGTCATGAACTACGCCACGGGCTGAGGTTTACCGCTTCGAAAGAGCCAAGGTCGAGTGGAGCTTGAAACTTTCTAGGACGGGCCTCGACGGGTTTGGGTTGGACTTGTGCGACTCGATAGTGAGCAGTTGATAAGAATATGTGCATGTAGTGTGAGGTCTAACATGTGACAAAACATTTTTTTTTTTTTTTCAAAAGAAATAAATAAAAAACAAATAAGCACATAATTACAACTTTCGAATCACCCGTGTGACCGATAAAAATAAACAGAAAGTAAAAGAAATTGTATGCAGGCCCGGTGCCCACACACTGTCATTCTGTTCTGTTTTTCTGTGCACTGTTCTGTTCTGGGAATGTGCCCAGAAGCGCGCGCATTGGGTTGCCTATGCGGAAGGCGCGCGCGTGAGAGGAAGCAGAGCAGAGGCGCCCGCTTCTGGGTGAGAACCTGCAAATCAGTGGGTTCAAGGGATTGCCTTGACCCTTAATTAAGAAAAATTTCCCCTGCAGAATTTGTTAGCACAGAAACATGGAATTGAAGGACAAGAAAGGAGGCGGGCGATTCTGGTAATAAGGGTCGGACGCGCGCGCTTGAGGCCAAGAAGGCCGGAGGCGCGCGCTTCCTACCCTTTTTACCAGAATGCCTAGAAAACAGAATAAAAAACACCAAAATGAAACGCAAGTTTAACCCTCTATCGTCCCCAGCGGAGTCGCCACTGTAGATACCCCGGGAACCACGGCTTGGCTAGAGCGGTGAATTATCCTAAGATGTCTAACTTGTTTTAGATTGTTTAGAGTCGCCACCTATGTTTTAAAGGAACATAGAAAAACCTAGAAATAGCCTAATTTATGTACAAAACCAGAGATTCGGGAGAGAAGGGTTCGGGGGTTAGGTGACGGAGTGGGAAGTACTTAAACACCCACTCCGCCCCGCTTACGCGGGTCTTGTTACTATTGGTGTTCTAATATTTACATGTCCTTCAATTAATTAAATAGAAATGTGCTAACAATTGTGATGAGAAGAAAAGGGGAAATAAAGGGAAATAAAATAGAATTGTTTTATTTATTTAATGATAAATATTACATGTAGATGAGAGAAACTAACATGGTGAATTAAAGTTAAGATTAAAATGTAGGGAGATAACCTTAACTAACTTCAATATGTGAAGTAGTCATGTTGGTCATGTCCCATTAATGGGTATTGCATACATCAAGAAGAAGAAAACAAAGGAAGAAAATGGAGTTGTACCTTGAGAAAGAGGACTTGGAACCTTGACTTGAAAGTGTTATTGTTGTGATGAAATTGTTGTAGAACAATTTGTGTAGAGTCTTGTTACTAAGAACTCTTGTTGGGAGAATTTGTGTATAATGTGGTTGGTGAATCCAGGTTGGAGTCCAAAGAAAGAAGTCCAAAAAGAAGTCCTTTTCCAAGGTAGAAGATGATGGTTTTTATAGGTAAAAAAAAGAGGGAAATGATGGAGGGAAATTGGTCATCCATGTGAAATGGAATGGGCCAATCACAATAAGATAAATGAATAAAAGAAAAATAAAAGAAATAAAAGAAATCAAATAATAAATGAAAGAAATATTAGTTTTTGGGGAAAGGCTTAGAATTTGGGATTGGGAGTTAATGAGAAAAGGGGGGATGAATGTGGATGTAAAAAGATGGTTTTTGTGATCAAGAAAAGATGTTTGTAAATAAGAAAAGGGAGGGAAATAAGGTGCAATCCGTTACTGCCAAAGTGGGAAGCGCGCAGGTCCGGCTTTTGGGGCGGGACGCGCGCGAGCGGCTCACTGGCAGTGCCGGAAGCGCCCGCGGGTAAAAAATGACAGAATGACCCTAAAAGTTAACTCTGTTATGCAGTTTAGTCCAAAACTAACGGAATCAGTTAGGAACTTAACCGAAGTAACAGAAATTAATGAAAATAAGTTAAATAAAAATTACTTTGTATGCAATCGGGGTGAGAGGTCCAAGGCGGGTGTCTACACTAGGAGACCTAGGATGGCATGATAATCACTGGACAAATCCATGACGATGAAGGTGATCGTTGCTGAGGCCTTGTAGGGATAGTCTCCGATTTCCAACAGCAGGTCCACGGTTCCCTTTGCCTCTGCATTATGGTTTGTGAACCCCTCTAGCCTTCCGTTATAGGGGATCAGCATGGTGTCTTGCAGTTCATCTCTTTGAAGGTTTTGTAGTACAACACGTCTTTAGCAGCCCTGAGTCAATCAGAAGCCTTTCAGAATCACAATTGTCTATCCTTCTTTTATAACCAACGGTTGCTCCCTCATTCTCTGTTTCCGGCCAGCTCATTTGGGAAAAGCTAATCACTTCCTCGCCTTTATGAATCCATGAAGGAATGTGGTAGACCTTGCTCACTCGTGGATCTGTTCTTTCAACCTGGTGTTTGAGGGGATCTCTTCTCGTATAACTCTGATCAATTTTTCTCTAGGAGGCCTATCCTCTCGTCTTTCTCTTTTTCTTCCTCCCTGGCTCTTGTTGTCCTTTGTTGCGACATATCGGTTCAGTAACCCTTGGTCAACCCACTTCTGACCAATCTTCTTCAAATCATAGCAATTCTCTGTTTCGTGTCCATAATCTTTATGGTAGGCACAATATTTGCTAGTGTCCCTTGGGTACTTGGTGTTGTCTTTAATGGGCCTGGGATTAGGAAGATCCACCAGGTTCATTATCTCCGAGATAGGCTTTGTGAGGGGGTGAAGGTCTCGGTTCCCTTGTTCTGTTCTTCCCCCTGTTGCCACCTCCATTGATCCTTGAGCCGAGTCACCAGTAGGCACTTGCTTTCGCGATCTCGGTCTTTGTCCCCAAACTTCAGTTTATTTTTTTCTTCGGCAATTGCAGTTTCATAGGCGACATGGTATAACTCTGACTTAGTGAGAGGCTCTCTTACTGATAATTCATAAGTGAGGGCCTCGGATCTCTGCCCATTTGTGAAGCACACTATAATCTCCTTGTCGGTTAGCCGGTCCTCAATAGAGTCGGCCAGGCTCCTGAACCTTTGAAAGAAATCCATGGTCGACTCATTTTTGCCTTGCACCATGTTAGCTAAATCAGAGAGCCTCTTCTTTCTCGCGCCTGCCGTGGAGAAGTACTCCAAAAATTGACTTTTCAACCTCGGGAAAGAGTCAATGCTTCCTTTACTGAGATCTATGAACCAGGACCTAGCCGCTTTAATCAAAGTACTGGAGAAGGCCTTACAGAGGATGTCGTCTTGATTTGACACCAGCACCATCATGGCCTCAAAAGCTTGGATATGATCCAAAGCGTCGGAGCTGCCAGAGTACTTGTCTAGATTGGGGAGCTTCAGCTGTGGATTAGGTGGAGAATCTCGTATCCACTGCGCAAAGGGATGCATCGCGTCGTAATCATTGCTAGGCCTTCTCTGCCCCTGGTTCATCTCTATATCTCGAGCCTTTTCTCCAAGTTCATTAAGGTATGATCGCTGACTTGCGAGCTACGATGAGAGTTCTTTTGTCTGCTCCTTCCCTTATCTCGGCTTTTACTAGCAACACGGCTTATCTCTGGAGCAGGGACAGATCGTCGCGGTGGAGTACGATTGGTTGGAGCCGGCCTGTGTGGGGAACGACGACGGTTATCTCATCGACGCCTTTCTCCTAGAATTTTTACAGCGGGAGAATCAGCCCTCTCCTTCCCTCGCTGATTTATTTGATCTCTCAAGTGTCTACCTTCTTGTTTTATCGGGCCCAATCGACCCTCAAGTCGGCTGGCTCGATTCTCCTAGAGTACATCACGTGGATCCCGGTCACGTCGGTCATCAGCACGTGGGATTTCCTTAGATTACTCCTTCTATCATCCTCGTGGGTCCTCTAGTCCTGGAGGGTTGGAGGAGATGTGCCATGGAGTGTCCCAGGGTCATATTCCAGGAGAGCTCTCTGAGCATCTGCTAATTGCTGGAGAGTCGTGAGATTTTGTTGAAGCAATGCCCCTCGATCTAGAGGTGGTGGTCTTGAGGGGCATGCCTCTGTATTTTGAGTTCTGGTGGCTGTCCTCCTCCGTCGTCCATAATGTTGAGTAACCTCAGGTGGAGGCCCTCGAGAACGTGTATGCATTCCGACTCCTTGAGGTTGAGGTTGAGGAGGGAGCCCTTGATTCAAAGCAGCGTTGTTGGCCACGTTTGGTGGTGGCGGATCAAGATTTGCATCAGGCGTAACACTAGCCTGTAGACCATCGGCCAGAATTTCAGCCATGAGGAGATTGTGGTTATCCGGACAAAAAGTTCTCCGATCGGACGTTTCCCGGCAATGGAACAAAAAACTGATGCTGCCAAAAACGTACCGGATCAGCTTTCGTCTAACGGTTCGGATAAATCCAGCAAAGAGAATTCCTCGAACGGATCTACACACACGAAACAAAAACAGTAAAATAGCCGGGGCTTCACGGCGAAGGGCCTCCGGCGTGAGAGTAAAAAACTGTTTTGTATGTGATAAAACAAAGAGAATAATTGACTAGAGTAAAGCCAAGAAATTCATTACCGTAAATGATATTGAGGGCCTGTTTATATAGTGTAGGTGAATTGAGTCCTGACTTGTCAAGTAAGCCAAGGAACTTGTATTGAGGTGAAACTCGTATTCTTGGGAGTTATAATCCGATAAGGATGAATGTTGTCCCAGCTATCTTGTAGGAGAGGTCTCCTGTTTAGATAGGGATTCTCGGTAGCAGTGTATCATTTGAACTCTATTGTAGGTTCCCCTTGGTATCCAGAAGGTAGCTTTAACTGAGGTAAGTCGGCCTGTCATCCTTCTCGGCCGTCTGAGAGGCCGGCGTAGGGATAAGGCTTTTTTCCTTCTCGTCCTAGGTGAAACCAGCTCACTCGGCCTAAGGGATGTCGGCCCCTTAAACATGGGCCTTTAGAATATGGGCCTTTACGGTGTATGGACCCAAAGTTCATGGAACCCATTACCCAAGCCGGTTTATGTCATTCAAAATAATTTCTTATTTATTGGGATTTCGGGTTTTGTGCTTCGAGACCATCTTCATGGATTGAAGAGGCTCTACACTTGCCTTTTTTTTTTTAGATTACACTACTCTAAAGACAAAGAAGTAGATGAGAAGTGGAGAAAATGTATAGGGAAATTACCTATAGCGAGAGCAAGAATTCAATGGGTGGCCTTGACTAAACCTTGAGATCCAAAAGCTTCAAGTTTGTGATTGTAGGAGAGTTAAGGAGAGTATTGGATAAAGATTTCGCAATAGAGAGAAAACTTATCTAGGGTTTATGTGTATGAATTGTGATTAGAGTGATTAGGGTTTACAAGGAGGAAGAAACATTTATTTATAGGTGTTTGATATCTTTCCTTCCAAGCAAAGGAGTTGTAAATATGAAGGAATCAAGGTCTTTATAGTGGAGAGGTTGGTTTAGGTATAACCAGTGTTCTAAAAGACGCTCGCTTAGGCCGCCCAAGCCCCGCCTAGGCGCTAGGCGTTCATGAAACGCCTAGGTCTCGCCTAGAATATTATAACTATGTCTGAATTTTCAGCCCCGCCTAGGCCCCGTCCAAGCCCGCCTAGGCGCTAGGCCCAGCTATGGCGTTTGAGACATCGGAAGTCTCGTACTAGACATCTAGTATAGTTGTACTAGTTTGCCCTCTCTATGTTTTCTTAGTCAGTTAAGTCTTTTTGGTAGAAACTTAAACAAACATAACAAAAATAACGAGTTTTCATCAAAACACAAAGACGAGACACAAGAGTGATTGTATGTTCAAAATTGGGTGTCTACAATAAGAGTTGATGGATGGAGGATGCATGAGAGTTTAGCGGATGCGGGATTCCATGGAATACATTTCTTAGGGAGAATAAAGTATGATTGTTTTATTGGAGGAATTGATTGACCAACAGTGTCCAGAAAACATTATTTCCACTTGCACATTGGCGAGATGACTATTACCTTACAAGATGTGAACCTTCATTCTGGGTTATTTATTGATGGAGTTATTAGGTTTTAGTCCACCTGATATGAGATAAATGGTTGGTATTTTGAAGATTAAGTGGCTTCTAAACCAGTTTCCTGATTTTGTGAAAATCTCGGTAGATGCCACTAAGAAGTTGGTTGATGTCCCTTGCACACATATTGGCATGATGCCTCTCATCTTACAAAAGAAGGTTATAAAATGAAGGATACAAGATGTGGTGGGCGATATTTTATTGGCTACATCGATAATGGACCCGGCACACTCTAATTAAAAACACCAATATAATTATGACACCTCATTTTGTAGCCATTTTTTGTAACTTTATTATTTCCCATAAAACGCTCATGTGTGCATACTTTTTATTGAAATTTTTTATCATACCAGCGACACAATATTTAGATTACTATAATTCTAAGATGCCACAATGCCAGGCTCAGTTACTCAGCAACTGCAAATTTAACACTTAATATGAACAAGAAAAGCATTAGCACTGTCAGAAAATTATCAAGGTTTAGAACAAGTATTATTTGTACATACATGCACCCAGAAGATGCTACAACAATACAAACAGTAACCGTACATCAGATGGGACGGACCGAAATAATAACAACAATAAATCTACAACAATACAAATTGTAATCTCCCACTGCCCCAACAACAGTTAACAAGGCTTTACGACAAGCAACTATTCATCAACAAATTGCAACTGTCCTTGGTTAATAACACAAACAAGAAGCCTTCTTTTATGCCGAGTCTTCACACTATCCAGTAGGAGTATTGCCAAAGAATAAACTTTAGTGAATGGTGTTAAACTTTCCGGGACGGAGGGAGTATTATGCCAAGTCTTCAAACCCAGAAGGTCGGTCAGTCAGTGAGTGAGTCCTAGTTGGGAGGAATTCTGTCAGATGTATGGCTTTCTACATTGTCTCCCGTGTCAACTGAACCACAACTCTCCTTCATGGACTCGATATCCATACTGGTTGTACGGGTCTTCCTATTTCTTCGATCCTGCAAAAAGACATGATACATTTTTTACATGAGCTTCTCAACAAATTCGCAAACCACGTCCTTAACTAAAAAATTGGCAGGAAATACGGAGTTTGCATCTGGTGAAAACAAATACTCCCTCCGTCCCAAATTGATAGTCTCATATAATAAATTTTCAATAATTTCTATGCAACCGATAAATCAAATATAGAAACATGTAATAAAATTAAAAAAATACTATAGAAATCGCTGCGTAGCGAATTTACGCGAAAAAACATTTAATTCGCTATTGTTAGTAGCATGAGCCTAGAAGGGAAATACTATTTCATGTCGGTCATTTGACCAATACTTTTTAAAAATGTTTTTTTTTCTGAGAAAAATCTTGTTGAAACATGAAATCTATATATATATACTCCCTCCGGCCCAGCACAAGTAGGAATAGAGGAGGGGGCACAACAATTAAGAGAAAAGTAGTGCATGTGTGGTAAAAAATGGAGAGAATACGTGGGGTAAATAGTAGTGTTAGGTTGAATAAATTGAGTGGTGGAAAATGAAAGAGAGAGAATGAGTGGGGTTAAATGGTGGGGTTGGTTGAATATAAATATATTAAAGCATTTCCATTTTGGGCAGTCTCAATTGTTTTGGGACGGCCTAAAAGGGAAAATACTCTTGTGATGGGACGGAGGGAGTATATATTAAAGTTGGTGAGGAAGGTTATGGATTTGACAAGTGGACTTGTTATAGTAAAAGATTGATTTTGAAGAGCAGCATCAACATCATTAGGGACGGCAGCGGGTCGGGCACGGGCCGGGTTTCTATAAACCCGGACCCGACCCGCACTAACAATTCAACTTACCGAACCCGTCCCGGACCGAATGCCAGGGGCCTATATCCGCCCCGGCCCGACCCGAAATCACTAAAACCCTAATTTTGAAGCCCAAACTTATCAAGGTAAACAGTTAGATTTTTTATTTTAGATTGAGCCAAATGTAAAGAAGAGAAGAGAGAAGGTTATAGAAATCCATGAGCTAAAGAAATTTTCTCATGAAATATCATACCCCAATATGAGTATATTATGAAAACCTATTCACTTTTTGGATTTGAGAAACATTAATAATAGGGAGAGATAGTCACGGGCAAAAACAATTGAGGCACCGACATTGACATACACTGAGATTTCAAAGTGCAGTGGGGAATTGTTCCAAAAAGAAAGTGGGGAGATGAAGTGCAAGAGGCACTACTCTTTCTATGTTCGTTAGTTTGTTTGGGAAAGAAAGACGATTAAGTCTGAGTGAGAAAGAGGGAAAGGGGATGAAATTGAGTGTGTTTGTCTGAGAGAGAGAGAGTTGAAAAAGAGGAGGCAGATTGTAAGTCTCAAGAAAACCCTAGAATTTATATATATAAGTGGTAGGAAATATAATTGA
This sequence comes from Campanula takesimana, assembly GCA_026119855.1. Taxonomy (NCBI): domain Eukaryota; kingdom Viridiplantae; phylum Streptophyta; class Magnoliopsida; order Asterales; family Campanulaceae; genus Campanula; species Campanula takesimana. The sequence goes on along the minus strand of JAOWBW010001274.1, from coordinate 196,892 downwards.
GAAAAGATGAAGGGACTAATTAATAAAAGATGCAGGGACAAAATGGCAAAGAGTGAAGGACATTTGAGCAAATAAGGAGGATATCACCATGCGTAACAGTAACAGGTCGCATCATACGGGTCGGTCCGGTTCGGGTCGGGTTTCGATGGAATACCAGACCCGACCCGCTACGGGCCGGAACCTTCTGGGTCCGGATAAATTGCCATCCCTAAACATCATCTTAAAATCTAAATGACTTTTGATATTCTCATTCTTAGCTAATAATACTAGCTTATATTTAGTTACTATATAGGGTAACTATAATAGTTAATTGTATAGTAATTATTACTAATAATATTTACTATTATAGTTAACTATAATAGTTAACTATCTATTAATATTTAAATATAATTGTTAATCATTACTAGTTAACTATTATATTTAACTATTAATAGTTAACAATTATTTTTAACTAATATGATTAACTAATATTATTAATAGTATTAATTAAAACATAGTCGTTACTATATATGTTAACTATTATTATTAACAGTATTAGTTAATCATAATAGTTATTATATGAGTTAACTATTATTATGAATAGTATTAGTTAACTATAATAGATACTATATAGGTTAACTATTACTATTAATAATATTAGTTAATCATAATAGTTATTATATATGTTAACAATAGCCCTCTTAAACACTACCACTGACACTCTTTAGCACCCCACCAATAAAACTCTATGGCTGTTTGTAGATCTTAAAATTCCATTTGATTTGATATGTGGTGGACCACGTGGTTCATCTCGAGTCAAAAAGTTAGCTCATTGCCGCACATACGCTCATAACCACATTCACTGGTACTAACAAAACACAAGCACTGACACTCTTTATAACTTCACACTACCGGCACTCCTTATAACTCATACTGGCAATACCGGTTTAGAGCGCTAGTGGTAGTGTTTGAGTGCCAATAATTTTGTTTTTGAGTGCCCGTGTGTTAATAATTAATAAGTTACAATTATATACGAGAATGCCACAACGCGTTTTAAAAGTTCCATTTATTTACAAAAATGTTACCGCGCGTAAAGTTCCACTAATCTTAAAAAATTTCACCACGCGTCTTAAAACCACGTTTTTCCTAATTGTTTGGAAAAATGGTTTCTCATAAGACCTACTTTGTCTTTTTTTTGTTTTAATTTTACTTTTAATTTAAAATAAAGTTGGAATGATAGTGTAGATTTTTTTTCTTGGGCCACGAGCATTGGGATAGAGCCCTTGATGACCAACCCCGATAAAATTAAAAACCATTTTTTCTTTCGGGATAGATATTATGTGCGGCAATAGATAGTGTATTACATCACATTTGGTTACTGTGACCCAAAAAAACCTACAGAGTAGTGGTGCAGCTACCGTACCATGAAATGAAGGAAATTAAAGTGCCGAAAAGGGCGGAGCCAATGATAAACAAAGCAAGAGGATGCACGGGGAAGGAAAAGCACAATAATGACTAAACTACACACCTTCTTTCAAACTCGGGCTATTGAGATGCATTCTATTCCAACTTGGTGGGTGTGTAGATGAGTTACTTAAGCCTATGTGGGGATGATAGTCCTCAGCGTGTACGAAACCTTTACTAAAAAACTTTTCATTACTTCTACCAGTTCAGTGGGAATATAGCCAACACTACATCTTATTTGCCACTTATTGGGAAACTACAACGGTCAACAATTAGCTCTTGGTTGATCCTAAAACACACTTCCGTGGATTAAGCTTAACCTTTAACTGCTTGCTTACACCGCATACAAACTTCCAATCACACATCAAGTATATCCAACACCGCCCTAGGGCCAACCACAGAGGTGACTAATGGCAATGGGAGATCATCATTTAAGGTGGCTTTCTTAAGGTCACGGAGTACCTAGTTGTTAACAACCCCATGTTGTAAAGCCTACTTAGGTATTCAATTGGCATGTTTATCCATTAACATCTTCTCGAGTTATGCTTTGTTGTATGTCTCAATCTCTGGCTTCTACGTATGTAGTAACACATGCTTAGCAGTTAGCGTGGAGCTTGTGGCTAACAAAAATGGCGGGACATTTCATCATTTTACCACAATAAAACATCGGGTTAATTTCACCGCCCACCTCTGAGGTTTAACAAAGAAAATATATTTTTGCCCGTCATACGAGAAGTAACTTGGGTGTCCCACACAAAATGCACTTTCCCTAAATGGAAACTTTAAAATACTTCTTTATTCAATGGGACCCATTTGCATACTCACAACAACTATCCACTTACTATTCCCTACCCCACATTATCTCTCCTACTCCACTTTTCAACACTACACCACTTACACATTTTCTTAACCCCCTGCCTAAAGCAAAGTGAATCTTTTAGAGGGACGGAGGGAGGGTAGTACCTCACGATAAGGAACATCTTCCGTTTCAAGCATCCGAACAACTTGACTCATTTTTGGTCTTCTTGTGGGGTCAGGATCCACACATCTAAGTGCTACTAAAAGTGCATGTTTTAGCGCACGTGTTGCAGGTTTAGGTATAAGATCCGCGTCCAAAACATCCTCTGTTCTTCTGTGCCCTACCATCATTTTGAGCCATTCAACAAGATTGACCTGCAGTTTTACAAAAGTTAGATATTTCCCGATCCAAATTAACTCACACACACATAGATGGAAATTCTCTGAATCAATAACACAATTTCTGATAATTTTATACCTCATTTGTTCAAAATAATATAATAATAATTATAATAGTAGTAATAATTTTATACCTCATCAGTAGGACGGCTATAATCGACCGGATCCCTGCCGGTCACTGCTTCTAGAAGGAGTACACCAAAACTATAAATATCACTCTTTTCACTTAATAAGCCAGAATTTGCATATTCTGGAGCCACGTAGCTACAAGGCACAACAAACATTCATTGGTGCGTTAATTATTTAAACACAGGTGTAGCCTCAAATCACATAAATAATCAAAATATGTTTAAAAGATTCGCAAACATACCCAAATGTTCCCATTACTCTGGTGGCTATGTGGCTTTCTCCCGAATCTAAAAGCTTGGCCAATCCAAAGTCACTAACCTTGGCATTGAAGTCGTGATCAATCAATATGTTGCTGGATTTTATGTCTCGATGAATAACTTTCGGTTCTATAGCTTCATGCAAGTATGCAAGCCTGTATCCACAATCTGACATATTTAGATGACTGAAAACTGTAAAGCCTAGATTATATTCAATTATAATATTAAAAAAAAACGGTTGAAATAATAAAAAATGGTACTACGCCTATCTGCTTTTGTAATGGAAGTAAGTTTCAGCTACTACACTAAAATCCGTCAACAGAAAAGAGTTGTTAATACCAATTATGGTGGTAATATTATTGAAATCATTCTATGGAAAGAGAGAGGTTAATTCAAGGGAGATCGTAGCAATTAACATAATAATAACAACTTACATTGTTAACCTTCAGTGACAGGTTGATCCTAAAATAATCACGCCTTACATTGCTATTTGTAAAAGACATTTAGGGACAAAGGTTTTTTTTTTTTTCCAAAAAGGTCGATCATTTTGGGACAATATTTTTTTTAAAACGGACATTCAGTTAGAGACGGAGGGAGTAGTGCTTTTGACAATGACTCACTATTTCACCTCCTTGTTGTAAGATTCATTCACTGACGCTCTGTAGCAAGACCATTTCACTAACTGTACCAAATCAGGTCTCTCATATTGAGAGAAGAGCTAGAGTCTTTAAGTAGAGTTTCTATAGCAAGTAATGGTCCTAGAGTCTCTTAGAAGAGTCTATGTCATCTATCTTTTGAATCCTGTTATTGTGTTCCAGGTTTCTTCAAAAGGCAAATCCGACACTCGTCTCCGGACTAAAACTGTGCCACTTTCGTACTTATGGTAAAACTGTTAAATGGTGACTGGGGAAATAAACAATAGAAGTAGGGACAGCTTGACTTAGCTATGTTGTTGGTTGGATTTGGAAAGTGGCTGGGGAATTAAAGAAAACTGAAATTCATAAAAGCAATAGAGCTGGGTAAATAAACAGAAAAAATAATAGAAGTAGGAATTTTTTTTATTGAGAATTCCTCAAACTCGCTAATACTTTCTTTTTCTCAAACTTGGATGTCTATTCCATTATTCAGCTTAGCCTTTTATAGGCATTACAATGACTACAAAATTAAATGACATAATTAATAATATACTTATCCAAAAGAGTAGTTAAAACTTATCCTAATCAATGATTGTTGGCTTTCAATCTATTGTGCATGCATCATTACTCCCTCCGTTGACATCAAGCTTGTCCGCAAGCTTGAAGTTTGAAAAGTGAGGTCACTACGCAGCAAAAAGTTTCTAAGTTGCTGCTTCATTGCAAAGGAGTTCAAAAAATTTGGTTGCTCATTAAAGATTGGAAGATGCATAGGGTTGAAGAAGATGTCGGCGGGAGGTGGTTCTGGAGGTGATTCCCATGCCCATGTCACCATAATTCCTTGATCACAAACACTTGTGGAATGAACCTTTTGGCCATTCACCACTGTCACGCAAGTTGTGACTGGAAACCCGAGTGAGCAAGTAGTTTTGAAGTCGATGAAATGGTGAATGCTCCCGCAATCATTCATTCCAAGTAAAGAAGTTTCTGATAATTGTAATAGCACTTGGACTGTATTGTGGTGATGAAGGCCAGCCATGGTGCAGAAGGATACAACAAGCTCCGTGTGGTTGTCAAACTCCTTCTTTCTTGTCAGCTGCCATGGAAAACAGTTTTATATGTGCGGGAAAAGTTAAGAGTGTCGGAGAAGTACTAGTGTGTGGTGGTAGTGGAGTTACTGGTGGTGGTGGTGGTGGTATATTTGAGGCCATAGGAGGCAGTAGTGACGGCTGTTTGGACAGGGGGAATTCAAATTGTGGCCCTTGGTCATTACTCGCAGCGTGATTCATGGTTGCATATGTGTCCGCCTCTTGGTAATTAGCAGGGGTGATTTCTACGGCTGGAGATATGCCTCTATCTTCAAGTAATTTTGCTATCATCATTTCTATACGGGTGATGGATTCCTTCATGCTAGAAACATCCTCCTTTGATAAAAAATAATCGCCCATGACGCCGGCAATGGAACCAATGTGTAGGCTGTTTTTATTGACACGTCACGGGCCTAAGTAAGGGTTTTGGATATGCTGGACTCAATATGTTAAATGGTGACTGGGGAAATAAAAAATAGAAGTAGGGACAGCTTGACTTAGCTATGTTGTTGGTTGGAAAGTGACTAGGGAATTAAAGAAAACTGAAATTCATAAAAGCAATAGAGCTGGGTAAATAAACAGAAAAAATAATAGAAGTAGGAATTTTTTATTGAGAATTCCTCAAACTCCCTAATACTTTCTTTTTCTCAAACTTGGATGTCTATTCCATTATTCAGCTTAGTGATGAGACGGATTTTACACATTTAATTCCTAGGATTTTATAAGCTTAAATGATAATTTTTATGTATTTTAGTAGTTTTTATGTACTTTGGGGGCAATTATGTAATTTTGGGCAAATATGTAATTTTGGGGATTTATTATAATTTGGGAGTATTTTATTATTTTTATATTTTTAGTTGATAGAAAAAGAAATCCCATTATTTTAAGGGCAAATTGCAATTTAGTTATCTGAGTTTTACACAATGTTTCAATTGGTTCCTGAATCCGTTTTTCAGCAAATTGGTTACTCCAGTTTGTCATTTAGTTGCAATGTGGTATAAAAATGGATGGATCGTTTAAAAACTAACAAAAGTGGATGAAAAACCTAACGAGCTTCTTTCAAAATTGCAATGGTTAACCCTACAATTTAAATTTTCCCACTTCACCCCCTAACTCCTAACGAATGTTTAAAAACTAACATAATTTGCATGCATATGTCCAAAGATTAGCGTTTCAGTCATTTTCATTTTATTTATTACATCAAAATTATAAAAATTATGATATCTATCATAAAAATAATAATTTTATTTAACTTATGACAAATACATATCATTCATAAAAATACTAATTTTATTTAACTAAAATTATAAAATATGATATCCAGAGCGGAACAGTGTTTTGGCCCGTCAAAAAACAAAGGAAACCACCAAAAATGGCGATCTCTCCACCCACGTTCCTTCTCCCCCTTCTCGCGACCACTGTTTTCTCTCTGCTCCATCCAAGTGGGTTTGGTAGTGCTTGCCTTCATGGTCTCTTTGTCATTTCTAATCAAAAAATTGATGGCTGGAGAAACGTTTTTGCACAAGAAATTGTGGCTTGTCGGCGCAATTTTTGTCAATTTACTGTTTCCGGACAATGCATAATATACTTAAGAAAATGCCCAATGTTTTTTAAGTGAGAGGGAGAAGATTTTTTTTTTTATTATTATTATTATTATTTTGCTCAAGTTTTTCTAAAACAAACAATTAGAATTTGTAGGTTTATTAATTAATGTCTTTAGATGTTACAAATTTTTTATTATGGGGTAAAAATGTGAATAAGTTGAGTTGGAGGGTGCACTTTGCAATTATAAAAGAAACTTGTTAGATTTTCCATCCATTTCATTAAAAAACTAACAATCCATCCATTTTTATACCACATTGCAACTAAATGACAAACTCGAGTAACCAATTTGCTGAAAAACGGATTCAGGAACCAATTGAAACATCGTGTAAAACTCAGGTAACTAAATTGCAATTTGCCCTTATTTTAATTACAAGGTCAAAGCCCAAATTTGAAATGAAAAGGAGTGGTGAATTAATTGGGTTGAAGAGAATAAGGTGAAGAAATAAAAAGAGGAGGCCCAAGCAAGAGAGAAGACAAGGAAGTGGCCCATACTAGATCAAGCCCAAGGAAGACCAACCAGTCCATCAAGCCGGAGAGGCCAAATGCTGGAAGGAGCGGCCCAGTTGTAGGGAGGCCCAATTCACCAAAGGGAACCCAACACGAGTCGGGCTGAGTGGAACGAGTCGTGCAAGGGGAGAGCCGGAGTTAACTGCACGTGTGTTCGACTCGTGCGCACGAGTGTGGCACGAATGAGGCGGACGTGAGAAGGCGCAGGTTCCAGGTGCGCTTCTTGCGGGTTTGGCGCGTGCGTGACAGTGCTGGCGCGTCGGACGAAGCTGGCGAGAGTGGGGCGGCTTAGTGAGGCGCGTGCTAGCGCGTGGAGCGGCCTGGCAGCAGACTTTTCAGCCCTAATTTCCATATTTTTGCTATTTTGTTTTATTTCTTTTTAATCCTTATTAAATTAGGACTTTCCTAGGTATAAAAGTTAGTTTCTTTCTTATTTTCAAGGGAGACTTTACATACAATATTTTGGATCTAGGGTTTATTTTTATTTTTCCATGGAGATTTCAAAGCTCCATATGAGGAACTAAAACCCAAGCTTTGGGTTTGAATCATGAACCCTTTTTTATCAATTTGAGGTATTTTTCTCTTCAATCTTTGATCTCTGTTCATAATTTTACTTGTGCTTAATCTAGATCTATTGCTAGGGTTTTTAGACTTGATCAATCTAATTGCTTTGGTTAATTGATCTCTGCTAGATTTTCTATTTACTGTGCCAGTGTAGAAATTCATGAGTAGCATATTTACGATTTATGTATGTGCCATGGTAAATTGTGAAGTGGGTAAAATTAGATGATTATCTGTGTGAAATAATCATAGAAAGCATTCTTGATCTTAGTTTCTTAAATCGTTCATCAATTAATATTGCGATCTAGACTGTGCCAGTTAGATTAATTTATTAATTAGGGTTTCTAGTGAGTGTGTCACTGCTAGTAACTATTCTGAAAGAAGAAACAGAGATTGAAATAGATCTCGTGATCAAGTGAATAGGGTGAAAAAGTGAAAAGAGATATCAATGATAATTGAATAATTAGGTGGGGACGGAATCAAATCTGAAGTGCTCTTTAATTATTGTTTTTGCTCACATTTAGTTTAATTTATGTTCTTAGGATTTAATAATTATAATTTTTCCCCCCAATCTTGTCAAGTGACAATTACGTAAACAAATAACCGTTCTTCGTGGATCGATCCTGGACTTATCCCTTGCTATATATTTTTAGAAACTAGTCCAGGTTTAATTTGTAGGTGTGCGATTTAGCCTATCACTTAGCCTTTTATAGGCATTACAATGACTGCAAAATTAAATGACATAATTAATAATATACTTATCCAAAAGAGCTTATCCTAATCAAAGACTGTTGGCTTTCCATCTCTTGTGCATGCATCATAGTTCTGGCTGAAGTTAGTAAATGCGTAGGACAATATTCTCTTGGGCCAAGCATTTGTCCTATTGTATCCAAATTAAAAACAAAAATAAAAATTGGAGAATCCAAAGTATTTCAGATTATAGTTTTGAATTTTTTTACAGATGCTCAAGAACCATGAGTGTGATACCTAAGGAAACCTAGCTATGATGCCTAGACCTCTTGTATAGTTTATGCTACGGTCCTCTCCCAACCTCCACTTGTTCTCTATTTTTCCCCTTTGGTTCTGCAACCCAGAAACAGGATTCAGACTTGAACTGTTCTCACTAAAACCCAAAATAAGTATGTGACAACCATTTGTGAACTTGTAACTGTAGCCTCGACTATCTATATTCCCCGTTTACCCCCAAAATGCAACAATAGTCAATAGTTTACATCCTCCTTGTCTTGCACTGAAGACTCGAAAATGTCTCAAGTGCCATACGTCTTAAAAGAGGGACCTTTATCATTTTGCCTTATTGAACAATATGAATAAGCAAGAGCTATTGAAAAGTCAAACCCCCATGACCCTTGGTCCAAGCTTCTTTTTTAACTATCTTTGAGATTCTACACTGCTTGTTCGCATGGGATAAACCTAGTTCGCATAGATGGCCTGACTGTATGTGGAGATGATGCATACCATATGCTAAACCATATTCAAGTAGTAGAAAGAAAACAAGGGCAAAGCCCATATGCATGATCTCTAGAAAGTTGTAAAAATTGGAGATTTTTGTGGATATGGAAACGAGTGATTATTTGAAATCCAAGAGGTAAAGGACACAGGGAACTATATTAAATATGTACGTTGGCTCATTAAACACAAATTATTGTAGCTACAGTTATTAAATGGTTAGTATGTAGCAATATCTTATTCTCTGAACCACCAAAATTTTAAATAAATTTGGAAACTTACATGAAGCATATCCTACAGTTGTACTGAAAATGGTAGACCCATGACTCGATATGACTTTTACTTTATGTAGTTCTGGCATAAATCCAACTTGTAACTACTAACTAGAAAGGTAAAAACATGCTATGTAGAATGTTTGAAATTACTTACGCCTTCCCAGTACCAATAAGAACCTTCATACGAGCTTCCCAAGTAAGGGTACCGTGTTGGCGCATGGCTCCATGAAGCCACTCTTCCAGGTTTCCATTGTCCACGTATTCATAAACAAGCATCCTGAATGGTTGAACAAAAAAAGAAACACCAAAAATTGAAATTTCATTCCAAACAAACTTCAAACCAAATAAAAGGATGGGATAAACACGGGTGCTTAGGGAATCAAGAAGTTAAATTCAAAACCTACATTATGAAGCTTACCTGTGAACACCTTCTATGCAGTACCCAAGAAGCCGCACCAAATTCTTATGTCGAACATGTCCTATAGCCTCCACTTCAACTCTAAATTCTTTCTCTGCCTGCCCCCTACATATAAATTCACCATTCACGAATAAATTTAGCATTATTCACAAAAAAGGGATAATTTTGAGCCAAAACTCACATATTATTTTGGCTAAAAAAAAAATATATTTGTCAAAGAGCTGTAGCACAAGCGCCATCTGATATCCTTTCCATATGAAAGGCCAGGGGTTCAATCCCCTCCAAATGCACTTTCAAGTATTACTCTTGTAACAGATTAAGTCATTCATTAATTAAAAAAAAACAAATAAAACAAACAAAAAACAAAAAGAAACTCACATATTATTAAGGAGCTTCTTCACTGCTACCTCATTCCCATTAGTAAGCCTTCCCTTATAGACGACTCCGTACCCACCCTCTCCGAGCACATTCTCCACTGAGAAACGACGTGTTGCTAGCTCAAGATCTCTGAGAGTAAACCAGTGTCCCCATCCAAGATGCGAGGATTCTGGCATACCCGTTAAAGGAGAGGCCATGCCAACCCTATATGATAATGAAGGCTGCCTCCGGAGAGTTCCATAATTTCCTTCTTCACCTGACTGTGAGCTGCAACCTTTCTCACAATGATGCGCTGAGCTACACTGACTGAGGTTATCAGCATCACTAGATTTGCTCCTTCCCAGATAGACTAACATCTTTTCTGAAGTCTTTTCATTTGACTTATTGTTAACGGTCAAAGATAAGCTTTCCGGCTGCTGATGGAAATTTGGATCCACAACTCGGTCAACCACTATATCTTTTGAAATATTTGGTATTTGAGAGAGAGAGTACTTGTGATCTACGGCTCTTCTTGATTTTTTTCGAGATGTGATCCATACCGATAAGAGACCAAGAATCAAGAAGATGAATGCACCCACACATAAACCAATCACTTCCCATAGTTTTAAGCCCAAAAATGAAGTCTTCCTTGATAATTCAGTATTTAAGGTTGTGCGCGACATCCTTGTAACATAAACTTCAAAACATGCATAGGCTCCAAGTTTCAAATTGCGAAGCTAATGCATACCTCCTGAAACACATATAAAAGTGTCAAGCTATAAACATGAGTTTCAAACACATTTAACAACTCTATATTACTAGATTTTATAATCTCGATGTTTTCTTGTAATCCCAAAGAAATTAAGCCTGTTTTCTCATCCTCCCATAAGTGAACTCAGCTGATTATGAGATATCGGCAGGGCAGGGCGTAAGGAGATGTTCATTTGAAAACAGTTTTCAAGGAAGTATGGAAATAAATGTTATCAGATGCTTAGCAACAGGAGCATAATTAGGGAGACCCATGGGGTTAACAATCGACCATTGCAAAAACGATGTTTTGTGCAAGTATATACATAAAGAGAAAAACGTGATCAAAAATTTAGTGTTGATTTTGTTCTTACAACAAAAATGCTAATTGTGAATGTTTAAATGTTGTAAACAAATTTATAAATTAGAGGGACAAGTTTATAACATGAACGTATAAAATAGGATACTGTAAGATAGGGAGGGTGGTCAAGAGAGTCCATTAGAACACTAAGTTCCTTCCTCTTTATATATGATGATTCTGCTAACGCCCAACTGCGATAGTCCACTAAGCTCCTTCCATAAAAAAGAATTAAAGGTTCTTTTTAATTAGCACTTCAAATGCGATAATAATTTGATGCTTTATTCAGATGCACCAAAAACTTCACAAACTGTGCCATCGGATGCAATAATAGAATTTCAAGGTGCTAATACTAATCATCTCAATGTACTGGACTCGTGATAATTCTTCCCCATCCAGGATAAACTCTCATCTCTTAGTTTCCCCAAAAGCTAGACTCACTTCTATATCTTAATACTCCCTCCATCCCGATTTAAGGTTCTTAGTTTCACTTTGCACGCTTGTTAAAAAACTAATGTAAAACCAATGAAAAATGAGTCAACAAACGTAGGTAGTAAAGGATATAATTGTCCAAAAACACTATTCATAAAGCAAGTGGGTGAAAAGTAAATTAGTTAAGTAAGGTTTTTTGTAATCAAATGAACTTTATGAGGACAAGATTGTCCAAAACACTGTTCATACTTTTCCATTTATAGAATAAAACAACTAAGAACCTTAAACTGGGACAAACCAAAAAGGAAAGTAAGAACCTTAAACTGGGACGGAGTGAGTACAATTTAAAGGATAATGCAAGCAAATTGAGCTACACTCACAAGATGGCTTCATTCCTCAAAATAAGACTAGTTTTTTTTTATGATAAGCGGCAGTATAATACTCCCTCTGTCCCTTTTATGGTCAACATAAATGAACTCTTACCAAACATTGATGTCGACCTAATCATTATAGTGAAATTCTAAAAATTGTAGTAATTGACAAACCATTAAGTGATTTATCAATAACAATTTTTTCATTGTGATCATTAGATTGACACTAATGCTTGGTCAAAGTTCATTTATGTTGACCATAAAAAGTCAAAAAGGTTACAAAATTTTCGGGACAGAGTGAGTATAGACTAAAATATCAAAATAATGTAATTCCAGTATTTTTCTTCCAGTCACATCACATTTTCCCAATATATAAATCCTGGGTTCGTTCACCATTAAAACCAAAACCTCAAAATGCTTCATCTAATCTAATACATTAGTAATTCAAAAAAAAAAAAAAAAAGAGGAACGAACATGGATCCTACCAAAAAGACAAATTGACAAAATGGTGACAGAAGATGAACTAAGTCATGATAACCCACCAACTGAATTTATCCACATTGCAAGACCAAAATCACAACAAACTCTTTTACCACAGCTCAAAAATTAAATGAAAATTAAAAACCAAGATTATTGCTCAAAACATTAGAGTAAAAAAGAGAAAAGGGGAAATGGGTAAATCAAAGTAAAGGAAAGAAGACTTACTTTAGAAGCCAGATCTAACATTTCACCCACATTGTTCGTCACGAGGAAGAGAAAGATGTGGGTTTGAATTTGAACCAATTTCTTGGATGAAGTAATTAATCGAAGAGGGAAATGCAGGTGATTATACAAAAACCCAACAGAAAATTAACAAGAATAGTAGGGGGTTAGAAGTGGTCTGAACGAAAGAAGAGAAATCAACGAAAACCGGGAAAAAGAAAAAATCTAAAGTCAGTGGTTTCACACTGGTCAGAGAATGAGAAGCTCGAGATGGAGAAGAGAGAAGGAGAGAGAGAATTTTTTTTATTATTATTTATTTAATCACTCTGTCGCAATTTAATCTGCAATTTTAATGTTACGCAGAAAATTTAACAAAAAAGTGAAAATGTGATAATTTACTTAATAATTGTCACTTTTGTCTCAAACTTTTGGTTACATTCTTTCTACTAGCGGGTAACCGTGCTCTTCACGGGAAACCAATATTATGTTTAAAAAAATATATTTTAAGTATAGTTAACTAATATAATAATCATTATTTAAACTAATACTATTAATAATAATAATTAATATGATTACTATTATTATAATAATAACTATTATAATTAACTAATATTATTGATAGTAATAGTTAATACTCTCTCCGTCCCAATTTAAAGTTTTTAGTTTGACTTTGCACAGAGATTAAGAAAAATAAATGTTGTGAGCATGAAAAGTAAAGTGGGAGAGAGAAAGTGGGTAGGGAGTTTTTGTTGTGAGAATGACAAGTGAGTCCCACTTTCCATTTTAGATAATAAAGCAAAGTAAGAACCTTAAATTGGGACAGACTAAAAAGGAAAGTAAGAACCTTAAAGCGGGACAGAGGGAGTATATGTTAATAGCAATGATTAATCTATATAATAATAGTTATTATTATAATAAACTAATACTATTAATAGTAATAGTTAATTGATATAGTAACTATTATGACTAATTAATATTAAAAATTAAAAATTTAACTTATATAATAACTATTATAATTAACTAATACTAATAATAGTAATAGTTTATGTATATAGCCTATTATATTTAACTAATACTATTAATAGTAAAAACTAACTTATAAAGTAACTATTATAGTTAACTAATACTATTAATAGTAATAGTTAACTAACATAGTAACTATTATAGTTAACTAATATTATTAATAGTAATATTTAACTTGTATAGTAACTACTATTGTTAACTAATACTATTAATAGTAATAGTTAACTTATACTATTAATAGTAATGGTTAACTTATACTATTAATAGTAATAGTTAACTCATATAATTACTAATATGATTAACTAATAGTATTAGCTAAGAATGAGAATATCAAAAGTCATTACATTTTAGGATGATGTTGATGTGGCTTCTCTAAATTCAACCTTTTACTAAAACTTGTACACATGTCAAACCCACAACCCTCCTCACCAACTTTAATATATATATATATATATATATAAGTCATTTCATAAATTTCCGGTTCTAGGACACAAATAGAATCGGTATGATTTTTATAAAAATAATTTGTGGGTGGTGTTTGTTTAGGGTGAGGATTAGGAACAATTTGTCTATTGGGCTGAGAAGTTTGAGGGTTTTCTATTTTGAGGGCAGATTTGTAAGTAAATGTCTTTTGAGAGGATGATGTTTCTTTTGAAATTGGGGGAGAGAATGGTTTTGCATCTGGGGAAAGAGTAGCAAACCTATTTTCTAATTTTGGTTGAATTGGCATTCTGTCAGGAATAAAGTTTGGGAATTTTGTAAGAGGTCTGATTTGAATGATGGATTGTTCTTTCTTGGCCTTTCCTTTGAGCGAAGTTCCTGAAATCATTCTAAACAGGGAGAATTTTAGTTTGTAAATTTCAATAGTCTCGTACGAGGCTATTTTAATCTGGCATATGTAGAAAATCCTGAAAATTAGGATAATGATCATGGTAAATACAATTTGTGAGTCTTTTAAAAGTTGAGATTTCGGATTTGATAAGAATTGAAAAAGACGAGGAAGATTTATTTTCAAAGACTTCTTGTAAATCATGTATATGAAATGTAAGCATTTGAGTTTTGTGAAAAGGGGTTCTTTTGTGAAAGTTTCTGCATTCTCTTAGAAGTATTGGTGATTTTTGTAGCAAATAATTTATGTAATTGGAAGTATTTAAATGAATACGATTTCCATTTATAAAAAGGTCCCAAGTTTGTTCCTGTTCTATTTGTGAAATGAGTAAAGTCTCTTTTTCTAATTTTTCTAATTCTTGAAATGATTGTTCAGAAAAGAGTAAGTCTTCTTCATTTAAATTTGCCATTGCCTGCAATAAAGATTGTTTTTATTGAATTTTTATCGAATACAAACATATGAAATACATAAAAATACATTAGAGAAATTTATTGGAGAATTTTATGTAACTTCCTCATTTTTCTGGAAAGAGCCTTTGCTTGTATGAGCATATTTGTTGCGATCCTTTTCTGATGGTAGAAAACTCCATCGTTTTCTATGTATTCCTCAAGATCACTAATGATGAATCGTACATACATAAAGTGTATCCTTATTTCATAATTTCCATAAGTATGAGGAAAATCTGTAGATTTAAGATCTCTTAGTTGTCTAGCTAAATGGTTCAAATAATCAATGTTATCAAAGCCTCTATTAAGCCAGCTATTACGTCTACCATGTGTATTAAAAATTTGGTTATTTATTAGTGGAAAGTCTGCCATGTCCTTGTAGGAATTCTCTAGTTAAGAAATCTGGAATTGAATTGTCTTTGCCTGCAATATGAACGATGTCAAAATCAAATATTGATAAAAGGGCTTGCCATCTGGCAAAAATTTGTTTTGCGGCTAAATTCTTTACATCTTTTTGTAAAACATCTTTTGCAGCTTTGCAATCTACTTTGACTATAAATTTTTGATTAAGTAGATCATCTTGAAATTTTGTTATGCATAGAACTATAGAAAGAATTTCCTTTTTTATTGTAGAATAATTTGCTTGTGTTGTGTTCCATATTCCCGAATAATATCTTATTATTGGTCTTTTCCATCTATGTTTTGAGTTAATATTCCACCATATCCTATGTCTGAGGCATCAGTGGCTACTGTCTTAGGGGCATTAGGGTCACATATAGTTAAGCATAGTAATCTTTTCACATGTAATTTGATTTGTTTAACTACATTAGTATGCTCTTTTGTCCACGGTTTTGGATTTGTTTTTAATCTATCAAAGAGTGGTTTACAAATTTGTCTTAATTTAGGAAAGAAATCTGCTATGTAATTTAATGATCCTAGGAATCTTTGTAACTGATTTTTATCTTTTATCTCATCTGGGAATTTGTCAGCAAAATCTATAGATCTTTGTATTGGTATTAAAGTATTATTGGTTATTTCATGTCCTAAAAACCTAATCTTTGTTTGATAAAGTTTTATTTTTGTTTTTGATAAAACTAGGCCATTTCGTATCATTGTTTTATAAAATATGTTTAAATGTTTGTCGTGTTGTTCAAGAGTTTTACTAAATACTAAAACATCATCTATATAAACAATAATAAAAGTATATGGATTAAATATTTCATTCATTATTTTTTGAAATTCGCTTGGTGCATTTTTTAATCCAAAAGGCATAACATTCCATTCGTATTGTCCAAAGGGTACTGTAAAAGCTGTTTTGTATTTATCTTCTTCTGCTATTTGTATTTGCCAAAATCCTGATTTCATATCAAATTTTGAAAATATAGATGCATCATGTAATCGTTTTAGTAAATCTTGTTTATTGGGTATTGGATATCTAATCCATTTTAGTGCAGTGTTTAAAGGTTTGTAATTAATTACTAATCTTGGTGCACCTCTTTCTATTTCTGCATTTTTTGATACATAGAATGCTGAGCATGACCAAGGTGATTTACTCTTCCTAATTAATTTTTTATTGAGTAAGTCTTTGATTTCTTTTTTACAATATTCTAATAATTCTTGATTCATTTGTATAGGTCTTGTTTTTGTAGGTATTGTTTGTTCATTAAAATCTTTTTCATATGGTAGTGTTATTACATGTTTTTTCCTTTCCCAAAAAGCTGTGGGTAAGTCAGAACATAAGTCTTTTTCAAATTTTTCTAATTTTTTAGAGATTATGTCTTTGTTTTGTTGAAGTTGTAATTTTTCTTCAATTTTTATATTTAATAATTTTTCCTTAAGAAATTTCATTTGATTTTGTAAAGTATTTAATTTAGAGATCCCTGTTTTTTGTAAATTATTTACATCACTATTAGATACAGGATATAAAAAATCAAATATAATTTTCTGTCCTAATATTCTTGATTCTACTCCTCTTTGTGAAACTGAAAAGGGATATAGCATTTGTAAAAAAGGATTTCCTAATATTACTTTTGTGTTTAAATTTTTTACAAGCATAAGACTTGTTTTAAAGCAGATACTATTATTGCAAACATGTGCTTCAGGTATTTTGTATTTTACTTCTAATTTTGAAGAATTGGCTGCTGAAAGACTTTGTTTTGTTTTTATAAAATATTTTGTTGGTATTATTCCTTGTTCAACACAATTCAGATCTGCTCCTGAGTCTAACATGGCTAATCCTTTGTATTCGAAATCTTTGATTTTCATATGTATATGTACATACCATTTTTGATATCTGACTCGAGTAAGAGCATATATACTTTCTTCTGTGTCTGTAGAGGTATCTGTTTCCGAAGAAGATTTTTTAGCAAAGGGGTTCTTAAATTGTTTGTCTAATTCTTTATTAGCCTTAGAAGTAGAAGCTTCATCATTGTAGGTTGAATGTATTTGTTTTTTAATTTCTTGTAGTGCTAATTTTGTTTCTATTTCCTTTTGTGTTTTTTGTAAATCTAAGTTACTTTGTTTTAATAATTTTATTTCTTGTTTTATTTCTCTAATTTCATGTTGTAAGTCTACTGATGAAATTTGTTTCTTTTTGTTTTGGAACATTTGTATAACATCTTCGTATTGAGCGGGCTTAGATGTATCTGGTTTTTCTTCATTAATTGTTTTGGCTAATTGTTTTAGAAATTTTCTTTTATAGTTGGTTCATCTATTTCTTTAATTTTTTCTAATATCTCATCGTATTGTTCTATTGTATTTAATTTATTATTACACAAACATATCTCTCTTTTACAGGATTGGCATTCATCATCATCACTTGTATCAGTTTGATCAGAAGAGTTATATTCATCAATATCTGTGGATAATTCAAGATTATCTATGTTTTGTAATATTTCTTCTGTTTCTTTTATTTTTAAATTATGGCAGATTTGTTGTATTTGTCTTTTTGCTGGGCAATTTCTAGCAATATGACCAGGTTTTTTGCATAAAAAACATTTTATGGTTTTATTATATGGCTTAAAAGGCTTAAAGGATTTTTTATATTTTGTATTATTCTTATTATTGTCGTATCTTTTCTGAAAATGTGCTTTTTTATTTTTATTGTAATAAGCAGGGGGATTGTTTTGATAGTTTTTATTTGTTTTTCTATATTTTCTCCTATATGTACTATTTTTGTAATACGGGCTTCTATGTTGAGTGTAATTTTTCTTTTTGTATGGAGATTTTAGTTTATCAAAACCAAATTGTTCACACCAATGTCCTAGTTCCTTTCTTGTCTGAGTGGTTTCCTTTTTTAATTTGTTTTGTAGTTTTTGGTCTTGACATAATCTTAATCCTGTAATATTTACACAAGTAATTAAGTCTCCATAGGTAAGATTATCATAGGATATTTGTTCGTATTTTTGTTCTATTGTATCCTTTACTTTTTCTGAAAATAGGCCTGGTAGTCCAGTAATAAATTTTTCTTTCCAATGATAATTATTTGGATCAGCAAGATTAAAAACTCTTTTAAGAAAATTTTCTTTATACCATTTAAATTGTTCTAATTTTCTGCATTTTAGATTTTGTAATATTTCAGAATTTCTTTCAGTATATAAATCTATATCTCCTATAAAATGAGTTGTAATGTTAAAAATTAAGTAAATTAATTGTGCAGGAGTTTGATTTCCATTTTCATCTAATATTGGGTGTCCATCTTGGTCTGCTTTTATAGCTTCTAAAATTTGTGTTTTTACTTGATGTGCTAATAATTTATCCCACCAAGTCCTTAATTGACCAGTGAATCCTAATATAATGTTTTCAACTGCTTGGCGTTCTGTAATATTTGTAGATTTGTATATATTTCCTACAATTATCATTTCTTTTGTAATGTTTATTATTTCCATTTCACTTAACCCGTCAATGTTCCATTCATAAATGTTTTTTGCATTGTATGATTTTGTTGGGTTTTTTAATATTTCTAAGTCGTCAGGGTCTTTATTATAAAAATTTTGTCTCATTGTTTGAATTGGAATTGTATTTAAGTTTTCTTCTTCTTCTGATTCTGTAGTAGAATTATATTCATTATTAGAAGAGGTATCTGACTCTGAGGTTTTGTCATTATAATCTGTTAGCATTCGGATATTTGTACTTGTACTTGTTTCTTCTTTTACTTTTAAATGTGTTTTAATTTTATTCATTAAGTCATTTAGAGGATCATGTAGTGTTGGTTTGACTTCAGGTATTATTAAAGTATTCTTAGGAGGGGGAATTTGTTTAGTAAACTTTGTATTTTTATTATTTTTTCTAGTTGATGGATTAATTTTATACAATTCTGAATATTCTGTAAATCTTTGGGATTTATAATGTTCATCATTTTTGGTTGGTATAGGTGTGGGTCCCATTTCTACATCCAGTTGTGCTATTTCTTCTCCTATTGTGGTTAATTTTTTAGTAGAATTATCAATTTTTTCTTCCACTCTATCTAATTGTTGTCCTACGGTATATAAATATAAATTTGTCCAATTATTTTGTAAATGTAAAGATGTTTGTTTTTTATCTTCGGTGTTTAATTGATTAGTTTTATCAATGGGATATGCACCGTATTGGGTATTGTCTTTACTAAAGTAAGTGGCTTCTAAAGGTGGTTTTTCGTTTTCGTATACTTCGTGAGTCGGTAGAAGATCTGGTCCTACTTTGTACCATCGTCTTAGTTTTTTCTGTAATGTAGTTATTTTGTATAAGTAATCATGGTTTAAGAAATCAAAAAATGGTATGTGATATTCTTGCAATTCACAAAATTCATAGTACTTTTCTTTTATTAATTTTTGTTCATTGGTATCATACGTTTGAAAAAATAGTTTTCTATTTTCTTCATTGTGTTTACTTGTAAAATCTTTTCTTAAAATACTTTTATTTAGTGTTTTGTGGGAATTCATATCTTCCTGATGTAGATTTTCTAGATGGTGTTTGGAAATTAAATTTTTTGTTTCGACTGAGTGACTGAGTTCTTTTAAATTTTAGATCTACCGATCCATCTTCATATTGTGTAATTTGTTCTATATCAGTTGTTTGATTTTGTTCTTTTCTTGGGACAGTTTTAGCAGGATATGACCATTTGTCGGGTAAAGTTATTTCATTCCATTTAATTGTTTTTGGTATATTTATATTAGCTTTTGTTTTATCAATTTCCCAAAAAATGGTTTCTCCTATTTTGTTCCTGTTAAAAGCATTAGGACATAGTCCTGTATTCATAACTTTAAAATATAATCTATAAAATATTTCATATACGTGAGATCCTTTTTTCATATGATAATTATGTGTTAAAATATCTAAAGTAAGGATGTCCATGATATGAGGATCAGTTAAAGAAATTGTAAAATTTGGATAACTATTAAAATGAATTGGTCCATTTGTTAAACTTGTTTCAATAGCTCCTAATAACGAATCTGTATAGTTTAGATGTCTAGCATCTCTTAAAGCTATTTGTATACTTGTGTTTAATCCTTCCATTGTTAAGGGTTTAATAGCAATTTGTACTAGTCCGATATGTAAGAATTTGTATCCTTGAGATATATATTTTTTTATAGATGATTTTGAAAATAGGCTCATAGTTTGATTATTGGAAAATAAAGGGATAATAGTTTCTTTTGTTTTAATGGCTAATCTTGATTTTATGTTAAAAATTCCTTTGTCTTTATAAATTTCTGTATTTGAAATAAGTGGTGGTTTCCAATTAGTCAAAGACTGAGTATTCCAAGAAAATTCTTTTGATAAAATATTTTGATCATTTTCATTGTTATCATGGTTATCATTCTCAATATGTATGTTATAATCGTTCATAGGATCTTGATTTCTAGGAGGCCTTCTATTCGTAAAATTACCTAACCAACTCATGATTTACTATTTGTCTTGCTTTTCGGATACACTTCCTTACCTAATGGATGCACGACTTACACTTCCTAATGCGTGACTTAGACCTAGGTGACACACCGACTCGGGACAAATAAGTAAATTGCTTAAGCTAGTTAAATAACTTTGTTGAATAATAGGCTCTGATACCAAAGATCAGAGGTCCGATTTAAAAGCATGCATATTGAGATAAATAACAATAAATAACATAGAAATATCAAAATAAATATCGCATGAATAGTGAATAGTAAATTATATATATATATATATAAGATTTCAAATTTTTAGTTACTAAAATTGAATATGTAGTGTTGTGATTAGGAGAGATAGAGAAAAAAAAATAAAATAGTGGATAGTTGTTGCAAGTGGGGTGAAGAGAGAAAATTGAATATTTTAAGTTAGTAACCAAAAGTATGTGACGCCCAAAACATAAATAAGTAACCAAAAGTTTGGGACAGAGGAAGTACTTACTAAATATTCCATCCGTCTCAGCTCATTTGACATTTATTTTTATTTTAGTCAATCTCAGCTCAGTTGACACTCCTCAAAATAACTTATTTTTTAAAATTTTATATTCACTCTACCCCACCACTCGTTATTTTTCTTCATTTTTCACCACTCAATTTATTCAACCAGCGCTACTATTCACCCCACTCGTTCTCTTTTTTCATTTTCTACCACACATAAATTATTTTTCCTTAATTCTTATGCCCACCTTGTCAAGTGAGGTGGGACGGACGGAGTGGATGAGTAGGAAAAAAGAAAATATAGCATATTACTAGATAGATGAGGAGGAGAAAGAAAGTGGAGTATAGTTGGTGGAAGAATTCCTTTGTGAGACCGTCTCATGTATTTCGATATGAGATCAAATAGGCTTGTCGCCCCGTCTATAAGAGTCAAATTATTTACTCTCTCAACGAAATTTGTCTCATATTTGAAACCGTCTCACACAAGTTTTTGTTTAGTTAGTGTAAGTATAACAAGCGAATCTCATTAAAAAAAATCTATTTTTGAATTTTATTTCAATCAAAACTCTAGAAATTACTACTTCTTCCATCTCATTTTAAAGTTTTTAGTTTGATTTGATATGGAAATTAAAAAAAAAATTGTGCCTATTAAAAGTAAAGTAGAATAGCAAAAGTATGTTGGGAGTGTTTGTTGTGAGAATGATAAGTGAGTTTGATTGTCCATTGTAAGTAATAAAATAGCTAAAAATCTTAAATATACCATTTTATATTTTAAATATTACCTTTGTCATTAAATGAGTGTTCAAATTTTATTTTAAGCGACATAATTATTTTGTATAATTTGGTGGCAAAATTCATATATAATCTTGTAATTCTCTTTACAAACATTTAGTTTTTGCAAGTATAAAGAGACCGGTGAATTTTATTTTTTTTTAAAAAAAATATTTAGAGACAAAGTCATGATCAAAGTGGACACTTATTTTGAGATAATTTTTTTTTGAAAATGGACACTCATTTAGGAACAAAGGGAGTAATAAAACAACTAAAAATTAAAACAGAAAAAAAATATATATACTTCCTCCGACCCAGCACAAGTAGGACTTCTTTCCCTTTTAGGCCGTCCCAGAACAATTGAGACTGCCCAAAATGGAAATGTTTTAATATAAATATTTATATTCAACTAACCCCACCATTTAACCCTACTCATTCTCTCTCTTCATTTTCCACCACTCGTTTTATTCAACCAATACTACTATTTACCCCACCCATTCTCTCTCGTCATTTTTTACCACACATTCACTATTTTTTTCTTAATTATTGTGCCCACTCCTCTAGTCCTAATTATGCTGGGACAGAGGGAGGAGGGAGTATATGTAAAGAATTTAGGTTTGGACCGAGTGAGTAACTATTTTGTAATATAATAATGGAAGGGAGAATCTGAGAAGAGTCAGAAAAAGAGGAGAGCGTGAAATGTTGTTTTGTGGGGCCCGGGCTTGGCTTGGGTTGAATGTGAGAGCTACTTTTGGGAGCTGGAAAGATAGATTGCTTCGTTAGCAATTTTGGGAGGAGGAGAATGTGGAAATTATAAACATAAATATTGTCCTCAGTGAATCTTCACAAAAAAAAAAAAATAAAAAATAAAAAAAAATTGTTGTGGAATATTCTTTCAAAAAAAAAAAAAAAAAAAACGTAAAACTAAAATTCAATACGTTTACAAATATAAATATAATGGGCTTCAATATGTCAACATTATATAAAATAAACTAAAATCTCATCATCACTAATAGTCATGAATACATCTCTAACTACAAAAGGTACCAAACGGTCATTTAACCATTCAACCCCCATCTTAGACCTCAAATCGCTCTTTACATGCTTCATAGACGAAAAAACCCGCTCAACACTTGCGGTTGCTACCGGCAAAAGCAAAGCAAGTTTATGTAAAAAAGCATACTATTGATGGGGACACCCCCACCCCAACCCCACCCGCGGGACCATACAAGCTGAAATGAGCAGCTAAAAATATCAGTTACTACTAAAATAGATTTGCATCCGAATTAGCGAGGATTTACCTTGACAAAGACATTTTCAGCAGCTTTTACCTCCTGGCTAAGAACTTTACCACTAGAAGAGAACCCTAGTTGTACGAGTCTCAAAGCATGTCTTGCAGCTAGAGCTGATGAATTCAATCATTGTAAATAAGACTAACAGTGACAATCAATGAACAGGTTCAATAAATAAATGATAAACATATTAACATGTAGGTTTTTACACATAAAGCTCAAGCACATTACGTAAATTATGCCCCAAATTGGAACTAGCACACATAAACTCAGTACCGAAATTCTAAAAATAATCAATCAAGAGTATAAATTAATCGTTTTTCTACAACTAAAATAAGATAACACACTTAGAATCCTTCGGTGAAGATTGAAATACTACGAGAGAGATATGAAATCCCCCAACGAATCACATTAACATACATTTCGAAAATCTAAAACAAAACCAGCATAAAATAGAACATCAGATTGAGCAGTTGGAACACTAGTGCTTGCTTTGTTTCTCGGAGTCACCGTAATGAACCGATCCAACGACCTATTACCAATGTTATCAAAAAACCGATATTGATAAAATAGAACATCGGATTGAGAAGAGAAAACAAAACATAATTACCAATATAGAATTTGTGGCGGAAAGAAGAACAAAATTAGGGAAAAGAAATCAATTTTAGATTTTAGGGTTTACCTTTGATTCGACGATCTCTTCTTGTTTTCTTGAGGGGGCTGCGTAGGGGGAGTTGTTGGTCCCAAATGGAAACAAGGGTATGAAAAATAGCTAGAGGAGGGGTGAATAGATGTTTTAAAATTCTTTTTCAACCCTTGAAAATTCAATTGCAAATGCGCACTAAGTCCTTTAAGGGTTATGAAAGGCGCTCCAATGATAGAGTGAAATGCACAGCAGAATTTTGTTAAGTAAAAGGAGCGCAAACAATGAAAAGGAACGCATACACACACTAAGTAATTTTGGCTTAAAGAGTGTGTAAAATGAAACTAAGGCAATGACTCACAAACACAACAATATTCAAAATCTGCAAATAACAAACAAGCAAGTAGTAAGATGAAATTGAAAACTTGAAAGTAAATTGCAAGTAATAAAGGAGCTATTTGGAGAGGTTCGATCGTGAAAAGATTTACGTCATCTACCAAGATGGTTAGTCTTGGATTTCTAATGGAGATCTTATAATATGAGTTTGATTACAGAATACAACTTTTGAGTATGATCAACTCAAGATCTATTATCTATGAAAGAACAAATCCTAGACTAAAACCAGTGTATCTCTTCAAGAAAGATCTAAGTGATCAAACTTGAAGAGGTGAGTGTGTGTTCTTAGTTTCAAGGCTCTTTATATTTAAGATCAGGGCTAGTGATGAATGTGTGAAGGTGATCTTGGAAATCTGGAAAATTTTAGAACAATCTTTAAATCTTCAAACTTCTCTCTCAAAGCGTGAATTCTAGCAACTTCAAAGGTTTGAAGTTATGAGGTATTTATAGTGAGCTTGAGAAATGTAGCCATTGAGAATCCATGTGTTGTAGCTCGTTGATTGGAGCACGTGTCCAATTATAGACGTTAGACACAAAGTATATGAGAGTCGTTGAGGACAAATGTCTTCATCCTCTTAAAACTTTGATTCACCGTTGGATTCTGGCTTTGAGTTTGAATACTGGAGTTTTCATATCTTCATAAGTCTTCAAATTTATCTAAGTATTGAAAGGTTGTATGGAGTGCACCACTGATGAATAGGCGCGCCATGAGTATGGAGGCGCACCATGTCTAGAAAGGGGCGCACCAACATGAGTTGGATGCTCCTTACTGATGTTTGAGGGCGTGCCATACTAATGATGGAAGCGCTCCTTACTGATGATTGGGGACGCGCCAATACTGATGATGGAGGCGCTCCTTACTGATGTTTGGGGGCACGCTAATACTGATGATTGAGGCGCTCCTTACTTATGTTTGGGGGGCGCACCAATACTGATGATTGAGGATCACCAATACTCTGACACTTAGAAAAATTTCCTAATAAAATCCTATTACAAAGCTTAGTCTATCAAATGGACTGTCTAAAAAATGAAGTATACATACTTCTTACATAGGGTCCTAAAGTCCATAAAATATAATTTAGGTAATGTATCAATTAAATCTAACATTAAAAACATGAGATATAAGTGGGCATACCCCCCTATTTGATTGATGCGTTTACCTACTATAACAAAGGCAGATCATTATACTTGGTAAAAGTATGTCCAAAAGATTTAAATTTGGTAAATCATACCTCAAGTAAATGCACACACTAGCCAATCCTATAGATTTCTAATCTATCCTTAAAGATTAAAACTTACAATTTGGAAAGGTAGAAATAATAAATCAGCACATTCAAAATATATGAGTTTAAGTTTGGAATGTGCTTAAACTGATTGTTTAAACAATATGCATGAAAATATGAGCAGTTTAAGTTATATACATATGGTTTTTGAAAAATGATGCATTCATTGCTCTACAAACAGGAAGTTTGAATGAACAAGGTTTTAAAGAGAATGAAATGCAAATTGTCATTGATAACTTGACTAATGATAGGAGTTGAAAATTACAAGTTACAAGGAGAACAAAAAACAAGTGCTAAAACATGTAAGCACTACAAAAGACACTACCTTAAAATACTAAGAGTTCAACAATTAAAAACAAATTAAAGATAAACAAACTGAAATGAACAAACTAGAACTAGGCGCATCAGGAATCACTAGGCGCATCATCAGTATGGCTAGGGCGCACCAAGTCATCAACATTATCTATCTTCTAGCTGACTGAACTGAGGGTCTTATTTGCATGCTCCAGTTCACTGTGAGTAGCTCTAACTCCATCTCTAATGTAGGCAAGATGTCTAACATCAATGTTGTGGCCCTCATCAATTGATCTTTGAGTTACTTAGAACTCATTTGCCATACTCTCAATGATGCTCTGGAGTGTATACTCAATAGCCCGTTGGGCACTCTGAATGCTGGTAGTAATCTGGTTCAGGCCCACATCATCTTATTTTTATGTTTGGAGTAGTCTGAACAGAGTGTTTAAGATGTCATAGCAATTGTCTTTTGAGACCATCATTTTCATCCATGTATATCTTAAGTAATTATCCACCACAACTAGAGTATTTTTTTCCTCTAATACTCGCAGTGGTAATTGGTCCAAATAAATCAATATGAAGCAGTTGCAAACATCTAGAAGTTGAGGGATTTGTCTTGCTGGAGAAAGACTGTTTTGGTTGTTTACCGAGTTGACATGCGGCGCACTTTTTGTCATGATGATCAGCAACTTTGGGAAATCCTTTTACAAGATTATTCATGCTGAGTTTAGATAAATACTTGAAGTTCAAGTGACTTAAGCGCTTGTGCCATAGCCAACTGTTTTCGCTTACACTTTTTGCTACAAAACAAAGATTAGTACTAGAATTCATATTTTGAAAATCAATAAGATAATAATTTGTCTTACGATATCCAATAAGCAATGTTGCTCCAGCTTTGCCATCCTTGATAAGACATTTCTTTGAAGTAAAATGAAATTCTAATCCTTTGTCGGAGAATTGAGATATGGATAATAGATTGTGCTTGAGTCCTTCAACTAGAGAGACTCTTTCAATGAAAACTTTGTCTTTCTTGAGCTTTCCATATGCTACAACTTGTCCTTTATTGTTATCACCAAATGTTACTGAGGGGCCTGTTTCTTCATGAACATCTTCAAGTAAAGTGATATCTCCAGTCATGTGTCTAGAACATCCATTGTCGAGAATCCATTCATACGTTTTAGCTTTTGAAGATCCAGCCATGAAGCAAAGAACCTGAAATTTAGATATTAAAGTAGGTCCCCTTTATTCCTTTTTGGGTCCTAGGTTTAGCAACTTTTGACAACCCACTCTTGCTTTACCTTAAAATTTTTACGTCCTTTGGCATTGGGAGTGAATCGCAAAAGGCATTCCACGGTATTGGGTATGCTTATCTCTTAACCCTCCTAATTATGTTAAAATTGATTGATACCATCACCTATTAGTATTTTATGGAATTTAGGACCCTATGTAAGAAGTTTAATAACTTCAATTTTTAGCTTAGTCCATTTTATTTTATAGGCTTAGAATTTAGGACTTGGAGCGAAATATGATCGAAGAACTAAGCAGCACTTTGGTCACTGCGCAGGACATTACTGCACAGCTTTCAAACTTGCTCAGTTTTCAATGTTCTCAGATTCCCAAACTTGGAAAGCGCTAAGAAGATGTACGCTTACTAAAATCCAAAAGTGCTGAGGTGTGCAGAAACGACAAAACAAGCACACAGCAAATCCAACGATGGCGATGCGCTCAGATGAAATATTTCAAGTGAAGACAGCTGTCAACCTTCTAGAAGAAGATTTGAATTTTGTCTTCATGCTCTGTCTCCAACGGCTACAAAGGACACCTGCGCATCAATCACATTGTGCCAGCTCATTGTCCTTGCTCAAAGCTCCAACGGCTAGTTTTAAGCTCTCAGCTATAAATAGCCTGCTCATCTTCATTTCCAAGTTGCTTGAGTTTGTGCTTTCTAAGAGTATCTTTGAAGTTCTGAAGATTGCTACTTAAATCCCAGATTCACAAGAACAACCTTCAAACCTTCATACCTTCAAACTCATGCCCAGATCCTAAGCCTTGTAACACCCAGAATTCTTTGTGCTCTTTATATCATAGATTTTTAGAGCCCAGAATTTCTGACACACACACATACATCTCTTGAAGCTTTGATCATTTAGATCTTACTTCTTGAGATACACCGGTTTAGTCTAGGATTTGCTCTTCATAGAATAGATTTTGATTTGAGTTTTGATTCATTGTAATCTTGTAAAATCTCCTCATATCAATATAAATCACATAGTTATAAAATCCAAGACTAACCATCTTGGTAGAGGACGTAGATCTTTCATCGATCGAACCTCTCCAAATTGGTTGTTCATTGTTATTGCTGCTTATTTCGTGCTTGCTTTATTTCTGAATTATTGCTCTGTTTGATCTTATCAGACTGCTATTTTTCTGCTGTGTTTGTTACTGCTTATTGCCTTAGAACCATTTTATGTGCCAATCTTTAAGCCAAACTTAGCGTACATTTTTACCTCCTGCGCAGAGGCTTTCCTGCTTAAAATTCCGCTGTGCATTTCACACTCTCTGCGCTATACTTAGCTTGTTTTAGAACTGTGCACATACGCTATTGCTTTGAAAAAGGGTAAGAAAAGAATTTCAAAATGCTATTCACCCCCCTCTAGCTATTTGTCATACCCTTGTTGCCCCTTTGGGACCAACAAGTGATATCAGAGCAAACACCTTCAGAAAACTTGTTTTGTTTTTCAAGCTTAACAGCTTGTGTGCCGATTTAACATGGCTTCAAAATCTATGGCAATGGCTAACTATTCACATGTTCCTGTGCTCGACGAAGATCACTTCGACATCTGGAAGCACTGCATGCTCACTCACTTTTCTTCAATCGACGAGATCCTTCACGACATTGTTCTTGAAGGACCTTATATCCATATGAAGGCTAATCCTGATGCTGCTACAAACAAGGAAACTCCTACCATCAAAAAGCCCAAAGATGAATGGACTGATGAAGAAAATAAATGGGTTGGGTATGATGGGAGAGAAGGGAACATAATTCTAAGCACCACGGACCTCTCCGCGCACAATCAAATTGTGAGCTGCGCAATTGCAAAGGAGCTATGGGATGCTATTGAAGGCTACGTCGAAGGAGACAAAGTCAGCAAGGAAAACATGAGACTTGTTATACAAAGAAAGTTCAACTGCTTCATCAGAATCAATGGTGAAACCCTGGGACAAACTTATGATCGCTACTGTGCTATTGTAAACTCTTGTATATCTCTGGGAAAGAAATTCACCAACAAATAAATTAATGCTCAATTCTTAGATGCGCTTGGCTCTAGATATGTTCACAAAGCTAGTCACTTAGAAGATTCTGGATTTCTAGATATCCGGCCTCTGCGCAGCTTGTATGCCAATTTAAAAGTGTTTGAGCTTAAACTTGAATGAATTGATGAAACTGAAGGAAAAGGAAAAATTATCTCAATGTTTGCGCAAAAAGAACCTACGCCTGCTCAATCCTCAGACAAAATTACTACTTCCTCCTTACTTGAAATGGATGATGATGACTTCGCTATGTTTGTAAAGCAATTTCAAAAATTTAGGAAATTCTCAAAACCTGGATCCTCAAGTAAAGCTCCAGCAAAGTTCTCTCGAGGCAGAGACTCAAAGAAAGATGATGACTTGGTTTGCTACAACTGTAGAAACCCTGGTCACTTTGCATCGAAATGTCCTACTCCAAAATTTGAGTACATGAAGAGGAACAATGCGCAGAGATCGTCTAAGCAGCGCAGAATGGTTGATGAAGAAGACTGCGCAGAGAAGGAGCTCAAGACTTGGATAGAGACTAACACTAAAGACAGTGATGATTCTAAGGATGGACTGATATGCTTAATGGCCAATGATGATGATGATAGCGATTTAGAAAATGATGTTCCAGACATGAACTCACTGAATGCGCCAAGGAAAATAGCAAAGAAGAAAGGTCCCACTATTACTTAATTGGTTGAAATGGGACATTTGACTCCAAGCAGACAGAATGGCAAGTATCTATTTGCCAGAGAAAACTTATCAAAGAAGGTTGTAGCTGAGCAACCGCGCAAATGATATGTTGAAATTCCTGCTAAAATTGTAAAAAAAATGATGACTCTGCGGCTGAGCGCGAGTCCATTTTCAATCAAGCTGAAAAGGTAATAAAGAAATTCAATTCTATGAAATAAGCAGTAGACTTATCAATTGGAGAAATTTCACAGCTTAAGACGGAGAAAAATCTTTTAAAATCTGAAATCACCCTCTTTAAGGAGCAGATTAAGAGCATGACTCCTCTTACTGACAAGAATCGTTTCTTGACCGATCAAAATGCGCTATTTAAAGTAAGAAACGAAGAGTTGGCTTCTCAAGTAGCTGATCTGACAAAGATCATTGCTGAGTGGACCAAATCTCGTGTCATTATGGATCAAATTCTAGAATCCCAAAAGGCCAGTGGAGATAAGGAAGGCTTGGGATTCTCAACTAGTGACAACTTTAAATGCACCGTTTGCTCTGAAAAGGAAAAGGAATTTACACCCCAACAAACTCATGAAATTCCAAAAGAAAAGCATTCTGCTTCAATGGGTAAAGGACATGAGAAAGTCCAGAGACAAAATTTCCATTATGTCTACCCAAAGAAGCAAACTGGGAAAGCTAAGGGTAAAGCGAAAGTTGAACCTGTACTTGACAACTCATATTCTGATTATGGTTGCGCTTCAACTTCGAATGACAAATCTGCGCACAAGATCCATGCGCATGAAAGGCTGCGCCTCAACGCCAGATGCGCAGCACCTAAACCTCAAAAGATGGTGTTTGTCAAAGCTAGTTCATCTGATCCAGTTCAGAATGCTAAGCCAAAGAATAGTAAAGAGTTTGTAAAAACTCAATCTATAAGTGGCTTACATCATTGTGTTGTGTGTAATGGTTTAGGTCACAAGGATACAGAATGCCTTTTGCGATTCGCTCCTAATGCCAAGGGACTTGGAGCGAAAAGGAATGAAGAACTAAGCAAGACTGTGGTCTCTGCGCAGGACTTCCCTGCTCAGGACATCACTGCGCAGGTCTCCTCTGCGCAGCATTTTATCTTGCTCAGTTTTTGATGCATTCAGATTACCTAACTTGGAAAGCGCATAGAAGATGTACGCTTATTAAAGTACAGAGGTGTGCAGAAACAACAAAACAAGCACTCAGCATATGCAACGGTGGAGATGCGCTCAAGAGAAACATTTCAAATAAAGACAACTGTCAACCTTCTAGAAGAAGCTTTTGATTTTGGTCTTCATGGTCAGTCTCCAACGGCTTAAAGACCCCTGCGCAGCAATCATATTGTGCCAGGTCATCAATCTTGATCAGAGCCCCAACGGATATAAAGGACACATGCGCACCAATTATAGTGTGCCAGCTCATCATCCTCGCTCAGAGCACCAACGGCTAGTTTTAAGCTCTCAGCTATAAATAGCCTGCTCATCTTCATTTCCAAGTTGCTAGAGTTTATGCTTACTAAGTATCCTTGAAGTTCAGAAGATTGATGCTTAATATTCCCAGATTCAAGAACAACCTTCATACCTTTAAACTCCTGCCCAGATCCTAAGCCTTATATCACCAGAATTCTTCGTGCTCTTCATCTCATAGATTCATAGAGCCCAGAATTTCTGACACACACACACCTCTTGAAGCTTCGATCATATAGATCTTACTTCTTGAGAAACACCGGTTTAGTCTAGGATTTGCTCTTCATAGAATAGATTTTGATTTGAGTTTTGATTCTTTGTAATCTTGTAAAAGCTCATCACATCAATATAAATCTCATTAGAAAATCCAAGACTAACCATCTTGGTAGAGTACGTAGATCTTTCATCGATCGAACCTCTCCATATAGCTTGTTCATTATTCTTACAGCTTATTTCCTGCTTACATTATTTCTTAATAGCTGCTTTGTTTGATCTTATCAGATTACTTTTTGCTGCTCGGTTTTGTTATTGCTTATTGCCTTAGAACATTTTTAACCTACTCTTTAGCCAAAACTTAGCGCGTGCGTTTAGTCCCTGCGCAGTATACCCTGCGCAGTGCTGCTTTAAATTTCCGCTGTGCATTTCACACTCTCTCTGCGCGCTATACTTAGCTTATTTGAGAACTGTGTGCATAAGCCATTGATTTGCAAAAGCGTTTGAAAAGAATTTTAAAAACGCTATTCACCCCCTCCCCCTCTAGCATTTTTCATATCCTTGTTGCCCCTTTGGGACCAACAAGTGTATCAGAGCGAACACCTTCATAAAACTTGTTTTGTTTTTCAAGCTTAACAGCTTGGGTGCCGATTCAAGATGGCTTCAAAATCTTGGGCAATGGCTAACTATTCACAGGTTCCAGTGCTGAATGAAGATCACATCGAAATCTGGAAGCACTGCATGCTCACTCATTTTTCCTCAATAGACGAGATCCTCCATGACATCGTTCTTGAAGGACCCTACATTCCTATGAAGGCGAATCCTGATGCTGCTACCAACAAGGACAATCATATTATCAAGAAGAACAAAGATGAATGGACTGATGAAGAAAAGAAATGGGTTGGCTATGATGGAAGAGCAATGAACATCATTTTTAGCACTCTAGACCTTTTCACGCACAATCAAATTGTGAGTGGTTGAACTGCAAAGGAACTATGGGATGCTATTGAAGGATATGTGAATGGAGACAAAGTAAGCAAGGAAAACAAAAGATTTGTGGTGCAAAGAAAATTCAACTGCTTCATGAGAAAAGATGGTGAAACCTTGA
Organism: Campanula takesimana; assembly: GCA_026119855.1. NCBI lineage: Eukaryota > Viridiplantae > Streptophyta > Magnoliopsida > Asterales > Campanulaceae > Campanula > Campanula takesimana. Next base: position 164,164 of record JAOWBW010001274.1, on the reverse strand, counting down.
GACAAACTTATGATCGCTTCTGTGCTGTTGTAAACTCTTGTAAATCTCTCGGAACTACTTTCACTAATAAAGAAGCCAATTCTCAATTCTTAGATGCACTAGGTTCCAGATATGTGCACAAGGCAAGTCATTTGGAAGATTCTGGATTTCTAGATACTTGGCCTCTGCGCAGCTTATACGCCAACTTAAAAGTGTATGAGCTAAAACTTGATCGAATTGATGAAACTGAAGGCAAAGGAAAACTTGTTTCCTATGTTGCAAAAATGAACCTGCGCCTGCTCAAACCTCAGACAAAGTCTCCACTTCCTCTCTGCTTAAAATGGATGATGACGATTTCGCTATGTTCGTAAAGCGATTTCAAAAGTTCAGGAAATTCTCAAAGCCAGGATCCTCAAGTAAAGCTCCAGCCAAGTTCTCTCGTGGCAGAGACTCAAAGAAAGATGATGACTTGGTCTGCTACAACTGCAGAAAGCCTGGTCATTTTGCATCAAAATGCCCTACTCCAAAATTTGAGTACATGAAGAGGAATACTGCGCAAAAATCGTTTAAGAAGCGCAGAATGGTTGCTGAAGAAGACTGCGCAGAAAAGGAGCTCAAGACCTGGATAGAGACACACCCTGAGGACAGTGATGATGATGACTCTGAAGATGGACTGCTCTGCTTAGTGGCGAATGCTGATGATAGCGATTCAGAAAATGACGTTTCAGATATGAACTCAGCAAATGCGCCAAGGATAATCAAGAAGAAGAAAGGTCCCACTATCACTGAATTGGTAGAAATGGGACATCTGACTCCAAGCAGACAGAATGGCAAGTACTTATTTGCCAGAGCAGACTTATCAAGAAATTTGAACCTGCGCCATCGCGTAATCAATCTCTTGAAATTGTTGGTAGTGGTGCCCTAGCCACGTTTAACAAACGTTGTAATTGTTATCATTTATTTCATATCAATAAAGAGATGTTTTGATTATTATTGTTGTTCATGTTTACTTATAATAATCCCCTTCCCTTGTACTTATTAAGCACTAGTATAAAGGCTAAATGATCATGAGATGATCATGTTAGATTTATGGGTACTTGTTTGGAACAAGGTACTGGACATGACCCGCCGTATGAGATTTATGTCATGGTCTATGTCGTACATATATCTCATATTAGTTATGTCATTTGAATCCTTAGACATGAAGTTATTATAGTCTTCCACTTGATGAACATTGTGTTTGACATATTCAAACGCTACCTTAACACGGTAGTTATAAAGGGTATGATTGGCATAATCGGAATCCCATTGGGAAGAATAATAAGCTAAATGGATTTGTCCCTCCACGGAGAGATGTCAAGCTTGGGCCCCTCGAAGGAATGATGTTGATGAAATGTTCGGCTGGACTCAAATGGATTGATTGGATCAATAGCATTTGAATTATCAACATATTCGGAATCGAGAAAGTATTGAACAAGACAAGTTGACTGTTTGACCATGACTTGTGTTAATGACATCGTGGACAAAAGGATTGTGACATATTCTAAAGGAATGCGAACTTGTATCTAGTTATACTATTTAGGTAGGTATGATGGTTTGCTAGAACCTAACCATATCTTATGGGATCATGTTTGAGCCCATTGCCAACTTAGTATAATCCTAGAGGGTCACACACAATAGAACGAATCTTAAATAAGAGGACTATATTGGAATTTAGGGTCGAAGGACCTTAAAGGAATTTCTGAAAGAATTCTGGGATTCCTGGTCAACCGAGCGGGCGCTTGGGTTGGACCAGGCGGGCGCCTGAATGAGTCAGGAAAAATCTGGACCTTCTGGTCAAATGAGCGGGCGCCCGGGTTGGACCAGGCGGGCGCTCGGTCAGGCGACAGAAAAATTCCTAATTCGATTAGGAAAGGTTTTTGGCACAAGTTACCTATTTGGAATAGGTCTAAATTGTGTATAAAACCCCAATTCGGCCAGACCATAATAATAAGTGCTTTTGTGAGTCTCAAAGAGTTTGAGAGAGATTTTATTTTGTTCTAAGATATCCTTGATTGATGAACAAAATAATTCACAAATAAATTCCATATAGTTCTTTATTGAATTGTGAAAGTGTGTTTCATAATTATTGGTCCAGCAACCAAGATCAAGGAGCCTCTTGTTATTCGTTCGAAGTGTGGACACCGCTAGAGGGTGAATTTTATCATCTACAAAGTTCGTGATTTTGTCCGTGATAAAGCTTCAAGTTTCTCCACCAAGACCAAAGAAAACTTTTATAGTCATCAAGGGTTAGTCTTTCCTTTATTCATTATGTTGTATTTGATTTAATCATATGAACGGATCCATGGCTTTGGGTTTCTTAAAATTTTAATTGCTAAATTCCGCTGCGCATGTTACTTGGAAACCCAACAGTGGTATCAGAGCCCCGCTCATGTTGATTAATTCAATACTTGGATCATGTTATGTGTATATAAATTGTTTATGTGCCTAGCATGATATGAATATTGGATTATATGAGATTTATGTGTTATGTGATTTTATGTGGTTTATTGTTTTACAACTTTAATCGCACGATTCAATCGCAATAAAATTATGGTGGATTCTGAATTATTTCGATTATTAATTTTTGATCAGATCAAAGTTTTAATAATCGGGGAAAAATAATTTTGAGACAAAATTTTTGAACTTTAAAAATTCTGTACCATTCTGACCATTCAGGCGCCCGCACGCTGAAGACCAGGCGGGCGCTCGCTGGTCAAAATTTGTTCTGATTTTGGTTAAAATCTGAATATGGAATTTTTGATAAATTCGATGAAACCAGTAACAGAACCAGTCCAGACTTGCTGATCTGGAATGGGTTTTGGGTAGTTGATTTGTGTGCGGATTTTGGGGTTTGATTTTCCTATTTGTTTTAGTCTTGTGATTCCTAGATTGGTTCAAGTTTTGGATGGCTAATCTGCGTTCATCGAGATTGTGTTTCCCAAAATTGACCGCAATCAAAGTTTCAAAGATAAAATGAAGTTAGAATTATGAAGAGTTCATAATTGCTAAAATTGAGAAACAAAGTTCTTGATTCAATGATTGGAGATCCATGTGGAATTGTGAATGCAATTGGCGTACGTTCATCGAGACCATCTATTGCTTAGTTTCGGCCACATGGACTACTTTCTTGGTTTCTTGAATTAGTGCAGGATTGTGGTTGCCTAATGGCTTAGTTCGACCGCACTTCTTGTTGTCTTGATTTGGAGATAATAACCAAAGTTGAAATAGTCTCATCCTCATAATTATAGAGAAACTAATGACACATAAATATCATGCTTAAATTAATAGAGATTAATTTAGTGGCTAAACTTGATGTGTAACATGTTTATATTATGTGCTCATAAATGTGTTATATGCTATATGACATGAACCTTCAAAGAAAGTTTTAAGTCCTTCATTGCCATGCCATGATTAAAACACTTATTTATACATTGGTAATCTTGATGTGGGTTCGCCTCCGCGAAGTGCATTAATTTTATTCATGTATGAGCAAGATGAGGTTCATTAATTTAATGTGGGCTTGCCTCCGCAAGGTGCGTTAAATTGAATGGTTCCTATGCGTTTAAAATGGTTGGACTTAATTAGGCGTCAAAACAGTTTTGAGCCTAGGCAAAAGATGAGATTAAACATGTTTTTTTGAAATTGGATTTCTCAAAGAATCTCATAAAAGGATCTAAGAATCATATGGGATATGATTGACATGATTGTCTACCTAATTAATTTAGTTTTGAGCGGTCCGCCTCCGTGGACTCAAAAGTTAAATTAAAGTTGGATCTTAGCCCAAATAAATTATATTATACATTGGATGTATATGAAGGTTATATAATTTAGTGGGAGTATTTTGTTTGAAAAATACATTATTTATCTCTTTGATGAAAACCGGTACTTATTAAATTTTGGAAATTTTGCATATTTGTAGATAATGACTAATAACACTCAATCAATGTCGTTGTGATCGATCCTTGAGAAGGATAAGCTCAAAGAGAATGGTACTAACTTTATGGATTGGATCCGTAGCATAAGAATCGTTCTTAGGCAAGAAGATAAGTTGTACATTCTCGATGGGCCTCTCCCTGCTGAACCACTGCCTACTGCCCCTAGGGCAGAAAGAGGCGCTCATAAGAAACATCGTAATGATTCAAGAGATGTAAGTTGTCTCATGCTTGCTGCCATGTGCTTAAAACTCCAACAAAGTTTGGAACATTTGGAAGCCTATGAGATAGGCGTGGAGTTGAGAACCATGTTTCAAGAGCAAGCTAGGCAAGAGATGTACAAGACCATTGTTGCATTCACTACTTGTAAAATGAATGAAGGGCAACAAGTGAGTCCTAACTTTCTTAAAATGAAAGGTTATGTAGAGCACCTTGAGAAACTTGGCTATCCAATCCCATTGGAGCTAGCCACGGATCTCATTCTTAATTCATTGCCTAAAAGTTATAATCAGTTTGTGATGAATTATAACATGCATGGAATGGATAAGAATCTCTCTGAGTTGCATGGGATGCTCAAAACTGCAGAGATGAAAATTGTGGAGAAAGGTTCTCCCGTGCTCTTGGTTCATGATGGGAAGAAGGCTAGTGCCAAAGGAAAAGGTAAGGCAAAAATTGTCAAACCCAAAATAAGCAAGGCAAAGGTTGCCAAGGCTTCTGAGGCAAAACCTGATTCACAAAATGATGCAATCTGTTTCCATTGTCAAGAAATTGGTCATTGGAAACGTAATTGCAAGGCTTTCTTGGAAGAGCAAAAGAAGAAGAAGAGCAGCAACGCTGCGTCGACTTCAGGTATCTATATGATAGATATTCTCCTTTCTACCACTGATTCTTGGGTATTGGATACCGGATGTGGTTCTCACATTTGTCTAAATGTGCAGGGACTAAAGAATAGGAGACTGCTTAAAGAAGGTGAAGTAGATCTACGCGTGGGGAATGGAGCAAGAGTTGCTGCATTAGCCGTAGGGACTTATGAAGTCACTTTACCTTCCTGATTAATTCTTGTTTTGAACAATTGTTATTATGTTCCGGATTTAAGCAGAAATATTATTTCAATTTCTTGTTTGGATAATGAAGGTTTTAAGTTTCTTATTGAGAATAAGAAATTTTCTATTTATTTAAATGATGTGCTTTATGGTATTGCTAATTCATTTAATGGCCTTTATATCTTGGATGTCAAGAATGAAAATAATGACAATGTCTATCATGTAAATAAGAAATCTAAACCTAATGATGTAAATCATACTTATTTGTGGCATTGCCGTCTTGGTCATATTAATGAGAAGCGTATCTCAAAACTCCATGGGGACGGACTTTTGGGTTCATGTGACTTAGAGTCATATGATACTTGTGAGTCGTGTCTTCTTGGAAAAATGACTAAGACACCTTTTACCAAGCTAGGTGAAAGGGCAAGCGACTTATTGGGGTTGATACATTCCGATGTATGCGGACCATTAAGTAGCAATGCTAGGGGAGGATTTCAATACTTCATAACCTTCACTGATGATTATAGTAGATTTGGGTATGTTTACCTAATGAAACATAAAAGTGAAGCATTTGAGATATTTAGAATATTTCAAAATGAAGTAGAAAAACAACTTGGCAAAAGTATTAAAGCACTTCGATCAGATCGTGGTGGAGAATACTTAAGTCAAGAATTTGATGATCATCTAAAGAATTGTGGAATAGTTTCACAATTGACTCCACCCGGAACACCACAATGGAATGGTGAGTCCGAGAGGAGGAATCGGACTTTGTTAGACATGGTTCGATCAATTATGAGTCAAGTTGATCTTCCAATATCCTTTTGGGGTTACGCCCTAGAAACCACTGCTTTCACACTAAATCGTGTTCCAACTAAATCGGTTCAAAAGACTCCGTATGAGATGTGGAGCGGAAAGAAGCCTTGTCTGTCTTTCATGAAGATTTGGGGTTGCGAAGCTTTTGTCAAAAGACTTGTCTCAGACAAACTTGCACACAAATCTGATAAATGTATTTTCGTGGGATATCCTAAAGAAACTAGAGGATATTACTTTTACAACCGTGAGGACAACAAAGTGTTTGTTGCCCAAACTGGTGTCTTTCTAGAGAAAGAGTTTCTCTCCAAAGAAATCAGTGGGAGTAAAATAAATCTTGAAGAAATTCGAGACCCAGAAAATAACATTGAACCAATAGTGGAACAAGAACAAGAACCACAAGGAGTTGTGGAAACTGTTCAAAATACACAAGCAACTCGCAGATCTAGTAGGTTACGATCCGAGCCCGAGAGATATGGATTTCTCGTAACGGATAGTAATGAGGTAGAAATCATTGAGAATGATGAACCGTCAACCTACCAAGAAGCGATGTCTTCTCCTGATTCGGACAAGTGGCTTGGAGCCATGGAATCCGAATTGCAATCCATGCAAGACAATCAAGTTTGGAATTTGATTGATGCGCCCGAAGGTGTAAAAACCATAGGATGCAAATGGGTCTTCAAGAAGAAGACTGACATGGATGGGAAGGTGCATACTTACAAAGCTAGGCTTGTAGCGAAAGGTTATAGGCAAGTTCATGGTATTGACTATGATGAGACATTTTCACCCGTAGCAATGATCAAGTCTATAAGAATTTTGCTTGCCATTGCCGCATATCATGACTATGAAATATGGCAAATGGACGTCAAAACCGCTTTCCTAAATGGAAAACTTCAAGAGGATGTGTATATGACACAACCAGAAGGTTTTGAACAAGATTCTAAAGTATGCAAATTGCAGAGATCCATCTATGGATTGAATCAAGCTTCTAGGAGTTGGAATCTCCATTTTGATGAATCGGTCAAAGAGTTTGGTTTCATCAAGAACGAAGATGAGCCTTGTGTATACAAGAAGATTAGTGGGAGCATAATTCTATTCCTTATTTTATATGTGGATGACATATTGCTCATTGGAAACGACATTCCCACACTGCAGTCTGTGAAGACTTGGTTAAGAAAGTGTTTTACAATGAAAGATATGGGTGAAGCCGCATATATACTTGGCATTAAGATCTATAGAGATAGATCAAGGAGGCTTCTTGGTTTAAGCCAAAGTACATACATTGACAAGGTCATTAGAAGATTCTGTATGGAAAATTCTAAGAGAGGCACCTTGCCCGTGTTACATGGAATTTCTCTAAGTAAGACTCAATGTCCTAAGACAAACGATGAGCGTGAGAAAATGAATGATGTTACATATGCTTCGGCAATTGGGTCCATCATGTATGCCATGATTTGTACTAGGTCGGATGTATCTTATGCTTTGAGCATGACAAGTAGATACCAATCCGACCCTGGCGAAAATCACTGGATAACAGTAAAAGCGATTCTTAAGTACTTGAGAAGAACTAAAGACTCGTTTTTGGTCTATGGAGGAATGGAAGATGATCTCGTTGTAAATGCTTACACGGATGCAAGCTTCCAAACCGACAAAGATGATAGCCGATCGCAATCGGGTTTTGTGTTAATGTTAAATGGTGGAGCTGTAAGCAGGAAGAGTTCCAAGCAAAGTACAACCGCTGATTCTACAACAGAAGCTGAGTATATTGCTGCATCGGATGTTGCAAAGGAAGCTGTTTGGATTAAGAAGTTCATAACTGAACTTAAAGTGGTTCCTAGTATTGCTAATCCAATAGACCTTTATTGCGATAATAATGGTACTATTGCTCAAGCAAAGGAACCAAGAGCACATCAGAAATCTAAACACATACTTAGGCGTTTTCATATCATTCGAGAGATCGTTGATAGGGGAGACGTAAATATATGCAGAGTACCTACTGATAACAATGTTGCGGACCCGCTAACAAAGGGACTTCCACAAGCTAAACATGATGGTCATGTTAGGTCCATGGGTATTAGATACATGGGAGATTGGGCCTAGGGCAAGTGGGAGATTGTTGGTAGTGGTGCCCTAGGCACGTTTAACAAACGTTGTAATTGTTATCATTTATTTCATATCAATAAAGAGATGTTTTGATTATTATTGTTGTTCATGTTTACTTATAATAATCCCCGTCCCTAGTACTTATTAAGCACTAGTATAAAGGCTAAATGATCATGAGATGATCATGTTAGATTTATGGGTACTTGTTTGGAACAAGGTACTGGACATGACCCGCCGTATGAGATTTATGTCATGGTCTATGCCGTACATATATCTCATATTAGTTATGTCATTTGAATCCTTAGACATGAAGTTATTATAGTCTTCCACTTGATGAACATTGTGTTTGACATATTCAAACGCTACCTTAACACGGTAGTTATAAAGGGTATGATTGGCATAATCGGAATCCCGTTGGGAAGAATAATAAGCTAAATGGATTTGTCCCTCCACGGAGAGATGTCAAGCTTGGGCCCCTCGAAGGAATGATGTTGATGAAATGTTCGGCCGGACTTAAATGGATTGATTGGATCAATAGCATTTGAATTATCAACATATTCAGAATCGAGAAAGTATTGAACAAGACAAGTTGACTGTTTGACCATGACTTGTGTTCAATGACATCGTGGACAAAAGGATTGTGACATATTCTAAAGGAATGCGAACTTGTATCTAGTTATACTATTTGGGTAGGTATGACGGTTTGCTAGAACCTAACCATATCTTATGGGATCATGTTTGAGCCCATTGCCAACTTAGTATAATCCTAGAGGGTCACACACAATAGAACGAATCTTAAATAAGAGGACTATATTGGAATTTAGGGTCGAAGGACCTTAAAGGAATTTTTGAAAGAATTCTGGGCTTCCTGGTCAACCGAGCGGGCGCTTGGGTTGGACCAGGCGGGCGCCTGAATGAGTCAGGAAAAATCTGGACCTTCTGGTCAAATGAGCGGGCGCCCGGGTTGGACCAGGCGGGCGCTCGGTCAGGCGACAGAAAAATTCCTAATTCGATTAGGAAAGGTTTTTGGCACAAGTTACCTATTTGGAATAGGTCTAAATTGTGTATAAAACCCCAATTCGGTCAGACCATAATAGTAAGTGCTTTTGTGAGTCTCAAAGAGTTTGAGAGAGATTTTATTTTGTTCTAAGATATCCTTGATTGAGGAACAAAATAATTCACAAATAAATTCCATACAGTTCTTTATTGAATTGTGAAAGTGTGTTTCATAATTATTGATCTAGCAACCAAGATCAAGGAGCCTCTTGATATTCGTTCGAAGTGTGGACACCGCTAGAGGGTGAATTTTATCATCTACAAAGTTCGTGATTTTGTCCGTGATAAAGCTTCAAGTTTCTCCACCAAGACCAAAGAAAACTTTTATAGTCATCAAGGGTTAGTCTTTCCTTTATTCATTATGTTGTATTTGATTTAATCATATGAACGGATCCATGGCTTTGGGTTTCTCAAAATTTTAATTGCTAAATTTCGCTGCGCATGTTACTTGGAAACCCAACAGAAATTCCTGCTGAAATTGTAATAGAAAAGGATGACTCTGCTGCTGAGCGTGAGTCCATTTTTAATCAAGCTGAAAAGGTAATCAAGAAATTTAATTTTATGAAAGAAGCAGTGGACTTATCAATTGGAGAAATTTCACAGCTTAAGACGGAGAAAACTTTATAAAATCTGAAATCACCCTCCTTAAAGAGCAGATTAAGAGCATGACTTCTCTTACTGAAAACAACCGTTTCTTAACAGATCAAAATGCGTTATTTAAAGTAAGAAACGATGAATTGGCTGCGCAAGTAGCTGATCTCACAAAGATCACTGATGTTTGGACCAAATCTTGTGTCACTATGGATCAGATTTTAGAATCCCAAAAAGACAGTGGAGAAAAGGAAGGCTTGGGGTTCTCAACTAGTGACAACTTTAAATGCGCAGTTTGCTCTGAAAGAGAAAAGGAATTTACACCCCAGCAAACTGTTGAAATTCCTAAAGCAAAGCGTTCTGCTTCAATGGGTAAAGGACAGGAGAAAGTCCAGAGACAAACTTTCCATTATGTCTACCCAAAGAAGCAAACTGGAAAAGCCAAGGGTAAGGCTATAGTTGAAACTGCGCATGACAACGCATATTCTGATTATGGCTGCGCTTCGACTTCGAATTCCAAAACTGCGCATAAGGGCCATGCGCATGAAAGCCATGCGCCTCAACGCCAGTTGCGCATTCTTAAGAAAAGCGCACCCAAACATCAAAAGATGGTGTTTGTCAAAGCTAGTTCTCATGCTCCAGTAAAGAATGCTAAGCCAAAGAAAAGTAAAGAGTTTGTAAAAACCCAATCTATAAGTGGCTTACATCATTGTGTTGTGTGTGATGGTTTAGGTCACAAGGCTGCAAAATGCCTTTTGCAATTTGCTCCTAATGTTAAGGGACGTAAAAATCCTAAGGTCGGACAGGAGTGGGTTGTCAAAAGTTGCTAACTCTAGGACCCAAGAATAAAGGGGACCTGCGTTTTTAATGTCTATCTTTCAGGTCTCCTGCTTCACTGCGCACTCTTCACAAGCTAAAGCGCATATATGGTATCTCGACAGTGGATGTTCTAGACATATGACTGGAGATGCTACCGCTCTAGAAGATATGTATGAAGTTAGAGGTCCCTCAGTAACTTTTGGGGACAACAACAAATGGCACATTGTTGGATATGTAAGAATCAGAAAAGATAAAGTGTGCATAGAAAAGGTCGCGCTCGTAGAAGGCCTCAAGCACAACCTACTCTCCATATCACAATTCTGCGATAAAGGTCTCGAATGCCACTTCACTGCAACGCACTGCTATATCAAAGATGGCACATCTGGACTAACTTTGCTCACAGGGACTCGTAAGACAAATGTTTACATTATTGATCTTACTGCTATAGACTATATCACTAATCTCTGTTTTGTAGCAAAGAATGTAAGTGAAAGCAGCTAGCTATGGCACAAACGCTTAAGCCATTTGAACTTCAAATATTTGGCGAAGCTAGAAAGGGGAAATCTTGTCAAAGGACTTCCTAAAGTAGCTGACCATCATGATAGAAAATGCGCAGCATGCCAGCTTGGTAAACAACCTAAGCAGTTTTCCTCCAGCAAGATTTCTTCCTCAACTTCCAAATGTTTACAACTGCTTCACATGGACATGTTTGGACCTGTCACCACCGCAAGAATTGGAGGACACAAATATACCTTAGTTGTGGTGGATGACTACTCAAGATACACATGGGTCGAAATGATGATAGCCAAAGACGACTGCTATAATATCTTGACTGCTCTATTTCGAAGACTCCAAACTCAGAGGGAAGACAACATCGTAAGCGTTAGATCAGACAACGGTACTGAATTAAAGAATAACGATGTTGCTCAATACTACAATGACCATGGAATTGATCACAATTTCTCTGCTGCTGGAGTCCCTCAACAAAATGGCGTTGTGGAAAGGAAGAATCGCACGTTGATTGAGGCTGGAAAAATAATGATAGCAGAAGCAAAGCTTCCAAAGTATTTCTGGGGAGAAGCTGTTAACACTGCTTGCTTTACTCAGAATAGATCCCTTATCAACAAAGCCTACAACAAAACTCCATATGAGCTATGGAGAGGAAGAGCGCCCAACATCACTTTCTTCAAGATTTTTGGTTGCAAATTCTATATCCTGTACAATGGCAAAGATCATAGAGGTAAATTCGATGCCAAAACAGATGAAGGTATTTTTGTTGGGTATGCCAAACATTCAAAATCTTTTCGCATTTTTAATAGAACTACTCTAGTAATTATAGAATCTGTACATGTTACTTTTGATGAGCATTCTCTCCTCGAGCCACATTTGGCTCCAAATGATTCTGATAATTCTGCTGAGAATGATGAGACAGGTACGCAACCTCAAACTGTACCTGCGCAGAATGCTAATCATAATAGTCAAGATCAGAATCAAGCAAGTCCATCTCATGCGCATACACCAGATGCTGCGCCAGAAGTCACAACTCCTAATGCGCAAACACCTCCTCCTGCGCATGGTATTTTTCCACTTCAGCAAATCACTTTTGATGATCTTGATGCTGGAGCAAATGAAGTACCCATTGAAGATCTTCATATTCTTACTACTCAACCTAACTTACCTTCTGAGGTTCGTGAAGTTGGAGATCATCCAACTACAAATATTATTGGTGATCTCAATGTAGGGGTTCGTACTAGGAGAGCATCAAACTTTGATGATGAGTATCACTCTTTTATCTCCCAAATCAAACCAAAGAAGATTGATTAAGCGCTCCAAGTTTCAAGCTAGGTTACTGCTATGCAAGAAGAGCTTAACCAATTTGAGCGCTGCAAGGTTTGGACTTTAGTACCCAGACCTCATGATCAAGGCGTTATTGGTACAAATGGGTATTCAGAAACAAGATGGATGAGAATGGAAGCATCACCAGGAACAAAGCAAGGTTGGTTGCGCAAGGCTATAGGCAAGAGGAAGGAATCGACTATGATGAAACTTTTGCGCCTGTAGCAAGACTAGATGCTATCATAATTTTCTTAGCTTATGCCTCTCACAAGAATTTAAGCTTTATCAAATGGATGTGAAGAGCGTATTCCTCAACGGTGAACTCCAAGAGACGGTTTACGTAGCTCAACCCCCTGGTTTTAAAGATATCAGATTTCCAAATCATGTCTTCAAAATTCAGAAAGCTTTGTATGGACTTAAGCAAGCTCCAAGAGCATGGTACGATACTCTATCAAAATTCCTGCTAGAGAAAGGATTCAAGCGCGGTAAAATCGATACAACTCTTTTTATTGCTAAGTATAATGATCATTCTTTACTTGTTCAAATTTATGTCGATGATATTATATTTGGTTCTACTAATGAGTTACTTTGTAAGCTCTTTGAAAAGCTCATGAAAAGCAAGTTTGAAATGAGCATGATGGGAGAACTCACTTTCTTCCTCGGGCTTCAAATCAAACAATTGAATGATGACATCTTCATAAATCAAGCCAAATACACAAGAGACTTGATCAAGAAATTTGGACTTAAGAATGCTAAAGCATACGACACTCAAATGGCTACGGGAAATAAGCTTGACAAAGACTTAAAAGGTAAGAAAGTTGATCAAACTTTATATCAAGGTATGATTGGCTCTCTTCTTTATCTTACTGCAAGTAGACCAGATATTATGTTTAGTGTTTGTATCTGTGCGCGCTATCAAGCGGACCCTAGAGAAGCGCACTTATCTGCTGTTAAACGCATTATTCGTTATCTTTCTGGAACTGTTAACCTTGGACTTTGGTACACCAAAGATTCAAATTTTGATTTGCTAGGTTATTCAGATGCAGATTACGCAGCATGCACAATTGACAGGAAAAACACAAGTGGAACTTGTCATTTCCTTGGAAATCGACTTGTTGCCTGGGCAAGCAAGAAGCAAGCTGCTGTGTCCATCTCTACTACAGAAGCTGAATACATTGCTGCTGGAAGCTGCTGCTGCCAAATCCTATGGATGAAGCAACAATTAGTGGACTATGGAATCCATGAAGGCAATTGCCCAATTTTCTGCGATAATATGTCCACCATAGCAGTCTTCAACAATCCTGTCATGCATTCAAAGACAAAGCACATCGACATCAAATATCATTTCCTCAAGGACCATATGGAAAAAGGAAGTATTCACTTAGAGCACGTGGGCACAGATAATCAAATTGCTGATATCCTCATAAAGGCTCTTGATGCAAAGCGATTTCTCTTCTTAAGAGGAGAAATGGGTATGCTTAAACTCAGCTAACTTGTCCATATAATTTGTTATTACTAACAATCTTGTGTTTTCTTGATAAGTATTCCACATAGGTTAAGATTCACGCTTCTGTGCATCTACTGCGCAAAACATTGTACTGCGCAGCAATTCATCTGTGCATGAAACTATAAAGTTGTAATACTTAAGGAACCTCTTGCGATATTTAATCTCTGCGCATGATTTTAACATGCGCACTTTTCATGGATCGCAGGTAAGTCTTCTATTAATTAGTAATTGCACATAGGTCCCTGACTGAAAAGTCAACGCTTAGTTCACAAGGGCACTTGTGTAATTAAAATTTTCCCTCGCCTTAATTTTTGAATTTTCTTGGGAAATTACGCCTTTGCCCTGCGTATGTCCCATTATCATTAATACAAACTGCCATTGATGATAGCGCCTGTTAGGATTCCTGAGCAACATTTATGAGGGAGTTGAAATGAATATGACCTACCTAGCACTGCTGACACACGCGCGCGTCAGGTCTGCGCACGCGCGCTCCCTATTCGGCCACGTCACTTTGATATCGTGTGCCTCTGCGGTTTTTCACCAAATTCACCGTTTTTCACCAAACTGTCCCGCTGACGTCATGCGCCCTTTTCCTTTTCAGTATAAAACTAGTTGACCCTTCTCTTTCTCTCTCTCCTGCTCACTCTCCTCTTTCATAAAATCTCTATCTTCTCCCTCTCTGCAACTATTCCTCAACTTCCAAAGATTTCCCTTCTCTCTCTCTTTGACTTTCTTTCCTTCAACCTCAATCTCTTCTCTTTCATCCTTTCTCGAAAAACCCTAGCTATATATAATGGCCCCTCAAAAAGCAAAAGCCAAGGTTGAAGAAGTTCCACCTCCAGAAGCTAAGACCGTCGATGATATGGTACAATCCTTAACCTTCAAACTCATTTTTCTTTGTGTCCGCCATTGATGTGTTTCGAGCTCTCAAAAGCTCCCCTTCTTGATTTCTTGCTCGTCTGTTAATCATTTTTAAAATCGTTTCCTGTTTCGTGTTCGTCTCTCTCTGATCTACTATTGTATGTACTTTCTTTCATGATCAACCTTGGTTTCATATGATTTCTGCTAAAAAAAAATTCATTTGAAAACTACCAAGGCAGTCGAACAGTTATTCTCGATTTCTGGGCTTAATATCGTGTTTTTGGAAATCTCGTTTTCTTAGTTGTTTTCATCTCTGAAATGCGATCATTTCGATATGCTTTTTGTCCATTTTGGTTAATCTTCAATTTTTGATGTTCTTGGTGTTCTTGGTGTTCATGTTCTATTATTCCGTGTTCATCAAGTTTTTATTTTTCTCTTATGATTTGGGTCGCATAAAAATTTCTAAGTGTTTGTGTTTTTGCGCATGCATACTTACTTTTGCGCATATTTACCCGTTTTTGCACATTACTTTCCCTATTTTTATCTAGTATGGAGTTGCTGCGCATACGTATTTTTGCGCTATATGCGCATGCTCTTCGCTCCATGCGCAATACTATCTGTCTAATATCTTTCTTGTGTTGCGCAAAATTCTTTCTATTTCCTACAAGGGTGGGAATTAGATCTTGCTACGCTACAAAAAGACGCTGTTGGGCGCAGGCTTATTCACCTCATGGACACCTCTGGCATTTTGCCCCTCTTCACTCTGGATCAGGACTTCTATGTCCCTTCATTAGTAGATGAATTCTTTGAGAACGCAGAGTATGTTACCATGACGCACAAGCAAACTCGAGCAAAGATAGATGTTATACGCTCAGTTGTTCAAAATTACTCAGTGCGCATCGTTCCTGCGTCACTTAAGAAGCTTTGCGGATTTAATGTCGATGATGCGCCTGAAGTCTATTCTGAAGCTAAACAAAACAAGCTTGCGCAGAAACTGGTTGGGGAACCCACTCTTACAAAGAAGTGGAGCGTTCATGACAGAAAGGAGTTTGGTGAGGTGATGTATCACTTGTGCACCATTATTGGTGATTCCGTCAACTGCAAGAATGGAAATAAAGGCAAGTTCATTTCCAAGCAATGGTCTTACTGCGCTGCAGTCTATAATGGCGATGCTCTGGACTGGTCTTCTATTCTGTTATGTGTCGGAAAGCTACGACAAGTGCATGGACAAGAAAGTAGCCAAGTACAGAACTCACTGTAGGTTACTCTCTAAGTACCTAATGAATGTTTCTGAGCTGCGAACCTTCGTGAAGAAACGTCCTGAACTCAAAGTTCCATGCACCAAGACCTATTCCATCTCTCATCTCTACTCACTGCGCAATAAAATTGGTCGTGGTGAATATCGCAAGATCTGGAACAAGGATAACAGCCCCGACAAAGAAGATTGGGTTGATAGCGATGATGATGAGGATGAAGCCCCACAGGCCAAGTCCAAGAAAACCACTGCGCAGCCTTCTAAATCCACTGCGCCTGCTGAGCCTGAAACAGCAGCTGCGCAGGCAAAGCGCAAGGGCAAAGGTATTGCAGATACTGCGCAAGAAAAGGTGAAGGAAATTCCAAATGTCAGATCTACTACTGGTGTAAGGATCCCACCCCGCGTGCGGAAACGCGATTGGTGTATGGGGTGAAACGCCAAACACGGGAACCGGTCAAATTTAACGGAGTCGCCACATTTTGTTAATTTTAAACCCAACAAAATGACAAAGGTTTGAGTTCAAAGGTTCGGAGGTCAGGTTACAACTTGGGAGGAGTTTTTACGTCCTCTCAAGTTGCCTCGGACAAAGCCGAGTCTCCCTAAGTTAGTTAAAATGTGCATATGTGTGTGTGTCTATTTAACTGAAAAGTTCTGTTGTTGATTTTATTTGAGAAACTCGGCTGAAAAAGGGGCCTTGAGTGATAAGACAAAGGTCAGAGGGAAAAACATGAAATTTTTCCCTCCTACCTAAAGTAGCCGTACGGCTGGAGGAGGTAATTCTGGGGTTTTTACAGTTTGCTCAAGAACAGTCCAGTTCAGAACAAAAACAGGGCATTCTGTCTGAAGCTGGACAAACTGTTTTTTATCCCAGTTTGCAAGAAATCATTTTCCAAGTTTTATAACATCATTCCTATGCTAAATGATCATCACTTGGTCCCCCAAAAAAAGTATTTGGGTGTGATCATGAGCAATCATAGGAGAAAATCAAGAAAGTTGATGAATGTGCCCTTTGGACCAAAGTTGGTCATTTGGTGAATAAAGATTGGAACTTTATCACCAAGATGACATCTTTATGACTTAAAATCCTTCCAAGAGTCAAAATAACACATAAAGATTGAATCTTTATGACCCAAAAGTGGGATTTTGAGGCAAAACCAAAGAGGAAAATGATGAACACTAAGGTCTCATCACCCTCATGATTATCATGGCCAAACAAGCATAACATTTAAATGAATAAGGAATGTAAATGACAATCAACAAGTCTATGAGTGTCTAGGTTTAGAACCTCTTCCATACAAGGTATGGAGGGAACCTTGGAACTTCTCATAGCTTGGACAAGATAGTAATGTAATAGATAGGTATATAGTGCTTGATAATGGACAAGTCTTGCAAGAAATAAAAGGTGCTTGAAATGGACAAGTCTTTGCATGAATGAAGAGTAAATACATGTATAACCAAGATATAAGAAAGAAAATAGGAGTAAGATGAAGAGAAAGGAGGGGGGAGGTGGCTTTACCTATGATGGTTATGGCCAATCTTCCTTTCTTCTCTCCTTTTTTGGTATGTGATCACTCTCACTCTTACTCTGTGGTAATTCCAGCAGAGTGACCTCCCTAATGTGTATTTCTCCCCCCTGAAATGATCAGCAAGGGGTTCTATTTATAGGAACTGAGGGTGCCCAAACCAGCCGTACGGCTAGGCCCCTCTAGTACCCAAAGCATCCGTACGGCTCAGCCTGTCGAGCTTCTGGATTTTTCCAATTTTATACCAGAGTAGTCCTGGAATTTATAGCTTATCCTAGGGAGGTCCTGGCCTATTAGCTTAGCCCTGAAACGGTGCTAAGGCTACCTCTAAGATAGGTCGGTTTCAGATTGGGGTACTTACAGAACCCCTCGGCAACGTTGCTTCAAAGGAGCGGGGTTGTCGATAGAAATAAGCATCCCAATCTGACGGGACGACGGCTTTAACCGTTTTGGTTGCATGGCTGGACCTAGTGGTATAGGATTCCTACGTATCCCGTTCACGGGGAATCAAGCCTAACGTAGTTCGGGGGTACGCGGGGTTACTAAGGTCTGTAAGGAGGCATGACTCTAGGGGTCAGAGGCGAGACATGGTCAACTTGGCTCTATGGGAGAGGGTTGATTTGCTGGGGATATGGTCAACTTGACTCTATAGGAGAGGGTTGACTTACAGATTTTTACTGGGCTTACGTCGGGGACGGCCTATGGTGACTATTCTAAGTCCGAGCTTGACCAGGGTCAACTCCATCTTCCGGGAGATTGACGGGAAAACTGGTCTTACGTCCCTCTAAGGACTGCCGGGACAAAGGCTCTAACCCATAACGACTATTCTAAGTCTAAGCTAAAGGGCTTACGTCGGGGACGGCCAGGACAAAGGTTCTAGCCTATAATGACTATTCTAAGTCATAGCTAATAGGCTTACGTCAGGGACGGCCAGGACAAAGGCTCTAGCCTATAACGACTATTCTAAGTCATAGCTAATGGGTTACGTCGGGGACGGCCATATTTTCTCAACAAATTTTTAACTGGGCTTACGTCAGGGACGGCCGGGACAAAGGCTCTAGCCTATAATGACTATTCTAAGTCATAGCTAATGGGCTTACGTCGGGGATAGACAGGACAAAGGCTCTAGCCTATAACAACTATTCTAAGTCATAGCTAATGGGCTTACGTCGGGGACGGCCATATTTTCTCAACAAATTTTTAACTGGGCTTACGTCAGGGACGGCTGGGGCAAAGGCTCTAGCCTATAATGACTATTCTAAGTCATAGCTAATGGGATTATGTCGGGGACGGCCAGGACAAAGGCTCTAGCCTATAACGACTATTGTAAGTCATAGCTAATGGGCTTACGTCGGGGACGGCCATCTTTTCTCAACAAATTTTTAACTGGGCTTACGTCAGGGACGGCCATATTTTGACAACAAGTTTTTTAACTGGGCTTACGTCAGGGACGGCCAAATTTTGACAACAAGTTTTTAACTGGGCTTACGTCAGGGACGGCCATATTTTGACAACAAATTTTTAACTGGGCTTACGTCAGGGACGGCCATAATAAGCACTAGGCAAAATATCATTTCCTTTAACTTTTAACTGGGCTTATGTCGAGGACGGCCAAATTTAATTTCACAAAGCTGGGCTTACGTCGCTAGGACTGCCTGATTTTTGTCTCAGAGGGTCGCTCGGGGAACCTAAATTTTATCTCAAAAGGGTCGCTCGGGGGACCTAGAGTTTTCTCAAAATGGTCACTCGGGGGACCTAAGTTTTATCTTGAAAGGGGTCGCTCGGGGGACCTAAGCCTTTTCAACAAGGGTCACTCGGAAGACCTAAATGTTTTCAGAAGGGGCTTGACTCTCACTTGGTCAACCGGGTCAATATGGGCTTACGTCTAGGACCGCCTAATTTTTCTCCGGGTCGCGCGGGGGACCTAAATTTTCTTATCTCCTATGGGCTTACGTCACTTGGGGACTGCCGGGAGAACAACGGATTTGACTCTCATTTGGTCAATCCTAAAGGTTTGGTCAACTTGGCTCTATGGGAGAGGGTTGACTACAAGACTGGTCTTACGTCATCTTTGACTGCCGGAGCAAAAGCCCACAAAACTCACCCTCAAATGCCCAATGCCATTTGAAAGGGGAAAACATTATTTTCACAAAATATACCCTCAAATGCCCAATGCAAATTGAAAGGGGACTACAAACACATTTTTTTTTTTTCAAAATATTCATTCCTCAAAGCAAATCTTTTAACGAAGCATGTCAGTCAAATTTTTGATTTTAATTTAACCACGAGGTTTATTATGCATAAAGTCCTTGGGAGTTTCATCCATTCTTTAGGAGTGGTCGGGAGTAGAGGACCCTTTCGTCGTTGATGTTGGGGTAGCCCTATGTCCTTGCAATCGTCAATGCCGGGGTAGCCCCATGTCCTTGTCGTCATTGGGGGAGCTCCATGCCCTTGCCGTTACTGATGTCGGGGTAGCCCCATTGTCATCTCTTGGCCTTTAGCGTCGGCATATCCCCATGTCATTATGGAGGTAGCCCCAATGTCATCTTTTGACCTTTGGCGTTGGCGTAGCCCCAATATGACCTTTGAAGTGAGGTAAGGAACCCATCCCTTTTTTCATGACGCACCCTTTCTTTTGCCTAGGCTACCCTTGCGGGTTTTCAACCTAGCGGGCATCTCTTTTGCGTCTTTTATGGCACACCCTGTTTTTTGCCTAGGCCTCCCTTATGGGTTTTCAACCTAGCGGGCTACTCTTTTGGTGCCTCTTTTTTTTATGAGTGATCCAGCCGACTCGATGGGACGGGGACTTAAGATGTCTTTTGGAGAAAACATGCAGGGGAATTTATTTAGGCGGGAGAGAGTCCCTCAATTGTATCATGAAATAGGAGGAAGCCCCTGCTTGATAGAACATAAGTGTTTAGCTCTTTCCTAGGATGTAGAGAAGAAGACTTGTCGAGACATTTGAAATTTTTCTTGGTTAAAATTATCAAAATGATTGCTTGGATGGACCATGTTCATTATTAAGTCAAGATTATAACAAGCAATTAGCCTTAACATGTATAAATGTTGTGATCAATTAGGATTAAGATTCGATCAATGGCAAGATCAAAAGGTGTTTATGGGGAATTGGTCCTTGTCTGGTAAATTGGTCATTGATGGGACCAAGGGGGAGAGGCTTGGCTACTTTGGGAAAGCCATGGTTTGACCGTTCTTTCTCATGCTGTGACCGGACCCGAAGGTTGCCTACGTTCCCCTCAGTTTGAGGAGCTCAGGTCGCCGTAGTTCGGCTATGGGCCGTCTTTTGCTGAAGTTGTTTCGTTTCTTTTGACGTTGTCTTGGAGGACGTTGTTGCTCCTTTAACGTAGATCTCTTTGCTTTGTGGTGGACTTCCTTGAGGTGGACCTCTTCGGGTGGACCTTCTTTGGTGTGCGCTCCCTTTTGGATGAACGGGCTCTTTGTGATGAGCTTTCGAGGCAAACTTCCCGTTCATTTCCTTTCCTTCTTTCCATTCATTCATTTCCTTTCCCTCTTTCCATTCTTTTTTTATTCTTTTTTTTTTTTTGAAGAGGGAAACATTAAACCCAACTCACTATCTCTGGCATTGACTTCTTTCTGGCAACTTAGTGGCATGAATATCCGGGAAGCCCTTTGCTTGGTTGCGCACACACACTATCACGGTTGAATCTTGGTTGTTGAGCAACAACGTCCTCGTCTTTCCATTGTCCTGGGATGCCTTTGATGTGCATCCAGAATTTGCTTTGGAAATGTGTGTCGGGTTGTGTATCGGGGAAGTGTATGAGGGAAGACTTGCCATTAATGGTTTCTTCATGCCAATTGATCACAACATTTATTCACATCAAGATTAGTTGTTTGCATTTATCATTCTTCATTTGTGTTTGGTCCATTCGTCCTTAATGAGTCGTCATTGACTAGTATGCTTAGAAGTCAATTCATCATTTTGGGGATGTAGCAATCAATTGATCATAACAAGCAAGGAAATTTCAAGAGTAAATGTATATTGCAAATAATGTCTCATGTCTAGGGAGAAGAGAATGAAAATGACTCTTTTATATAGATAACTTTGTACAAACATGTCCGAGTACGGACCTTTGCAAAAATAAAAAAGACACAGTCCAAGACGGACTTTTGATGAAAGTCTAGATCCTACGAGGCTGGAAGACTTATTATTTTTATTATTATTATTATTATTTTTTTTTTTAGGGACGGGCTCCTATGAGGTGCGGTGGTCCATTTCCTTCTTTGACTGTTGGAGGGGTTGTCGGCGGCATATTCCATGTCTTCCACGGGGAACTCGGATTCCGTGTCATCGGGAAAGATGTCGCGAGGTCTCCACTTGGCTCAGCGTCGTGATTGCCGAATCTGTCTTTGGCCATTTCTTTTCGATGACCTCCTTTCGAGGTGCATATTCTCGTGCATGTCATTCAGCGAGGTTACGGATCTCCATTTGATGTAGCCTCCTTTGGGCTTTTGGAGCTTTGGCCCTCTCTCGTGGACGATGATCCAGTTTGTCTTGACCTCCTTGTTCACGTGGGCGCCAATTCGGATGGGGGCTCCTTGGTCGATGTTTCAGGCGGGCAAAACCGTAAAGGACTTTAGCATTTTAAACCTCAAGGTGAAATTATAACCATGGTTCAAGAGAGACGCTTCATTAGCGGATTAGCCTTTTAGGAAAACTTGATCTTTTATTTTAATAAAATTGGATCTCCATTTTCTTCTTGGAAAAACACACTTTTGTTTTGGGTGGAAGACTCACACACACATTTTTTTGTCATTTTTTTTTAAGGATTGACCGGGCCGAAGCTGCCTACGTTCCCCTTACCACGAGGGAGGGGGTCCCACGTGATTAGAGGCTCAGGTCACCGTAGTTCGAACGGATTTAGAATTCTAAAACAAGCATGACTGACTTGTCGGAGGATAACGGGGATCCATCCATCCAAGGACTAAAACCGACTTCCTAGGAAACTATGCCTAGGGACTTTACGGGAATTTTGGGATCCATCCGAAGATCGACGGGTGTCTCGGAGGTTTTCCAAAGGCTTCACGAGGGGAACTAGGAGACAACGACCTAGGGTTTTAACAGAAATCTCAACAATGGGGACCTAGGAGGCAACGGCCTAGGGTTTTAACAGGAATCTCAACAATGGGGACCTAGGAGGCAACTGCCTAGGGTTTTAACAGGAATCTCAACAATGGGGACCTAGGAGGCAACTGCCTAGGGTTTTAACAGGAATCTCAACAATGGGGACCTAGGAGGCAACGGCCTAGGGTTTTAACAGGAATCTCAACAATGGGGACCTAGGAGGCAACGGCCTAGGGTTTTAACAGGAATCTCAACGATGGGGACCTAGGAGGCAACTGCCTAGGGTTTTAACGGAAATCTTTTGAATCCATCCAAAGATTTACGGGCGTCTTGGAGATCATCTGAGGAATTTACGAGACTTAACAGAGGTCTTGGAGGGTAACGGGGATCCGTCCAAAGACTAACAAAACTTGGCGACGGTCTTGGAGGATAACGGGGATCCGTCCAAAGACTAACAAAACTTGGCTAAGGTCTTGGAGGATAACGGGGATCCGTCCAAAGACTAACAAAACTCTAACAGAGGTCTTGGAGGATAACGGGGATCCGTCCAAAGACTAACAAAACTTTAACAGATGTCTTGGAGGATAGCGGGGATCCATCCAAAGACTAACAAGACTTAACGGATGCCTTGGAGGATAACAGGCATCCTTCCAAAGACTTAACGAAGCGACGTTTGTTAACGCAAAACTGCGATGCGTCAAAGACAAGAAGCACAAATGGAGCAAACTCATGCAATGCGCAATTATTTATTCATCCAAGTTTACTTAAAAAGCAATTTTATTCCTAAATGGTTGGAAAAGATTTCTCTTCTTTTTCGCAACTATTCTAAATCCTGGATCAGTGGAGGCCATCCTTACGCCTATAGACCCCTCGTTTTTCACCTGTATTGCACGCTCCCAAGGACGGACTGTCCCAGGCGAGGGTCCTATAGGGCACGCGGCTTCCACCGATCAAAAGAAGCGAACCTAGGGTCTAGTGCATCGTAAGGTTCCCAATACGCGGGTCATCCTAATCATGGTTAAGCCCCAGTCGGAATTGAGACTTTTCCCCGAAGGCTACACCGAAGGCTGCGCCGACATTCCGTCATGACCTCATTTTGAATGAGGCGTCTCAATCCTTGATCATGGGCTTAAGGATGATTAAAATAACTCGTTCATTAGGGCTTAACGACACAGTGTCACCCTATCCTTAGTACATGGCCCTTGCTAATTGCGGTCGTCACTAACACACGAGTTGGAGGCTGGTTAGGCCACGCTTGCATTTCATCAAGGAGTCGCAACTCGGGCATTAATTTGGCCACAATTAGCTTTTGAGCACGTATCAAGGATGTGGTAACGTGAACTAGACCAAAAACCAACCATAATCACGGTATTTGTGTGTCACGGACAAGTGTGGTTGACTCGATTCGGAAGGGAAGGTGGGATGGACCCGTGCGCGCATCGAAGGGAACAAGAGCGCCCAACGAGCTGCATCGTGGCATCCACCCCGGGTTTAAAGGGTATTTGGAACGTGCACAGTCGAGTCCGCGTGGTGTGAAGTCATTCTATGCTCCTTTTTTGAGTAAAAAGAGAGATTTTCAATTCGTTTTTCGATATCATGAGCATGGCATAAGCAAGATATGAACAAGGATGAACAAGCATGGATTGAGTAATCTATACACAACAAATCAAGGAATATAAGCGAACAAAGACCAAAACTTGTACATGTACCAAGTTATGCACCACAAAGAATTTTGAATCAAACTTTTGCAAAAGAAATATTTTACATTGAAACCCTTTTGTACAAAGCAATTTGTGCACAACGAGGAGACTCAAGAAAACCCTTACAAAAATGGATTATGCACGACGAGGTTTTGGAAACCATTTTATTGACAAAAGATCATGCATAACCAAGTTTTATTACCTTTTAAAACCAAGTTTTGGCCAAAAGAATGAAGGTAATGTGCACAAGTAAGACTGTAAATTTGGAACCTAGACAAGTAGAAGCAGAGGAGCACCTAGAATGTTGCAGCCCTGCACCAAACTGTTAATTGGCAACATTCTGGCCCCTACCCAAAGTAGCCGTACGGCTAAAGCAAGAGGGTGAAGATTTTTCTCAGTTTCTCCAAATTCTGATCATCAAGCCCCAGTTTATTGTATGTACTCAAAACAGTTCAAACAGAAACATCAAACACACATAAATATGCAAGAAGTCAACTAACGGGAACGGGAGTTTGACCCACACAAGAATGTTTCCGAACCTTCTAGAAAGAAGTCTGAAAGCACTCTCATCCCCAGCGGAGTCACCACTGTAAGGATCCCGCCCCGCGCGGGGAAACGCGATTGGTGTATGGGGCGAAACGCCAAACACGGGAACCGGTCAAATTTAACGGAGTCGCCACATTTTGTTAATTTTAAACAAAATGACAAAGGTTTGAGTTCAAAGGTTCGGAGGTCAGGTTACAATTTGGGAGGAGTTTGTACGTCCTCTCAAGTTGCCTCGGACAAAGCCGAGTCTCCCTAAGTTAGTTAAAATGTGCATATGTGTGTGTGTGTATTTAACGGAAAAGTTCTGTTGTTGATTTTATTTGAGAAACTCGGCTGAAAAAGGGGCCTTGAGTGATAAGACAAAGGTCAGAGGTTAAAACAGGCAATTTTTCCCTCCTACCTAAAGTAGCCGTACGGCTGGAGGAGGTAATTCTGGGGTTTTTACAGTTTGCTCAAGAACAGTCCAGTTCAGAACAGAAACAGGGCATTCTGTCTGAAGCTGGACAAACTGTTTTTGATCCCAGTTTGCAAGAAATCATTTTACAAGTTTTATAACATCATTCCTATGCTAAATGATCATCACTTGGTCCCCCAAAACAAGTATTTGGGTGTGATCATGAGCAATCATAGGAGAAAATCAAGAAAGTTGATGAATGTCCCCTTTGGACCAAAGTTGGTCATTTGGTGAATAAAGATTGGAACTTTATCACTAAGATGACATCTTTATGACTTAAAATCCTTCCAAGAGTCAAAATAAAACATAAAGATTGAATCTTTATGACCCAAAAGTGGGATTTTGAGGCTAAACCAAAGAGGAAAATGATGAACACTAAGGTCTCATCACCCTCATGATTATCATGGCCAAACAAGCATAACATTTAAATGAATAAGGAATGTAAATGACAATCAACAAGTCTATGAGTGTCTAGGTTTAGAACCTCTTCCATACAAGGTATGGAGGTCACCTTGGAACTTCTCATAGCTTGGACAAGATAGTAATGTAATAGATAGGTATATAGTGCTTGATAATGGACAAGTCTTGCAAGAAATAAAAGGTGCTTGAAATGGACAAGTCTTTGCATGAATGAAGAGTAAATACATGTATAACCAAGATATAAGAAAGAAAATAGGAGTAAGATGAAGAGAAAGGAGGGGGGAGGTGGCTTTACCTATGATGGTTATGGCCAATCTTCCTTTCTTCTCTCCTTTTTTGGTATGTGATCACTCTCACTCTTACTCTGTGGTAATTCCAGCAGAGTGACCTCCCTAATATGTATTTCTCCCCCCTGAAATGATCAGCAAGGGGTTCTATTTATAGGGACTGAGGGTGCCCAAACCAGCCGTACGGCTAGGCCCCTCTAGTACCCAAAGCATCCGTACGGCTCAGCCTGGCGAGCTTCTGGATTTTTCCAATTTTATACCAGAGTAGTCCTGGAATTTATAGCTTATCCTAGGGAGGTCCTGGCCTATTAGCTTATCCCTGAAACGGTGCTAAGGCTACCTCTAAGATAGGTCGGTTTCAGGTTGGGGTACTTACAATTGGCATTAAAATTAGATCTGATTTGCCACCTCCTCCTGCTCCCAAGCCTTCAAAGAAGCACAAGGCTACAACTGCACCTGCTCCCTCTCTTGTAAAGACAAAGAAAAAGTCTGCATTTACCAAACTTCCTCCTACTGCTGCTGCGGTAGAAGAAGACAGCGAGTCTCGTATGGATGAGACTGCTGCTGATGCTGATACTGCGGTTGATACCGCGCAGGGGGAGCAAGTTTCCGAGGCTGCTGCAAAACCTACTACTGCTCAGGGTCAAGGAGATAGTGATGACTGGATGGATGCTGCATTCCCTGATACCGCTACGCCAACAAAGGCCCCTGCTGCTGCGCCTACTAAGGATGTTCCTCTTCGAACTCCGCGCAAGAAATAGGTTGTGCGCAGCATTGCAAAGGGAAAGCCAAAAGCTACAGATTCACCTCCTTCTCCTGAACCAACAACTAGTGCATTCCGCCGCCTCAATATTCCGTTTGGCAATTGTAGACACCCCGCCTTGGACCTCTCACCCCGATTGCATACAAAGTATTTTTATTTAACTCATTTTCGTTAATTTCTGTTACTTTGGTTAAGTTCCTAACTGATTCCGTTAGTTTTGGACTAAACTGCATAACAGAGTTAACTTTTAGGATCATTCTGTCATTCTGTCATTTTCCGCCGCGGGCGCTTCCGGAACTGTTAACGGGCTGCGCGCGCGTCTCGCCCCAAAAGCGGGACTCGCGCGCTTCCCACTTTGGCAGTAACGGATTGCACCTTATTTCCCTCCCTTTTCCTAGTTTACAAAATAACCTCTTTTTACATCCAAGTTCATCCCCCCTTTGTTCCAAAAACTCCCAATCCTTTATTCTAGCCTTTTCATTAAAAACAAAATATTTCATTTTTATTTTATTTGATTTTCTTTTATTTCTTTTATTTATTATTTTATTTATCTTATTTTCTATTGGTCAATTCCATCTCACATGGATTGACCAATTTCCCTCCAACCTTTCCCTATCTTTTTTACCTATAAAAACCATCATCTTCTACCTTAGAAAAACACTTTTTTTACACTCTTTGAACCTTAATCTCACATTTTCACTACACCTACACTATACACAATTCTCTACACAAATTCTCCAACAAGAGTTTTTATACAACAAATTGTTCTACAACAATTTCATTACAACAACAACACTTTCAAGTCAAGGTTCCAAGTCCTCTTTCTCAAGGTACAACTCCATTTTCTTCCTTTGTTTTCTTCTTCTTGATGTATGCAATCCCCATTAATGGGACATGACCAACATGACTACTTCACATATTGAAGTTAGTTAAGGTTATCTCCCTACATTTTAATCTTAACTTTAATTCACCATGTTAATTTCTCTTCATCTCTTAATGTAATTCTTTAACATTACTTGTTACATGTAATCTTTATCATTAAATAAATAAAACAAATCTATTTTATTTCCCCTTTATTTCCCCTTTTCTTCTCATCACAATTGTTAGCACATTTCTATTTAATTAATTGAAGGACATGTAAATATTAGAACACCAATAGTAGCAAGACCCGCGTAAGCGGGGCGGAGTGGGTGTTTAAGTACTTCCCACTCCATCACCTAACCCCCGAACCCTTCTCTCCCGAATCTCTGGTTTTGTACATAAATTAGGCTATTTCTAGGTTTTTCTTATGTTCCTTTAAAAACATAGGTGGCGACTCTAAACAATCTAAAACAAGTTAGACATCCTAGGATAATTCACCGCTCTAGCCAAGTTGTGGTTTCCCGGGGTATCTACAGTGGCGACTCCGCTGGGGATGTTAGAGGGTTAAACTTGCGTTTTCATTTTTTTTGGTGTTCTAATTTCTGTTTTCTGGGCATTCTGGTAAAAAGGGTAGGAAGCGCGCGCCTCCGGCCTTCTTGACCTAACGCGCGCGCGTCCGACCCTTATTATCAGAATCGCCCGCCTTCCTTCTTGTCCTTCAATTTCATATTTCTGTGCTAACAATTACTGCAGGGGAAAGAATTTTTTATTTAGGGTCAAGGCAATCCCTTGAACCCACTGATTCACAGGTACTGCCCAGAATCGGGCGCCTCTGCCCCTCTTTGTCTACCGCGCGCGCCTTCCGCATAGGCCACCCAATGCGCGCGCTTCTGGGCGCATTCCCAGAACAGAACAATGCACAGAAAACAGAACAGAGCAGAATGACAATGTGTGGGCACCGGGCCTGCACAAAACTTCTTTTATTTTCTGTTTGTTTTATCGGTCACACGGGTGATTCGAAAGTTGTAATTATGTGCTTATTTGTTTTTTTTTTCTTTTGAAAAAAAAAAAAGTTTTGTCACATGTTAGACCTCACACTACATGCACATGTTCTTATCAACTGCTCACTATCGAGTCGCACAAGTCCAACCCCAAACCCGTCGAGGCCCGTCCTAGAAAGTTTCAAGCTCCACTCGACCTTGGCTCTTTTGAAGCGGTAAACCTCAGCCCGTGGCGTAGTTCAAGACTACATGCCGGGGGTGACCTTTGAGCCTCATATTCAAGCCGAGCACAAGCCACACAATTCTAGTTAGGGTCTAACACTCCGTGACTCAAGTCGGTTTCCATGTACCGAGATTTCCCTAAACTAATGTCTTCAAAACATACATGCCAACTTGTTGAAACGGACGCAATAAAAATCCGTCCCCGCATGTATGCTTTACTACATTAATTTAGTTTAATCCCAACACATGTAGGATTCACAAGCGTGGTGGAATCCGATGAGTATATGGGACCGCGAGAAGGTCTATATACTAGTGTGACGATTCCACTATTTTTTCTAGAAACCCCAAAAAGGACTCCGTCCTTCCGACTTTTGTAAATAAATAAAAAAAAAAGAGTCATTTTCTTTATATGGTTGAGTCTTTTTCTTGTTTGTGGGTGAAATCGTTCTACTCAAAAGGTGTTTGTGGGGCCATCCTAAGATCAACCGTGTTCTCTCCATAGGTCCAATGGATTCAAATGGCAACGACAACGGCATTCCCGTGTCCAACGAAGGGTTATTCCGCATGGTGAAAGTATTGAAAGGGAAAATTGATACACTAGCCGAGGATGTTCGCCGCAAGGATGATTTATGGCGAGCCCGTTACGAGCATGTGGAAATGGCCCATAAAAGAGAAGTATCCAAACTCGAGGACCAATTGAAGGGGCTCACGAATGAAAGAAGGGTCCAAGGCATCAATACCGGTTTGGTCAACACTCTCATGTCCTACATTGACCAAAAGCTTAGTGGGCTAAATTTGCACAAGGGCCCAAGCACCGATCTTCATCAAGTTTCTCTCCTCATGAACACAATGGGGGCTCTTCCCGAAAAGTTCAAGATGCCCGATATTGGAAAGTTCAACGGCAATTCTTGCCCCGACGCTCATGTCGACTCCTACATTTGGGCCATGATACCAAAGAAAGTGTCTCCTCAAATAATGACACAATGCTTCCCGCTTACTCTTGAGGCGGTCGCAAAAGATTGGTATATGGGTCTTCCAGTTTCCACCCGCCTCAATTGGGATGCCGCCATGCTTGCCTTCAAGTCACAATATCAAGGCAACTCCATATTCCGCCCCACCAAGAAGGAATTGGAGAGCACCTTGCAAATGGGTGATGAATCATTTGGGGATTTCTATCGCCGTTGGAATGACAAGCTAGCCGAGATGGTTGATAGGCCTTCCAAGAAGGAACAAATGGACATCTTCTTGAAGTGTTTGAAAATGGACTACCGCACTCATCTTAGTGGGGTTTTTCACTCCGATTTTTCAAGCATGTATGATGCGGGGGTTAGAATTGACGATTTTCTCCGAGAAGTGGCCGAGTCCTCCTATGACACAAGCTTCAACGACAAAGGGTTCCCAAGCAATTACATGGAAGAATGTAGTAACATTGAAGACTACAACGACAATGAGGACTACAACGACATGGGGGATGACGACAACAATCTCCGTTTCTCTTTCTCTACCTAGTAGTAGGAATAAAAAAAAAAAAAAGAGTCAAAGTCCTCTAATATGTGCATTAAGTTTTCTTTGTCCAATTAATGTGAAATTTTGAGTCAAGTCTCATCATCAAATAAAAAGTCGTTCTTGTCCTCATACACTCTTCCAAGTTGTTCAGTCTAATTCTTGGCAAAATGATGAAAAGATGTCTAAACACGTTTTAGAACGAAGGCCATCGCTTGAACGCCTAGGGGCTAAACATCGACGACGGCATCAACAACGAAGACATCAACAACGACGAAATCAAGACAAAGAAAGGTGGAGCAACAATCATCAAGCAAAGTTTTCAAAGGGGGATCAAAAAAAAAAAAAAAAGAAGCTCGCTAGGTTGAAATCATCAAATCAACCTAGGCAAAAGTTAGAGCAAAAAAAAAAAAAAAAAAAATCCCCCTCAATCAAAGAAGATCAACATCATCATCCACCAACAAACGACGAAGCTACGAAGCAACAATTCCATCACGAAGAATGGAGAATCCACAAGAACTACGGTGACCTGAGCCTCTACACTGGAGGAACGTAGGCAACCTTCGGGTCCGGTCTCATGCAAGAAAGAAGATATGTTTAGCCCTAGCGCGTTATGGTGATCGGCCTTCATCTCGAACTTGTCAAGACATCTTTGCACGATTCATTTGCCAATGAATTAATCACCAAAAAGATTGAACAACTTTCTTAGATTTGGAATCATTTCGCGTTCCTTGTCGAGTCTAAGGACTTCTATTCTTTCTGCATACTCCCAATTTCTTGCAATCAAATTGGGGCTTTCCTTCTCTTCTCTCTTAATGACTTACTTGCCTTCGTGAGTCATTCAATTCAATAAAAAAATACAAGTCAATACTAGGGACACTTCCATAATCAAGTCAATGTCACTCACCTTTAGTGACAAGAGGTCTCCACCGCAAAATCACATGTCTTATCTCCTCAGCTAGAGTCAATGCACACTTCCTCATTAATCGAGTCAAAATGAAGACGCAAAAGAGATGCCCGCTAGATTGAAAACCCGAAAGGGCGGTCTAGGCAAAAAACATGGTGCGTCATAAAAAAAAATGAGAGAGTGAGAGAGAGAAGGGAAAGAGAAATGGAGATCTCCGGCCTCTAATGAAGACAACTGCACGAGTTCTACATTGAATCTCCTCAGCAAGTCAATTGCCCACCGAGTCAACTTTGGGATTGCAAAAGGCTCGACAAGATATAGCACCATCAAAGGTTGTCTTGGGTTATCGGCATCATTCTCTAGCAGTGTGCATTTTTGGGTTCATGAAAAGAAGGCCCGTGGTAACCAAGATCCATCCGAGAACAAGCCCATCATAAAAGGGCACGAGGTTGCACAAATAATCCCTAGCAAGTCAATTGGCTTGGGCAGGAAATAGCAACAACATGTGTCTCAGTTTTTAAGGCTTCTTCAAGTATGTGCTTCTAAAGTACGCCGAAAGGCTCCCGAGAAATGGAGTAGCTCTTGCCATATCCTCTCATGTTTATTCCCTCACACGAGGACGAGTCACTCTTGCTTTGCTCAACAAATGGTGACGCCCTAGGGGCTATGTGACTCAAGAATAAGGGATTCTTTTGCTTCATTTGGCAATTAATGCGCCCTAGGGGCTATGCTCAAGAAAGATGTGTGAGACTATCCTCAAAGTCCCTCAAAAGGGATGTCAAAAATCCCTCTTGTCATGTGTGCCCGTGCTCGTTTCCCCAATCAAGGGTGGACCTTTCTCGTAATCAATGATGGCACTCTAGGGGCTACGGTCAAGTCTTAAAGGCTCCCTCGGCAAAGAGCAATTAACTCCCCAGCAGTATCCCCAGCCAAGTCATGTGCAACATTGGAAGCTTCCTCAATTCGGCACCGAAGGTCTCAACGGGCTTAGCAATCTACAATCTTTTGGGCTACGGCTTTACAGTAATTCAAGCAAAGGGCAGTATTAGGGCTTCGCGACCGACAGTCTTTTGGGCAACAATACTCGAGCAAGTGCAATGTGGAGTAGTCTTATGACTCCATGAGAACAATCAAGATTCAAGGGTCTCTCAACACTTCAAGTCAAAGGCCTCTTGGTTTTAAATGAAGACTCCGATGTTATGAATGAAGTTGATGATTTTTGTTAGAACTCACAGCGAGATTTTGAAGGAAGTCTTAGAGAAAAGGAAAAAGATTCAATATGCTAAACTCTAATGAAAATAGGGTTATAGCGGGAAATGCCCCGGCCAATCCCAATGTTTCTGCAATTCAGCACCCCCTTCTCCAAGATCAAAAGCACAAGGTGCAGCTCAGATAAAGTTGGGCCACAGCACTAGTTGCATCCGAAGATCCGTCATTAGTTCAACTCAAGAAGAGTCAAGCAAGCATACTCATTTGAGACTTTATCACGCCAAGGCCTTATCCTCCGCGACCTCGACGGCACCGCAAGACATTACTGCATCCTTTGACATAAGCCCTCAGCCATTTGGGTATCGACCACAATGAGGCCATTCATCTCCCCAGTAAGAGCAAGAAGGAGATCTCTATCAAGAATTCTACCAAACGGTACATCCGCTCTCAATGCCGAGCCAATCACGAGATAATTTAGGGCTTTACAATGAAAGGTCTTCACATCCCGCCATCTACAAGCCCACGACACTTGGGGCTTTGCAATCTCTCGAAGCTTGGCATCAACGATCTCCTCTTGGGATTGCTCACTACAACAACAAAGGGCGATTTACTCGAATGGGCCAAGAGCTGATTTATCTTGGAGCTATGCAAGTCACTCCAAATTTGGCATCAAAGGCGATCTAGGGGCTTCACAATCAGCGACCCCTTATCTCGGCATCAAAAGTCTTTTCAAGCCCCATAATCGACAAATCTCTTGGGGCTAGACATCAATCTTCGTTGGGCACACCGGCGACAACAGAATTCAAGCGAGGCAATCCGGACTTCGACTGAACATGACTTGATCTTGGGTTGGCTTCACAAGCACACAATGGTTAAAATGGTTCACCCACGAACTAAAACAAAAATCTTTTCCTCACATGTGTGCATATTCTTTCCTTTCTAATCTAAAAAAAAAAAAAGATTTTTCTTTTTCTTTTTCTCCTTCTATGTGCAAAAGTATGTGCTTTACTTTGATTTGCTCCTAGCTTCTCCTCCAGCATTCTCCATCATCCTTGAACTACGCTGGTCTGATTCCCTTCAAGGGATACGTAGGCAGCCTTTGGCACGACCAACCCATCATCCAGAGTACCATCTCGCCAACCCATCATCAAGAGAGTTCTCTCATCAACATCCAAAGAATGGACATTCTCCATCAAAGCATCCTCCGCGGACACCAGAAATCCATCTCCAATCAAGCGGCCATGGTAAGTGAAGGTATGAACATCATTCATTAATACTTTCCTCAAAATCACACAGCACACAAAAGCAATTTCTTCATTCTTGCAAATCTCTCTCTCATGCAAAACTGCTTTCAAATCACATTGCACCACGAGCACAATTTCTCTCTTCATTTCACACTTCATGCATCTTCTTGCACTAGCACATATACCTGCAAAGCACATAACAGGTACCACCGCGAAGTCAAACAACATCTGCAACTCGAGGCACTTCATCCCAGCAGAAAATGGTCTACAGTCAACCATGCCCGCATCCCCGCAAAAGTCAACTGCAACGCCAAACAGCACACGGCTTGAAAGCAGCAATTCGTCAAAGGTTCACTAACGGCCTCATCAACGGATTTCACTAACGGATTTGTCAGCAAAGGTTCACTAACGGCCTCGAAGGTTCACTAACGGCCTCATCAACGGATTTCACTAACGGATTCGTCAACAAAGGTTCACTAACGGCCTCGAAGGTTCACTAACGGCCTCATCAACGGATTTCACTAACAGATTCGTCAACGAAGGTTCACTAACGGCCTCCTCAAAGGTTCACTAACAGCCTCATCAACGGATTTCACTAACGGATTCATCAACAAAGGTTCACTAACGGCCTCGAAGGTTCACTAACGGCCTCATCAACAGATTTCACTAACGGATTCGTCAACGAAGGTTCACTAACGGCCTCCTCAAAGGTTCACTAATGGCCTCATCAACGGATTTCACTAACGGATTCGTCAACAAAGGTTCACTAACGGCCTCGAAGGTTCACTAACTGCCTCATCAACGGATTTCACTAACGGATTCATCAACGAAGGTTCACTAACGGCCTCCTCAAAGGTTCACTAACGGCCTCATCAACGGATTTCACTAACGGATTCATCAACAAAGGTTCACTAACGGCCTCGAAGGTTCACTAACGGCCTCATCAACGGATTTCACTAACGGATTCGTCAACAAAGGTTCACTAACGGCCTCATCAACGGATTTCACTAACGGATTCGTCAACAACGGTTCACTAACGGCCTCGAAGGTTCACTAACGGCCTCATCAACGGATTTCACTAACGGATTCGTCAACAAAGGTTCACTAATGGCCTCCTCAAAGGTTCACTAACGGCCTCATTCGAAGGTTCACTAATGGCCTCCTCAAAGGTTCACTAACGGCCTCATTCAAGGTTCACTAACGGCCTCCTCAAAGGTTCACTAACGGCCTCATTCGAAGGTTCACTAACGGCCTCATTCAAGGGTTCACTAACGGCCTCACTTAACGGATTCAGCCGGCAGGTTTACCAACGGATCATGCCACCCCCTATACCAACAAAAGACGCTCACACAGGGAGCGCACCCCTACTTCTAGCAATTTCAAATTACTGCTTTCATCGAGTCTTTGCTTTCTTTTCTTTCTTTTTCTTTGTCGATGTCCTCGGCGGGTGTTTTTACTTTCGTCGACGCGTTTTGCTTTGCAATCCACGTCGCCGAGGGGCTCTGTAGACACCCCGCCTTGGACCTCTCACCCCGATTGCATACAAAGTATTTTTATTTAACTCATTTTCGTTAATTTCTGTTACTTTGGTTAAGTTCTTAACTGATTCCGTTAGTTTTGGACTAAACTGCATAACAGAGTTAACTTTTAGGATCATTCTGTCCTTTTCCGCCGCGGGCGCTTCCGGAACTGTTAACGGGCTGCGCGCGCGTCTCGCCCCAAAAGCGGGACTCGCGCGCTTCCCACTTTGGCAGTAACGGATTGCACCTTATTTCCCTCCCTTTTCCTAGTTTTACAAAATAACCTCTTTTTACATCCAAGTTCATCCCCCCTTTGTTCCAAAAACTCCCAATCCTTTATTCTAGCCTTTTCATTAAAAACAAAATATTTCATTTTTATTTTATTTGATTTTCTTTTATTTCTTTTATTTATTATTTTATTTATCTTATTTTCTATTGGTCAAAACATGGATTGACCAATTTCCCTCCAACCTTTCCCTATCTTTTTTACCTATAAAAACCATCATCTTCTACCTTAGAAAAACACTCTTTTTACACTCTTTGAACCTTAATCTCACATTTTCACTACACCTACACTATACACAATTCTCTACACAAATTCTCCAACAAGAGTTTTTATACAACAAATTGTTCTACAACAATTTCATTACAACAACAACACTTTCAAGTCAAGGTTCCAAGTCCTCTTTCTCAAGGTACAACTCCATTTTCTTCCTTTGTTTTCTTCTTCTTGATGTATGCAATCCCCATTAATGGGACATGACCAACATGACTACTTCACATATTGAAGTTAGTTAAAGTTATCTCTCTATATTTTAATCTTAACTTTAATTCACCATGTTAATTTCTCTTCATCTCTTAATGTAATTCTTTAACATTACTTGTTACATGTAATCTTTATCATTAAATAAATAAAAGAATTCTATTTTATTTCCCCTTTATTTCCCCTTTTCTTCTCATCAGAATTGTTAGCACATTTCTATTTAATTAATTGAAGGACATGTAAATATTAGAACACCAATAGTAGCAAGACCCGCGTAAGCGGGGCGGAGTAGGTGTTTAAGTACTTCCCACTCCGTCACCTAACCCCCGAACCCTTCTCTCCCGAATCTCTGGTTTTGTACATATATTAGGCTATTTCTAGGTTTTTCTTATGTTCCTTTAAAAACATAGGTGGCGACTCTAAACAATCTAAAACAAGTTAGACATCCTAGGATAATTCACCGCTCTAGCCAAGTTGTGGTTTCCCGGGGTATCTACAGCAATACTCAACCTGGCACTTCTGTCCTCTGTGATGGACTGGACTTGAAGGATGAGGATGAGGTTACCAAATCTGCGCAGGCCGATGATGCTGCGCAACGACCTACTGATAATCCTCCTAAGGGAGATAAGGAAGGTGATGTGCGCACAACTGATACAGATAGCAGCAGCACGGACTCTTCTACGCATAGGTCTCCTGCTGCTGATCCTATTCATCTCTCTCCCAATCTACCCTCACCTAAGCACTCTCCTCCTAAAGAGACTCCTCCTCCCGCCTTAGAACAACCTGCTCCTTACGTTTTTCCTACAGTATCTACTTCCTCTCTCTCGTCCTCTGCTGACCTGCACCAAATTCTCCAAGCCCTGAATACTATTCAAGTAAATCAAGTGGCTGCGCAGTCCCAAATGGCTCAACTTATTACTGCGTAGACAGCCATTCAGGGGCAACTTGATGCGCAGCGCATAGAGATTGCTGCCATTAAGGGGGAGAATCAAGCAAAGGCAATTACCTCTACTCCTTCTGCGCCACCTCAGGATGCGCCTGACCTAATTTCTTAACTTATCCTGGATTCCCTCAAGTCAATCTGCGGTATGCTTGAAAATGTCTGTTCTTACGAAGCAATTGACGGAGGGTTCAAGGAAATTCTCAGGAAGCTGCGCAAGAATTTATCAGATGGCCTTTTTAAAGGTTTTGCCAGTCTGGAAACGCAGATGCTCGAGAAGTTTGCGCACGGTGGTCCTACGCAAACTAGTGAGCTCAATATGGAAAGTGTTCGGGAGTGCATAACCCAATCCATGACAGATTTTGCTGATGGGTTTAACGCTAGGATGGATCAAGCAATGTTCGATATTCAAGCCAGCATAAACACTCAGCACCTCCATACCGACACTTGCCTTGAAGCTACGCAGGCCACCATTATCGACTCTATCACAGCTGCAGAACAGTCATTCTTTAACCAGATGACTGGGCATCAGATGGCCTATGCTGCGAACTTTCGAGAGCTGCAAGATGATAACAGGGATGTGTGCAGAGGGATAACCACTTATGTTGAAAAAGCTGTTACGTTCAAAGAAAAATTTCAAGCACTCAAGGTTGAGCTTATGAACAAGTTTAACAGTATGCAAAATGAGCTGCACGAAGCCCTGCATCGTATTCACATCAACTAGTTTCTTTCTTTTTTTGTCTTTTTTTGCGCAAAGATTTCGTTTTTGTGCGCATTTTTTTTCTTTTGCAAACTTGTAATCTGTAACTATTATCATTCCAAGTTTTAATGAGAAAAATCGCATCATTAGTTTCAAAACCTTGTTCAATTCAAACTTTTCTTTTGTGGAACAATGAATGCTTTATTCCGCCTCATGCGCATTGTAACGACCCCAAAAACCCGTCCCAATTTATTTTATATTTTGGGGGATTTTAATTTAAATTTATGTGTGCATTTTATGTGTTAGATAATATTTTCTTGCCTAGCATTATTTGTTTAATTATTTGTGTTAATTTTAACTTGTTAGATTAATAAGTTAAGGAGGTAATTGAGTTTGTGGAACTATAGGGGCCTTTGTAGAAATTTGGAGTTTAGGGGTTTAGTTGTTCATAATGGAACTTGGAGGACTTTAGTGGATTGTGAAAATTTGGCCTGATATTATCCCTTTCTTCCTCTCTCCCTGCGTCACCTACACACACACCACATGCTACTTTCTCAAATTTTCTCTGTGACTCCATGGAAGAAAAGAAAAGGTAAAGCTTCTTTTAATTTAATTTTCCTTCTTTTAATTTACTACTCTATTATAAAATCTAATTATATAATAATGATCAGGGCGTTGAATAGATCATTTCTACTCGATCAAATATTATTTTCTTGATACTTTTCTGAAAAATAGGTAAGTTACTAATTCCCCTTTAAATGTTAAAATAGTCATATATGTTATATAAGATACTTGTTATTGTTAAATTTGTGAGTTGGGTGAATTTTGTGATACTTGTAATTTTGGGACAAAGGGAGTATTAACTTGTACTGGGTTTGTGATGGATGAGCTTGAAAGAATTTTTTGAGTATGTTAGAATACTCCTGGAGTGTTAGTTAGTAAAAGTTATACTCCTACTCGTGGGACGGTAAAATATTAACTTGAGTTAAATGTTAAATAAGTATATTATAAAATTTATACTATTATTCGTGGATGGGGAAATGAATGAAAGTATCCCAAAGTGGGTATATTAGTATATTAGAAAAATTATACTTATACTTGTGGAACGGTGAAACGAAGGGAGTATAATTTATTTTGGTTTTGGCCATAACTTCGTCATCCGGACTCCGTTTTGGTCGTGTAAACTATCGTTGGAAAGCTCTTCTCGAGTACAACACGATGGGTTGGTTTATTTAGTTGGGTTCTGATTTTTATATTACGGAAATCCAGTAGGTGTTTAATAGGAAAAAAAAAGAGTATTAATGGTCCGTTGTGGTAGAGTTGGTCCTTTGTGATCGAGTTTGAATTGATGTAACCGTTTAGGTCCATTTTGGGTGTTGTACATCTTTATGATGCTTTCGTGAGGTTTCTTATTTTGAAATCCTTTGTGTGAGAAATGGATTTAACGTACTTGGTTGTTGAGGATCGTGTTCTAGTGTATGTAAGATTGTTGTGACTTAATGTCAATGTTGTGAACTCTTATGAGTGTTTCTTTTGTGTGCATCTTGTGATGTGTTTGGCTTGGTTCCCTACTTTAGAATCATTGCCCTGGTTGTTGTTTAAGCAAGTATTCTTTGCTACGTTTTTGTGTAAAGTCCAGCTGGTACTTTTTGTGTGTGTTCGGGCAATGATAGGGATTATAATGGCACACGAGCCAAGTTCATTATAAGGCTCC
Organism: Campanula takesimana; assembly: GCA_026119855.1. Classification (NCBI taxonomy): domain Eukaryota; kingdom Viridiplantae; phylum Streptophyta; class Magnoliopsida; order Asterales; family Campanulaceae; genus Campanula; species Campanula takesimana. The sequence continues at coordinate 124,952 of JAOWBW010001274.1, read as the reverse complement.
TATCATTGGTTTCCCATTTTTAACCCCCTTCCTTAGGCCAAATGTTGGGCACTTTGGGTTATGACTCTGTGTCATTTTCCCCGTTGTTGTTGTTGTTTGGTTCCGGAACCCGTTTCAGCTCTTCGATGCTGCTCAGTTGATGCCTCTCAGATGGCTATTGTTTTGGTTCGAGAACCTTGGCTCAGTATCCACGTATGAGTGTTTAATTCCGCCTTGTGTGTTGTATGATGAGTTGGTCGTTATTTCCAATCGGTATAGGACGGTTGGCGATAGGGAGCCTCTCATATTCTGTGCTATATGCTATATGATCATTTGTGGCATTGTTCCTTTATGTTTATCATATTAGCATGTAATGTAGTTGCATTTTAGTAACTTACTGAGATTTATTCTCACCCTTTATTTGTTTACCGTTTTAGATAAAGGCAAGTCCAGGGAATAGGACACTTGCACGGGAGGACGTCGTGGTGGTAAGAGTTTGGGATATGAGTCTTGTAAAGGCTACATTATGTAATGTATAACCTTTTGGGGTAGAGTATCCGTGACTTCATCATCTTTTAGAACTTATATTTTGGAAAATGTCGGTGATTTGTAAATTTGTAAGTAAAGTGTGTAAGCCTTGTGGCTAAGTTCTTTGAGTTGTGAAAGTTGTTTATGTGAATGAAATCAAGTTTCAAGTAAAGGTGTTTGGTTATATTAAACTTTTATGAAAGTACATTTCGAAAATTTTTCCTAAAATGTTTTATGACGTCTTCCGATCGTGTCCCGAGCGTGGGGCCAAGTTGGACCACGGGTCTGGGGCGCGACACGCATATTATTATCTGCTCATATTTTCTACGTATGATGTTTAAACATTCAGTTTAAACGCATACTTAAACTAAAATTCATATCATTTGTATGCACTGCATGTTATTTCCGTCTTTCCCATATTGTAAGTCAATCTTTTGGATAGACTAGAAATCTATAGCATTGGCTAGTGTGTGCATTGACTTGAGGCATGATTTACCATTTTTATTTTTATGGACATGTTATTATTAAGTACAGTGAATTGCATTTGTTATAGTAGGTAATGGCATCAATCATTTAGGGGGAGATTGTTGGGTATGCTTATCTCTTAACCCTCCTATTGTTGTTAGAATTGATTGATACCATCACCTTAGAGTATTTTATGGACTTTACCCTATGTAAGAAGTTTAAAAACATCAATTTTTAGCTTAGTTCATTTTATAGTATCGGCTTAGAATATAGGACTTGGAGCGAAAAGGAATGAAGAACTAAGCAAGACTGTGGTCTCTGCGCAGGACTTCCCTGCGCATGTCTCCTCTGCGCAGCATTTTATCTTGCTCAGTTTTCGATGCATTCAGATTACCTAACTTGGAAAGCGCTTAGAAGATGTATGCTTATTAAAGTGCTGAGGTGTACAGAAATGACAAAACAAGCACTCAGCATATGAAACGGTGGAGATGTGCTCAAGAGAAACATTTCAAATAAAGACAGCTGTCAACCTTCCAGAAGAAGCTTTTGATTTTGGTCTTAATGCTTAGTCTCCAATGGCTCAAAGACCCTTGCGCACCAATCATATTGTGCCAGGTCATCAATCTTGATCAGAGCCCTAACGGCTATAAAGGACACCTGCGCACCAATCATAGTGTACCAACTCATCGTCCTCGCTCAGAGCACCAACGGTTAGTTTTAAGCTCTCAGCTATAAATATCCTGCTCATCTTCATTTCCAAGTTTCTAGAGTTTGTGCTTACTAAGTATCCTTGAAGTTCAGAAGATTGCTGCTTAATATTCCCAGATTCAAGAACAACTTTCAAATCTTCATACCTTCAAACTCCTGCCCAGATCCTAAGCCTTATATCACCAGAATTCTTCGTGCTCTTCATCTCATAGATTCATAGAGCCTAGAATTTCTAACACACACACAGACCTCTTGAAGCTTCGATCATATAGATCTTACTTCTTGAGAAACACCGGTTTAGTCTAGCATTTGCTATTCATAGAATAGATTTTGATTTGAGTTTTGATTCTTTGTAATCTTGTAAAATCTCCTCACATCAATATAAATCTCATTAGAAAATCCAAGACTAACCATCTTGGTAGAGGACGTAGATATTTCATCGATCGAACCTCTCCATATAGCTTGTTCATTATTCTTACTGCTTATTTCCTGCTTACATTATTTCTTAATAGCTGCTTTGTTTGATCTTATCAGATTACTTTTTGCTGCTCGGTTTTGTTATTTCTTATTGCCTTAGAACATTTTTAACCTACTCTTTAGCCAAAACTTAGCACGTGCGTTTAGTCCCTGCGAAGTATACCCTGCGCAGTGCTGCTTTAAATTTCCGCTGTGCATTTCACACTCTCTCTGCGCGCTATACTTAGCTTATTTGAGAACTGTGCGCATAAGCCATTGATTTGCAAAAGGGTTTGAAAAGAATTTTAAAAACGCTATTCACCCCCCACCCTCTAGCATTTTTCATACCCTTGTTTCCCCATTGGGACCAACAGTTAAGCATGAGTGGGTTGTCAAAAGTTGATAACTCTAGGACCCAAGAATAAAGGGGACCTGCGTTTTAATGTTTATCTTGCAGGTCTCCTATTTCACTGCGCACTCTTCACAAGCTAAAACGTATATATGGTATCTCGATAGTGGATGTTCTAGACACATGACTGGAGAAGCCAACGCTCTTGAAGATGTACATGAAGGAAGAGGTGCCTCAGTAACTTTTGGGGACAACAACAAAGCGCACATAGTTGGATATGGAAGAATCAGAAAAGATAAAGTCTGCATTAAAAAAGTTGCGCTTGTAGGAATCAAGCACAACCTGCTCTCCATATCACAATTCTGCGATAAAGGTCTAGAATATCATTTCACTTCAACGCACTGCTTTATCAAAGATGGCATATCCGGACTCACTTTGCTCACAGGGACTCGTAAGGCTAATGTTTACAAAGATGACTGCTATGATATCTTGACTGCTCTCTTTCGAAAGCTCCAAACTAAAAAAGAAGACGACATCGTGAGCGTTAGATCAGACAATGGAACAAAATTCAAGAATAACGGTGTTGCTCAATATTGTGATGACCATGGGATTGATCACAATTTTCTGCTGTTGGAGTTCCTCAACAAAATGGTGTTGTGGAAAGAAAGAATAGAACGTTGATTGAGGCTGGAAAAATAATGATAGTAGAAGCAAAGCTTCCAAAATATTTATGGGGAGAAGCTGTCAACACTGCGTGCTTTACTCAGAATAGATCCCTCATCAACAAAGCCTACAAAAAAACTCTATATGAGCTATGGAGAGGAAGAGCGCCCAACATTGCTTACTTCAAGATTTTTTGCTGCAAATGCTATATCCTCTACAACGGTAAAGATCATAGAGGTAAATTCGATGCCAAAGTAGATGAAGGTATTTTTGTTGGGTATGCCAAACATTCTAAAGATTTTCGTGTTTTTAATAGAACTACTCTAGTAATTGTAGAATCTGTACATGTTACGTTTGATGAGCATTCTCTCCTTGAGCCATATTTGGCTCTAAATGATTCTGATGATTCTGTTGAGAATGATGAAACAGGTACGCAGCCACAAACTGCACCTGCGCAGAATGTTAATCAATGAAATTCAGAATCAAGGAAGTCTATCTTATGCGCTAACACCAGATGCTGTGCCAGAAGTTATAAATCCTGATGCGCAGACACCCCCTCCTGCGCATGATGTTTCCCCACTACAGCAGATCACTTTTGATGATCTTGATGCTGGAGCAAATGAAGTACCCATTGAAGATCTTCGTATTCCTACAACTCAAACAAACTTACCTCCCAAGGTTCGTGAAGTTAGATATCATCCAACTGCAAACATTATTGGTGATCAAAATGTAGGGGTTCGCACTAGGAGAGCATCAAACTTTGATGCGTATCATTCCTTTATCTCTTAAATCGAACCCAAGAAGATTTATGAAGCGCTCCAAGATTCAAGCTGGGTTATTGCTATGCAAGTAGAGCTTAACCAATTTGAGCGCTGCAAGGTTTGGACTTTAGTACCCCGACCTCATGACCAAGGAGTTATTGGTACAAAATGGATATTTATAAACAAGATGGATGAGAATGGAAGCATCACCAGAAACAAAGCAAGGTTAGTTGCGCAAGGCTATAGGCAAGAGGAAGGTTTTGGCTATGATGAAACATTTGCGCCTGTAGCAAGACTTAAAGCTATAAGAATTTTCTTAGCTTATGCCTCTTACAAGAAATTCAAGCTTTATCAAATGGATGTGAAGAGCGCATTTCTCAATGGTGAACTCCAAGAGACGGTCTAAGTAGCTCAACCACCGGGATTTGAAGATAGCAGATTTCCAAATCATGTCTTCAAGCTTCAAAAAGCTTTGTATGGACTTAAGCAAGCTCCAAGAGAATGGTGCGATACTCTATCAAAATTCCTGCTAGAGAAAGGCTTCAAACGCGGTAAAATCGATACAACTCTTTTTATTGCTAAGTATAATGATCATTCTTTACTTGTTCAAATTTAGGTTGATGATATTATATTTGGTTTTACTAATGAGTTACTTTGTAAGCGCTTTGAGAAGCTCATAAAAAGCAAGTTTAAGATGAGCATGATAGGAGAACTCACATTCTTCCTCGGACTTCAAATCAAACAATTGAATGATGGCATCTTCATTAATCAATCCAAGTACACAAGAGACTTAATCAAGAAATTTGGACTTGAGAATGCTAAAGCATACGGCACTCCAATGGCCACGGGCAACAAGCTTGATAAAGACTTAAAAGGTAAGAAAGTTGATCAAACTTTATATCGAGGTATGATTGGCTCTCTCCTTTATCTTACTGCAACTGGGCCAGATATTATGTTTAGTGTTTGTGTCTGTGCGCACTATCAAGCAGATCCTAGAGAAGCGCACTTAGCTGCTGTTAAATGCATTATTAGATATCTTTTTGGAACTGTTAACCTTGGACTTTGGTACACCAAAGATTCGAATTTCAAATTGCTAGGTTATTCAGATGCAGACTACGCAACATGCACAATTGACAGGAAGAGAACTAGTGGCACTTGTCATTTCCTTGGAAATAGACTTGTTGCGTGGGAAAGCAAGAAGCAAGCTGCTGTGTCCATATCCACTACAGAAGCTGAATACATTGGTACTGAAAGCTGCTGCTGCCAAATCCTATGGATGAAGCAATAATTAATGGACTATGGAATTTATGAAGAAAATTGCCCAATTTTCTGTGATAATATGTCCACCATAGCATTCTCTAACAATCCTGTCATGCATTTAAAAACAAATCACATCGACATCAAATATCATTTTCTCAAAGATCACGTTGAAAAAGGAAACATTCATTTAGAGCACGTGGGCACAATCAATCAAATTGTTGATATCCTCACAAAGGCTCTCGATGCAAAGAGATTTGTCTTCTTGAGAGGAGAAATGGGTATGCTTGAACTCAGCTAACTTGTCTATATGATTTGTTATTACTAAAAATCTTGTGTTTGATAAGTGTTCAAATAGGTTCAGTTTCATGCACCTGCGCAATGCCTTGATGCGCATGAAACAGTTCATTTATGAGATTTGAAGAATCTCTGCGCTAATGTCACACGCACATATCGTGGACCGCAGGTAAGTACTCTATTAATTAGAATTGCACTTAGGTCCTTGACTGAAAAGTCAACACTTAATTCATAAGGGTACTCGTGCAATTAAATTTTCCCTCGCCTTAATTTTTGAATTTTCTTAGGAAATTACGCTTTTGCCCCTACGTATGTCCCATTATCATTAATGCAAACTGCCATTAATGATAGCGCCTATTAGAATTTATGAGCATCATTTATGAGGGAGTTAATGTGATAGTGACCTGCTCATAACCGCTGACACACGCGCGCGCTAGGTCTGATCACGCGCGCTTCTCGTTGGGCCACGTCAATGTAGCACGTGTGCCCACTCCACTTTTCCACCAAACTCGCCGTCACTTACCAACCACCTCTCCGCATACGTCATCAACCATTTCCCCTTCTTCGCATAAAACCCCTTTGCCCCTTCACTTTCACCCTCCTGCTCACTCTTCTCTTTCACAAAAACCACCATTTTCTTCCTGCTCTCTCTCTCTCTCTGTCAAACTCTTTCTACCCTATATTTCCTCTTTCATTCTCTTTGAATTTCTTCATTCCTCCTGCAAATCCCTTCTCTTTCTTCCTCTTTCGAAAATCCCTAGTTGTTTAAAATGGCCCCTCGAAAAGCGAGAGCTCAAGTTGAAATCGAGGTCTCATCTAGCTCCGGCGAAAAATTTGCTCCTGTTGAATCTAAGAAAGTCGTCAACAACATGGTATGATTTTCTAACCCTAATTTTTTTTCTGTCCGCCATTGATGAACCCCGAGCTCTCAAAACTCCCTTTCTTGATTTCTTGCTTATCTGTTGATCATTTTTGAAATCGTTTGTTGCTATGTATTCGATTCTCTCTGATCTACTCATATACTCCCTACGTCCCATTTGAAGCTTCACCAATTACTCAAATGGGTGTCCTGTTAAAAGCTTCCCCATTTCCTAAAATGGTAAAAAATGTAGGCCTCACTTGTCATACCCACTCACTCCTTTCTCTCACATATTTAAATTATGGGGCCCACTTGTCATACTCACTAACTTTCTCCTCTCACATATTTAAATTGGAGGCCCCACATGTCATACCCACTAACTTATTCCCTTTCAGAATCCTTTTTACACTCATCACTTGCCATAATTTGCGTTCCATCACCAAAATGGTGAAGCTTCAAATGGGAAGGAGGGAGTATGTCATTTATTTCATGATCAGTTCAACATTCATATGATTTTCTTCGGTTTTTGGGTTCGACCCTTCTCTTGAAGTCAAACGGTTTTCTTGGGCTTTCTGGGATTTAGACCCCGTGGTTCTCATTTTCATCTACATGGTTGTTTTCGTCTTGCTCTTGCGGTCAGTTTGATATGATTTTTGTTCTGTTTGGACAACTTTGATTTTTTTGGTGTTCTTCGTGTTCTTGAGACCTTCTTGTCGTGTTCATCATGTTCTTGATTTTTCTCTTATGCTTTGGCTCACTTAAGAATTTGCAAGTGTTTGCATTTTTGCGCATGTTTTTGTGTTTACTTTTTATATTCTTGTTTTTTCTAAGTATGGAGTCCTTGCGCACCTGTTTGTCTGCACTACATATGCATGAGCAATGCTCCATGCGCAGTAATGCTTGTCTAATCTATTTATTGTTTTGTGCATAATTCTTTCTATTTCCTACAAGGGTGGGAATTGGATCTTGCTGCGCTGCGCAAAGATACGGTTGAACGCAGTATTATTCATCTAATGGATGCATCTGGAATCTTACCTCGCTTTACAATGGATCAGGACTACTATGTCCCTTCTCTAGTTGACGAGTTCTTTGAGAACGCAGAACGAGTCACCATGACGCACAAGAATACTCGAGTGAAGATTGATGTCATCCGCTTAAACTTTCAAAACTATACAGTGCACATCGTTCCTACGTCACTTAAGAAGCTCTGCGGATTTATCATCGATGCTGGCGCAGAAACTGGTTGGGGAACCCACTCTTGCCAAGAAGTGGAGTATGCATGATAGGAAGGAGTTTGGTGAGGTGATGTATCACCTGTGCACCATTATCGGTGATTCTGTCAACTGCAAGAATGGAAACAAGGGGAAATTCATTTCAAAGAAATGGGCTTATTGCGCAGCAGTCTACAATGGAGACGCTCTGGACTGGTCTTCCGTTCTATTTGATGAGCTATGGGATGCGTCTGAGAGTTATGAAAAGCGCATGGAGAAGCATCCCACTATAGGTTGCTCTCCAAGTTCCTAATGAATATTTCTGAGTTGCTCAAATTTGTGCAGAGCCATCCTGATCTCAAGGCTTCATGCACCAAGACCTACTTAATTTCTCATCTCTTCTCTCTGCGCTCAGAGATTGGTCGCGATGAATATCACAAGATCTGGAACAATGATACCAGCCCTAACAAGGAAGATTGGGTTGACAGTGATGAGGAAGAAGCTCCTAAGAAGAAGTTTAAGAAATCTTCTGCGCAGCCTTCTAAAGCAGCTGCGCCATCTGAGCCTGAAACGGCAGCTGCGCAGGCAAAGTGCAAGGGTAAAGGGATTACTGAGTCTGCGCACGAAAAGGTGAATGAGATCCACAATGTCAGATCTACGGGTGGCATCAAGATTAAAACTACTTATATGCCAGCTCCACCTGCTCCTAAGCCTTCGAAGAAGCGCAAAGCTCCAACTGCGCCTGCTCCCTCCCCTGTCAAGACAAAGAAAAAGTCTGCATTTACCAGGCTTCCAAAGCCTACTGTTGAAGAAGACAGTGAGTCTCATATGGATGAGACTGCTGCGGCTGCTGATGCTGCTATTGATACTGCGCAGGTGGAGCAAGCTCCCAAGGCTGCTGCGGAAACAGCTGCTGCTCAGGGGGAGGAAGATAGCGATAACTGGATGGATGCTGCGTTTCCTTATGTAGCTCAGACACAGCCCGCTCCTGCTACTCATATCGATGAGGAAGAAGAGGTTCCTCAGCTAACCCATCGCAAGAAGTAGGTTGGGCGCAGCACTGCAAAGGGAAAGCCGAGAGCTGCGGATGCACCCCCTTCTCCTCCTGAACTATCCTCCAGTGCCTTATGACGCCTCAACATCCCAGTTGGCAATGCTCAACCTGGTACATCTGTCCTTCATGATGGACTTGACTTAGAAGAGGATGAGGATGAAGTTAACAAGTCTGCGTAGGCCGATGATGCTGCGCAGCATGCTGTTCCCACTGTTAATCCTGCTGAGGGTGACAAGGAAGGCAAGGTGCACACAACCGATATGGATAGCAGCAGCACGTATTCATCTGCGTATAAATCCCCTGCTGTTGATCCCATTCATCTATCACCTCCCAAACAACCTTCCCCCAAACACTCTCTTCCCAAAACCATTCCTCCTCAAACTTCTGCGCAAGCTATTCCCTCTACTTTTCCCACAGTATCTACCTCGTCCCTCTCCTCCTCTGCTAACCTGCGCCAAATTCTCCAGGCTCTAAATACTATTTAAGTTAACCAGGTCATTGCGTAGTCCCAAATGGCTCAACTTATTACTATGCAGACCACCATCCAATAGAAGCTTAATGCACAGCGTATAGAGATTGCTGTCATTAAGGGGGAGACTGTAAAGGCAAGTACTTCTGCTGGCCCCTCTGCACTAAGTTCTTCTGTGCCTATACCAGATCATGTATCTGTGTTGATGCTGGACTCCCTCAAGACAATAAGCGATATGCTGGAAAATGTATGTACTTTTGAAGCTATTGATCTTGGGTTCAGAGATATTTTGAGGCGCCTGTGCAAGAATTTAGCTGATGGCTTAACTGAAGGGTTCGTCAGTCTGGAAGAGCAGATCTTAGAGAAGATTTCTCAAGGAGGTCCTGCGCAAGCTAGTGCGCTCAACTTGGAAAGTGTCAGGGAGTGCATTACCCAATATATGACTGATTTTGCTGATGGGTTCAACGCAAGAATGGATCAAGCGATGTTCGATATTCAAGAAAGCGTGAACACTCAGTGCCTCCTCACTGACACCAGACTTGAAGCTATGCAGACTGCCATCCAGACCAATATTGAAGCTGCGTAGCAGTCATACTTCAATCAGATGACTGGTCATCAGATGGCTTACACAGCAAACTTCAGAGAGCTTCAAGAACACAACAGGTTGATGCGCAGAGGGATGACAACTTATGTTGGTGAAGCTGTTACGTTCAGAGAAAAGTTTCAAGAGCTGAAGATTGAACTTATGAACAAGTTCAATAGCCTACAGAACGAGCTTCGGGAAGCACTATGCAGGATCAAGATAGATTAGATCCTTGTAATTTTCTTTTTGCGCAAGGTAACCTCTTTTTGTGCGCATTGTTTTCTTATGCTTTATACTTGTAATTCCCATCGTTATATATTTCAAGTATGAATGAGAAGATCGCATCATTTTGTTTCTCAAAACCTTGTTCAATTGAAACTTTTCATTTGTGGAACAATGAATGAATTATTTCACCTCATGCGCAAAATCTTAACTGCTCATATTTCTACGCATGATGTTTAAACATTCAGTTTAAACGCATACTTAAACTTAAACTCATATTATTTGTATGCACTGAATTCTATTACTGTCTTTCCCATAATCTAAGTTATATCTTTTGGTTAGACTAGAAATTTATAACACTGGCTAGTGTGTGCATTGACTTGAGGCATTGATACCAATTGTTGGAACAATATTATACCCCTGAATGCCACACTCATATTTAGTAAAAGATTGAGGAAGAGATGAAGCGGAAGCATGTAATAAATGTATACCTGTTGAATCCATTTTGATGTCTTGAAGGGAGAATAAGAATGAAGTAGAAGATAATGTAGGGAGATGATCTTCTAAATGAAAGTGTCTCTTAGTCTCTCAAAAGTTCTTTCAATAATGAAGAGAGAATTTAGATGAGAGAAAGTAAGAATCAAGTATGTTTTAGGCTTGATGAAGAGGTCTTTAAATAGTAAACATGGTGACACTTCAAATAGGGACCATACCTATTCATTTCTAAAGCAATGTTGATTTACCATCTTGCCCATCAAAGATAGATAAATAACATTTCATGGATTCTACACATTGACTATTTTGACCATACTTTATATTAATGTCATAGTCATGATTTTATTTATGGAAGGTGCCTATTAATTTGTGTTGCAAGCCACAATGATCTAACAATCTCCCACTTGGGTTGCAAAAATAATTTCTTCCTTTAAATCACAAGTATAACATAAATGACAACCCAAATGTGCACTTTGTTATCACTGTAGATACCCCGGGGAACCACGGCTTGGCTAGAGCGGTGAATTATCCTAGGATGTCTAACTTGTTTTAGATTGTTTAGAGTCGCCACCTATGTTTTTAAAGGAACATAAGAAAAACCTAGAAATAGCCTAATTTATGTACAAAACCAGAGATTCGGGAGAGAAGGGTTCGGGGGTTAGGTGACGGAGTGGGAAGTACTTAAACACCCACTCCGCCCCGCTTACGCGGGTCTTGCTACTATTGGGGTTCTAATATTTACATGTCCTTCAATTAATTAAATAGAAATGTGATAACAATTGTGATGAGAAGAAAAAGGGGAAATAAAGGGGAAATAAAATAGAATTGTTTTATTTATTTAATGATAAAGATTACATATAACAAGTAATGTTAAAGAATTACATTAAGAGATGAAGAGAAATTAACATGGTGAATTAAAGTTAAGATTAAAATGTAGGGAGATAACCTTAACTAACTTCAATATGTGAAGTAGTCATGTTGGTCATGTCCCATTAATGGGGATTGCATACATCAAGAAGAAGAAAACAAAGGAAGAAAATGGAGTTGTACCTTGAGAAAGAGGACTTGGAACCTTGACTTGAAAGTGTTATTGTTGTAATGAAATTGTTGTAAAACAATTTGTGTAGAGTCTTGTTACTAAGAACTCTTGTTGGGAGAATTTGTGTATAATGTAGTTGGTGAATCAAGGTTGGAGTCCCTTTCTAAGGTAGAAGATGATGGTTTTTATAGGTAAAAAAGAGAGGGAAATGATAGAGGTAAATTGGTCATCCATGTGAAATGGAATGAGCCAATCACAAATAAGATAAATGAATAAAAGAAAAATAAAAGAAATAAAAGAAATCAAATAATAAATGAAAGAAATATTAGTTTTTGGGAAAAGGCTTAGAATTTGGGATTGGGAGTTAATGAGAAAAGGGGGGATGAATGTGGATGTAAAAAGATGGTTTTTTGTGATCAAGAAAAGATGTTTGTAAATAAGAAAAGGGAGGGAAATAAGGTGCAATCCGTTACTGCCAAAGTGGGAAGCGCGCGGGTCCGTATTTTGGGGCGGGACGCGCGCGCGGCTCACTGGCAGTGCCGGAAGCGCCCGCGGGTGAAAAATGACAGAATGACAGAATGACCCTAAAAGTTAACTCTGTTATGAAGTTTAGTCCAAAACTAACGGAATCAGTTAGGAACTTAACCGAAGTAACAGAAATTAATGAAAATAAGTTAAATAAAAATACTTTGTATGCAATCGGGGTGAGAGGTCCAAGGCGGGGTGTCTACAGAGCCCCTCGGCGACGTGGATTGCAAAGCAAAACGCGTCGACGAAAGTAAAAACACCCGCCGAGGACATCGACAAAGAAAAAGAAAGAAAAGAAAGCAAAGACTCGATGAAAGCAGTAATTTGAAATTTCTAGAGATAGGGGTGCGCTCCCTGTGTGAGCGTCTTTTGCTGGAGTGTTGTATTGGAGCTCATGGGAGCTTGTCTCGATAAGGACCGAGTTGTTGAGTTGGGGCTCATGGGAGCTTGTCTCGATATGGACCGAGTTGCCGACTTGGAGCTCATGGGAGCTTGTCTCAATATGGACCGAGTTGCCGACTTGGAGCTCATGGGAGCTTGTCTCGATATGGACCGAGTTGCCGACTTGGAGCTCATGGGAGCTTGTCTCGATATGGACCGAGTTGCCGACTTGGAGCTCATGGGAGCTTGTCTCGATATGGACCGAGTTGCCGACTTGGAGCTCATGGGAGCTTGTCTCGATATGGACCGAGTTGCCGACTTGGAGCTTATGAGAGCTTGTCTCGATATAGACCGAGTTGCCGACTTGGATCTCATGGGAGCTTAAGTTGTTGACTTTGTGGGGTGTGGGCACGGTTGACCACTTTCTGGTGGGGATGAAGTGCCTTGAGTAGCGGATGCTGTTGACATCGTGGTGGTACCTGTTATGTGTGTGCTTGATAGGTATATGTGTTCTTGCAAGAAGATGCATGAAGTGTGAAATGAAGAGAGAGAAATTGTGCTCGTGGTGTGATGGGATTTTGGAACACTCTTGCAATGAGAGAGAAGTAAGAATGTAGAGAGTGATCTTGTGTGCGGTGTGATTTTGAGGAAAGCATTGGATGTATTCATACCTTCGCTTACCATTGCCGCTTGAGTGGAGATGGATTTCTGATGTCCGCGGAGGATGCTTTGATGGAGAATGTCCATTCTTTGGATGTTGATGAGAGAACGCTCTTGATGATGGGTTGGCGAGATGGTACTCTGGATGATGGGTTGGTCGTGCCAAAGGCTGCCTACGTATCCCTTGAAGGGAATCAGACCAGCGTAGTTCAAGGATGATGGAGAACGCTGGAGGAGAGGCTAGGAGCAAAGTAAAGTAAAGCACATAATTTTGCACATAGAAGGAGAAAAAGAAAGAAAAAATCTTTTTTTTTTTTTCGTTCGTGGGTGAACCATTTTAGCCATTGTGTGTTTGTAAAGCCAACCCAAGATCAAGTCATGCTCAGTCGAAGTCCGTATTGGCTCGCTTGGATTCTGTTGTCGCTGGTGTGCCCAACGAAGATTGATGTCTAGCCCAAAGAGATTTGTCGATTATGGGGCTTCAAAAGGCTTTTGATGCCGAGATGAGGGGTTGCTGATTGTAAAGCCCTTAGAATGCCTTTGATGCCAAACTTTGAGTGGCTTGCATAGCCCCAAGATAAATCAGTTCTTGGCCCATTCAAATAAATCGCCTTTTGTTGTTGGCGTGAGAAAATCCCAAGAGTAGATTATTGATACCAAGCCTCGAGAGATTGCAAAGCCCCAAATGTCATGGACTTCTTGTTTGCGAGCTTCAAGACAGTGGAGTGTGAAGACCTTTCGATGTAAAGCCCCAAATTATCTTGTGATCGGTTCGGCATTGAGAGCGGATGTACCGTTTGGTAGAATTTTTAATAGAGATCTCCTTCTTGTTCTTACTGGGGAGATGAATGGCCTCATTGTGGTCGATACCCAAATGGCTGAGGGCTTATGTCAAAAGATGCAGTAATGTCTTGCGGTGCCGTCGAAGTCGCGGAGGATAAGGTCTTGGTGTGATAAAGTCCCAAATGAGTATGCTTGCTTGACTCTTCTTGAGTTGAACTAATGACGGATCTTCGGATGCAACAAGTGCTGTGGCCCAACTTTATCTGAGCTGCACCTTGTGCTTTTGATCTTGGAGAAGGGGGTGCTGAATTGCAGAAACATTGGGATTGGCCGTGGCATTTCCCGCTATAACCCTGTTTTGATTAGAGTTTAGCATATTGAATATTTTTCCTTTTCTCTAAGACTTCCTTCAAAATCTCGCTGTGAGTTCTAACAAAAATCATCAACTTCATTCATAACATCGGAGTCTTCATTTAAAACCAAGAGGCCTTTGACTTGAAATGTTGAGAGACCCTTTGAAGCTTGATCCCTTTTATGGAGACTACTCCCAAATTGCGTTGCTCGAGTATTGTTGCCCAAAAGACTGTCGGTCGTGAAGCCCCAATATTGCCCTTTGCTCGGATTACTGTAATGTCGTAGCCCAAAAGATTGTAGATTGCGGAGCCCCTTGAGACCTTCGGTGCCGAATTGAGGAAGCTTCCAATGTTGCACATGACTCGGCTGGGGATACTGCTGGGGAGTTAATTGCTCTTTGCCGAGGGAGCCTTTAAGACTTGGCCGTAGCCCTTAGAGTGCCATCATTGATTGCGAGAAAAGTCCATCCTTGATTAGGGGAACGAGCACGGGCACACGCGACAAGAGGGATTTTTGACATCCCTTTTGAGGGACTTTGAGGATAGTCTCACACATCTTTCTTGAGCATAGCCCCTAGGGCGTATTGATTGCCAAATGAAGCAAAAGAATCCCTTGTTCTTGAGTCACATAGCCCCTAGGGCGTCACCATTGGTTGATCAAATCAAGAGTGACTCATCCTCGTGTGAGGGAATAAACATGAGAGGATATGGCAAGAGCTACTCCATTTCTCGGGAGGCTTTCGGCGTACTTTAGAAGCACATACTTGAAGAAGCCTTGAAAACTGAGACACATGTTGTTGCTATTTGCTGCCCAAGCCAGTTGACTAGCTAGGGATTATTTGTGCAACCTCGTGCCCTTTTATGATGGGCTTGTTCTCGGATGGATCTTGGTTACCACGGGCCTTCTTTTCATGAACCCAAAAATGCACATTGTTGGAGAATGATGCCGATAACCCAAGATAACCTTTAAGGGTGCTATATCTTGTCGAGCCTTTTGCAATCCCAAAGTTGACTCGGTGGGGAATTGACTTGCTGAGGAGATTCAATGTAGAACTTGTCTTCTTTAGAGGCCGGAGATCTCCATTTCTCTTTCCCTTCTCTCTCTCACTCTCTCATTTTTTTTATGACGCACCCTGTTTTTTGCCTAGACCGCCCTTTCGGGTTTTCAATCTAGCAGGCATCTCTTTTGCGTCTTCATTTTGACTCGATTAATGAGGGAGTGTGCATTGACTCTAGCTGAAGAGATAAGACATGTCATTTTGCGGTGGAGACCTCTTGTCACTAAAGGTGAGTGACATTGACTTGACTAGGGAAGTGTCCCTAGTATTGACATGTATTTTTTATTGAATTGAATGACCCGCGAAGGCAAGTAAGTCATTAAGAGAGAAGAGAAGGAAAGCCCAAATTTGATCGCAAGAAATTGGGAGTATGCAGAAAGAATAGAAGTCCCTAGACTCGACAAGGAGCGCGAAATGATTCCAAATCTAAGAAAGTTGTTCAATCATTTTGGTGATTAATTCATTGGCAAATGAATCGTACAAAGATGTCTTGACAAGTTCGAGATGAAGGCCGATCACCATAACGCGCTAGGGCTAAACATATCTTCTTTCTTGCATGAGACCGGACCCGCAGGTTGCCTACGTTCCTCCAGTGTAGAGGCTCAGGTCACCGTAGTTCTTGTGGATTCTCCATTCTTCGGGATGGAATTGTTGCTTCGTCCTTCGTTGGTGGATCTTGATGTGAACTTCTTTGATTGGGGGGATTTTTTTTTTTTTTTTTTTTTTTGTGCTCTAACTTTTGCCTAGGTTGATTTGATGGTTTCAACCTAGCGAGCTCTTTTTTTTTTTTTTTTTTTTTTTTAAATCCCCCTTTTGAAAACTTTGCTTGACTTCTTCATGATTGTTGTTCCACCTTGTTTGTCTTGGCTTCGTCGTTGATGTTGGCGTCGATGTTTAGCCCCTAGGCGTTCAAGTGATGACCTTGTTCTAAAACTTGTTTAGACATTTTTTTTTCATCATTTTGCCAAGAATTAGATCGAACAACTTGGAAGAGTGTATAAGGACAAGAACGACTTTTATTTGATAAGAAGACTCGACACTTAACATGGGACGAGAGAAAACATTAATGCACACAAAAGAGGACTTTTGACTTTTTTTTTTTTTATTCCTACTACTAGGTAGAGAAAGAGAAACGGAGATTGTTGTCGTCGTCCTCTTTGTTGAAGCCCCATTTCAAAACCAAGCCACTTCTTTGATGAGTTGCTCTTCACCCACGGTAAATTTGCCGTTGTCGATCAAATCTTGGATGATGTTTCGGAGAAGGAAGCACCCTTCGGTAGTGTGGCCACTATGCTTGTGGTAGCCGCACCATTCACCATGAGCATGATTTTTCAGTATCGCCTTCGGCTTGTACCCCTCCAAAGGTTTGATCTTCCCTCTTGCCACCAAAATTTCAAATGCCTCGGCTTGGGTTACTTCTTGGAGAGGAGTGAAAACTCGGTTGTTGGTGGTACCTTTGTAGCTTTTGAGGGTCGGCCCACTTGAGCATGCTTTATCATTGAACTTTGCTTTGCTGTTGGTGAGCTCTTGCAAACGGGCTTTGAGCCCGGAAATCTCTTCCTCGTGAATTCTTCTTTCATAATCAAGACGGGCCTTGAGTTCGAAAACCTCTTCTTTGTGAATCCTCTTGTCGATTTTCGAAACGGGCTTGCCACAAATTGTCTTTACGGTGGGCATCCTCGACAATCCTATCCATTTGTTCCCCCATTGATTTCATTATGTTGAGTAACCCTTCGTGGACACGGGAATGCCGTTGTCGTTGCCATTTGAAGCCATTGGACCTATGGAGAGAACACGGTTGATCTTAGGATGGCCCCACAAACACCTTTTGGATAAAATGAATTAACCCACAAACAAAGAAAAAGACTCAACCACATAAGGAAAAACGACTCTTTTTTTTATTTATTTATTTACAAAGTCGGAAGGACGTGGTCCTTTTTGGGGTTTCTAGGAAAATAGTGGAATCGTCACACTAGTATATAGACCATCTCGCGGTCCCATATACTCATCAGATTCCACCACGCTTGTGAATCCTACATGTGTCGGGATTAAACTAAATTAATGTAGTAAATCATACATGCGGGGACGGATTTTTATTTTCGTCCAAAATAACCACTTTTGGGGACGGAGTTTTATTTCGTCCATTGCAACAAGTTGGCATGTATGATTTGAAGACATTAGTTTAGGGAAATCTCGGCACATGAAAAACCGACTTGGTCACGGAGTGTTAGACCCTAGACTAGAATTGTGTGGTTTGTGCTCGGCTTGAATATGAGGCTTAAAGGTCACCCCCGGCATGTAGTCATGAACTACGCCACGGGCTGAGGTTTACCGCTTCGAAAGAGCCAAGGTCGAGTGGAGCTTGAAACTTTCTAGGACGGGCCTCGACGGGTTTGGGGTTGGACTTGTGCGACTCGATAGTGAGCAGTTGATAGGAATGTGTGCATGTAGTGTGAGGTCTAACATGTGACAAAACATTTTTTTTTTCAAAGGAGATAAAAAAAAAACAAATAAGCACGTAATTTACAACTTTCGAATCACCCATGTGACCGATAAAAATAAACAGAAAGTAAAAGAAATTGTATGCAGGCCCGGTGCCCACACACTGTCATTCTGTTTTGTTTCTGTGCACTGTTCTGTTCCGGGAATGCGCCCAGAAGCGCGCGCATCGGGTTGCCTATTCGGAAGGCGCGCGCGTGAGAGGAAGAAGGGCAGAGGCGCCCGCTTCTGGGTGAGAACCTGCAAATCAGTGGGTTCAAGGGATTGCCTTGACCCTTAATTAAGAAAACTTTCCCCTGCAGAATTTGTTAGCACAGAAACATGGAATTGAAGGACAAGAAGGAAGACGGGCGATTCTGGTAATAAGGGTCGGACGCGCGCGCTTTAGGCCAAGAAGGTCGGAGGCGCGCGCTTCCTACCCCTTTTACCAGAATGCCCAGAAAATAGAATAAAAGAACACCAAAAAATGAGAACGCAAGTTTAACCCTCTAAATCGTCCCCAGCGGAGTCGCCACTGTAGATACCCCGGGGAACCACGGCTTGGCTAGAGCGGTGAATTATCCTAGGATGTCTAACTTGTTTTAGATTGTTTAGAGTCGCCACCTATGTTTTTAAAGGAACATAAGAAAAACCTATAAATAGCCTAATTTATGTACAAAATCAGAGATTCGGGAGAGAAGGGTTCGGGGGTTAGGTGACGGAGTGGGAAGTACTTAAACACCCACTCCGCCCCGCTTACGCGGGTCTTGCTACTATTGGGGTTCTAATATTTACATGTCCTTCAATTAATTAAATAGAAATGTGCTAACAATTGTGATGAGAAGAAAAAGGGGAAATAAAGGGGAAATAAAATAGAATTGTTTTATTTATTTAATGATAAAGATTATATATAACAAGTAATGTTAAAGAATTACATTAAGAGATGAAGAGAAATTAACATGGTGAATTAAAGTTAAGATTAAAATGTAGGGAGATAACCTTAACTAACTTCAATATGTGAAGTAGTCATGTTGGTCATGCCCCATTAATGGGGATTGCATACATCAAGAAGAAGAAAACAAAGGAAGAAAATGGAGTTGTACCTTGAGAAAGAGGACTTGGAACCTTGACTTGAAAGTGTTATTGTTGTAATGAAATTGTTGTAAAACAATTTGTGTAGAGTCTTGTTACTAAGAACTCTTGTTGGGAGAATTTGTGTATAATGTAGTTGGTGAATCAAGGTTGGAGTCCCTTTCTAAGGTAGAAGATGATGGTTTTTATAGGTAAAAAAGAGAGGGAAATGATGGAGGGAAATTGGTCATCCATGTAAAATGGAATGAGCCAATCACAAATAAGATAAATGAATAAAAGAAAAATAAAAGAAATCAAAGAAATCAAATAATAAATGAAAGAAATATTAGTTTTTGGGAAAAGGCTTAGAATTTGGGATTGGGAGTTAATGAAAAAAGGGGGGATGAATGTGGATGTAAGTAACAGAAATTAATGAAAATAAGTTAAATAAAAATACTTTGTATGCAATCGGGGTGAGAGGTCCAAGGCGGGGTGTCTACAATCACTTATAACAATCTCGTCCATTAGCCATACAAGTATAGAACTAAAGGGGCAGTCGTTGTAATTGATTCGCAACTAAACCCACTATAATTACATATACTAATTCAACTAAATGACATAGATCAAAAGTATGGATGTGTAGCATGGATCTTAATGAATATATACATATTCTTCCAACTAGTCCAACTTAACCAAATGAGATCAAACTTTAAATAATAATAGAACAATAAAATTGAAGAAAACAACACAAACTCCCACTATATTAAATGTTATCAAAAGTTGTTACATCCATATGAGCAACATGCTTGTGAAACAATAAAGGTGATAACGCCTTAGTAAACGGATCCGCTAACATAGAGTTTGTACCAATAAGTTGTATTTCTATTTGTTCATTTCGTACCCTCTCTCTTGTTATTGTTGGAGTACAAGACCGCCGCCCTATTGTCACAATATAGCTTAATAGGTCTTTCGACGCTATCGACAATACGCAGTCCTTCAGTGAATTTACGCAGCCATATAGCTTGATTGGATGCCTCGAAACAAGCAACGAACTCGGCTTCCATGGTGAAGGAAGTAACGAGTGTCTGCTTGGCACTTCTCCAAGAAATGGCTCCACCGGCTAATGTGAAGACATAACCAGACGTTGATTTACGGCTGTCTTGGCATCCAGCAAAGTCGGAATCGGAATACCCAACGATCTCAAGATGATCCGACTTTGAATATGTAAGCATGTAGTCCTTGGTGTTTTGTAAATACCGCATTACTCTTTTGGCTGCGACCCAATGTTCTCTCCCCGGATTGCTTTGGTATCGACCAATCATTCCAACAATAAAAGCTACGTCTGGACGAGTACAGACTTGAGCATACATTAAGCTTCCTACTGCTGATGCGTAAGGGATGTTTTCCATATACTTGGTTTCAAAATTGTTTTTGGGACATTGATTGAGACTGAATTTATCTCCTTTAGAGACAGGGGTGTCATGTGGTTTACAGTTTTGCATGCTAAACCTTTGTAATACCTTCTCTATATAGGCCTTTTGTGATAATCCTAAAGTACCTCGTGAGCGATCACGGTGTATTTGGATTCCTAATACAAAAAATGCCTCACTAAGATCTTTCATTTCAAATTTCTTTGAAAGAAATTTCTTAGTGTCTTTAAGGAGGTTCATGTCATTACTAGCAAGTAAAATATCATCCACATATAAGACTAAGAATATAAACTTACTCCCACTGAACTTATGGTATATACAATCTTCACCAATATTCGTTTCAAAACCAAATGAAAGAATTACTTGGTTAAATTTTAAATACCATTGACGAGAAGCTTGCTTGAGCCCATAAATGGATTTCTTAAGTTTACAAACTAATTGATTAGTTTGTTCAAAATCATCCACCATTTCTGGTTTCTTCATATAGATGGTTTCCTCATTGTCTCCATTGAGAAAAGCGGTCTTAACATCCATTTGATGAAGCTCAAGATCAAAATGTGCTACTAATGGCATAATGATCCTAAAGGAGTTTTTAGAAGATACCGGAGTGAATGTTTCTTTGTAATCAATACCTTCCTTTTGAGTAAAACCTTTAACAACAAGACGAGCCTTATATCTATCCACATTACCTTGTGAATCCCTTTTGGTTTTAAATATCCATTTACAACTAATAAGTTTCATATCCTTCGGTAATGGGACAAGATCTCAAACGTCGTTGTCTTTCATAGATTTCAACTCTTCATTAATGGCATTGATCCACTTATGAGAATTAGGACTATTAATGGCTTGATGGAAGGTGAGAGGCTCATCTCCCACTAAGCCTAAGTGTCCTTCATTCTCGGCTAGATACACCTCATAATCATCCGAAATGGCACTTCTTCTTACTATATTTGATCTTCTTAAAGGCACCGGTTCTTCCTCATTTTGAGGTTGTTGAATTTCCTCATTTTGATCAACATTTTCGTGTTGTTCAATATTTATAGGGGAGTCAATATTTTGAATTTGTTCCTCTTGAATTTCAGGTACAAGTACTTGATTTTCAATTGGAACTACTAAGGGAAGAGGTATAGAAATGGATTCCTCCTCTTCCTTAAATTCAAAATTATTATTCTTAATTTCCCCTCTAAACTCAACATCCTCAAAGAACCTAGCATTTCCCGTTTCAAAAAACGTTCTAGTTTTCGGGTTGTAAAATTTATAGCCCCTTGATCTTTCGGCATACCCTACAAAGTAGCAACTAACTGTCTTAGCGTCCAATTTTGCTTCGTTAGGCCTATAAGGCCTAGCTTCTGCTGGACAACCCCAAACATGAAGATGATTTAAGGGCGGTTTCTTATTCGTCCATAATTCATAAGGGATTTTATTGTTAGTAGCCTTAGAGAGAGCCCTATTGAGAAGATAAGTAGCGGTTTTTAAAGCATCGCCCCATAATGAGTGAGGTAAAGAAGTACAAGAAACCATACTTCTTACCATATCCTTAAGGGTTCTATTACGTCTCTCAGCTACACCATTCATGCTAGGCGTACCCAGCATAGTGTAGTGAGGGACAATCCCACACTCTTCAAGATAGCGAGCAAAAGGACCCGGACGTTGTTCTCCCGAACCGTCATTCCGACCATAGTACTCCCCACCACGATCGGATCTAACGTTCTTAATAGTCTTCCCAAGTTGATTTTCAACTTCGGCCTTAAAAGACTTGAAAACGTCCAAAGATTGAGATTTATCATGAAGTAAATAAATGTATCCATATCGAGAATAGTCATCTATGAACGTAATAAAATATTGTTGACCATTCCAAGAAGGAGTAGGAAATGGTCCACAAATATCCGTATGTATTAGTTCTAAGACGCTTGATGCTCTCGAGGATACTTTCCTTTTCGTGTTTGTAAATTTTTCTTTCAGGCATTCAATGCAAAAGTCTTTATCCAGAATATCAAGTTTATTTATGATTCCCTCAGACACAAGCTTGTCAATTCTCCTTTTGGAGATATGACCTAAACGCCTATGCCATAAGGTATAAGAATTTTCACTTGAAAACTTTCGCTTTTTACTTTTAGTTTCATTATTATGGGACTCATTGATTGTTTGAGTAGTGTTAAGCAAATAAAAATTATCACTACTCGATAAAGTACTAGTACCAACAATAATGGAATTAAAATAAAGATCACATCTATTATTTCCGAACAAACAAGAGTAACCCTCTTTGTCCAAAACAGTGATAGATATTAAATTCCTTCTAAACGAAGGTACAATGAAAGTATTATTCAATACAAAATAATATCTGGTACTTAATAACAATCTAAAGGTTCCAATGCCTATGACTTCTACCGGGTTCCCAGCTCCCATATAGATGAATCTTTCATCCTCGCTAGGTCTTCGGTAATTCAGGCAACCCTGCATAGACATACTAATGTGAGTTGTTGCACCAGAATCCAACCACCATGTATATGAAGGAATTGAAACTAAATTAGCCTCAGTACAAACAAGACCAAATGACATACCTTTCTTAGCACGCCAAGCGTGATACTTAGGGCAGTCATACTTCATGTGCGTAGGGTCCTTGCAAAAGAAGCACTTCTTTTCCTTACGATCATCAGATGATCCTTTAGGCTTCTTATTGCTTGTTACCGCAATTTCCTTCCCTCTTCTCTTAGTCCTATGAGAAGACGTGGATACTAAATGAGCACCTTCAATTTTAGGTTGCTTCAACCTATCTTCCTCTTGTGTCACATGCGAGATTAATTCATTAATATCCCACTTGTCTTTCTGACAATTATAGGTCACCTCAAAGTGACCAAACTGAGGAGGAAGATAAATCAACACTAAATGGACGAGAAGATCTTCCGATATCTCTAACTTAAGTCCTTTTAGTTTAGTTGATAAGTGAAGCATTTCTAAAATATACTCCCTTAAGTTCCCGGTACCCTTGTACTTCATGGAAACAAGCTTTCTTAAACAAGAACTTGTTTCTGACTTTTCGCTTTTGGCAAAGCGCCGTTCAAGGGTCTCAAGAAAGGTTTTAGCATCAATGTCCTCGAGGACACTGTTAAGAAATGCCTCCGAGACGACATTTTTCATGATCATAAGACTTACGCGATTAGAGCGTTTCCACTTCTCAGAGTTCAAGCGGTCCTCAGCGGTGCTATCTTCACTAAGAGGAAGAGGAATAGGCTCCCTAAATGCGAGGTCTATGTCCATGCAGCCCAAGATCATACTAATTTTGTTTTTCCAAGTTTTAAAGTTTGTCCCATTAAGCATCGGAATTGTGCTCATCGCAGCAGTAATAGAAGAAGCGTTAAGTAAATCTGGGAATCGAGAACAAGAATGAATACAAAACAGTAATAAGTAACTACATTATGAATTAAAAGATTAATTATATCAAATGAAATCCATCAATAAAGCAATTAACATGACATCAAAACTAATCTTTGGATTGCGAATTGACTCATAAATAACTACTTTAGATGAAAAGTAATTTGAACAATATTTGATTAAATGCTTAATCTTCCTTTGTGTAGTCTTAAGCATTTAATAAAATTACTAAATGTTCATTTTATATGTCATCACATGAATGCTTAAGACTTTCTTAGTACGTGGCGTTGTTCAACCTTAGTCGTTCCACCAATCCGTTCGGATGGTTAAGGAGACCAGTCAAGGTTTCCAGCCTGATATACCATCGTTAGTCAAATGTCAAGATCTTCTTTGGAAAATTCAAGTCATTCATATCTTAAACATTCAACACTTTAATAATTTTGCATTTAAATAACGTTAATCACTTAGGTGATAATATTATTTAAATAATGAATAAAATTATTTAAGCATATAATTAATCAGGGCTTTAAGGTTTGAAAAATAAATGTTTTGATCAAAAAGGAAAACAAAGTTTTATGCAGAATTTAAAATTTTCCAAAACTTGTGAACAGTACCTGCTCGGCCGAGCATAGAAAAGTGCACGGCCGAGCACTTCCATCAGAAGGTTTTGGTCAATTTGACATGATATGCACGGCCGCTCTAAACAAAATGCTCGCCCGAGTCTTATGATGTGCTCGACCGAGAACCTTAATCAGAAACAATTGCCTTATTTGACATACAATGCTCGACCGTGCAAAACCAAATGCTCGGCCGCGCAAGTCTTGGTCCGACAGGGCATAACCAAAAACCCGACCGGGTAGTCAAGAGAACCGGACCGAACTCGACCAAAGGTCCGACCGGTTTATGCCATTTTTGGCGCCTGTTCATGTGCTCGGCCGAGCAGATCCCAAGACTCGGCCGAGCAGTTCGCGCCTTTTCATACGCTCGGCCGCTCAAAACAAAGGACTCGGCCGAGCAAGACGATTTCTGCACTTCTGAATTTTATTCAAACTTTCCCAAAATCAATGAATTGCAAGTAGATCCACATGGTATGTCCTTAAAACATAAAACCACGTTATATAGGGATAATCTTGCTTTAAAATTTAGTGGAATCAAGTGAGTAGATCTACATGGTATGCACTTAGACATAAAACCATGTTATGAAGGGATAGTCTCACAAGAACCATTTTTAAATAACAAAACTTTTTCAAACCATTTACTTAATTTAGATGAAGATCATCAGTACTCTATGAATGAATTAGAGTCCTTAATCAATCATCAAATACCTTAAGATTCAACAGGGAAAATGAATCATAGTCAAAGCATAAAGCTTTTCTTAAAACAAGAACTCAAACTCAAACTAAATAATGAGCGGGCTCTGATACCTATTGTTGGAACAATATTATACCCCTGAATGCCACACTCATATTTAGTAAAAGATTGAGGAAGAGATGAAGCGGGAGCATGTAATAAATGTATACCTGTTGAATCCATTTTGATGTCTTGAAGGGAGAATAAGAATGAAGTAGAAGATAATGTAGGGAGATGATCTTCTAAATGAAAGTGTCTCTTAGTCTCTCAAAAGCTCTTTCAATAATGAAGAGAGAATTTAGATGAGAGAAAGTAAGAATCAAGTATGTTTTAGGCTTGATGGAGAGGCCTTTAAATAGTAAACATGGTGACACTTCAAATAGGGACCATACCTATTCATTTCTAAAGCAATGTTGATTTACCATCTTTCCCATCAAAGATAAATAAATAACATTTTAGGGATTCTACACATTGACTATTTTGACCATACTTTATATTAATGTCATAGTCATGATTTTATTTATGGAAGGTGCCTATTAACTTGCGTTGCAAGCCACAATGATCTAACATGATTTACCATTTTCATTTTTATGGACATGTTATTATCAAGTACAATGAATTGACTTTGTTATAGTTGGTAATGGCATCAATCATTTAGGGGAAGATTATTGGTTATGCTTATCTCTTAACCCTCCTAATTATGTTAGAATTGATTGATACCATCAACTATTAGTATTTTATGGACTTTAAGACCCTATGTAAGAAGTTTAATAACTTCCATTTTTAGCTTAGTCTATTTTATTTTATAGGCTTAGAATTTAGGACTTGGAGCTAAAAAAGATCGAAGAACTAAGCAGGACTTTGGTCACTGCGCAGGACATTACTGCGCAGCATTCAAACTTGCTTAGTTTCCAATGTTCTCAAATTCCCAAACTTGGAAAGCGCTAAGAAGATGTACGCTTATTAAAAGCCAATAGTGCTGAGGTGTGCAGAAACGACAAAACAAGCACACATCAAATCCAATGATGGAGATGCGCTCAGATGAAATATTTCAAATGAAGACAGCTATCAACCTTCTAAAATAAGATTTGAATTTTGTCTTCATGCTCTATCTCCAACGGCTACAAAGGACACTTGCGCACCAATCACATTCTGCCAGCTCATTGTCCTTGCTCAGAGCTCCAACGGATAGTTTTATGCTCTCAGCTATAAATAGCCTGCTCATCATCATTTCCAAGTTGCTTGAGTTTGTTCTTTCTAAGAGTATCTTTGAAGTTCTGAAGATTGCTGCTTAAATCCCAGATTCACAAGAACAACTTTCAAACCTTCATACCTTCAAACTCCTGCCCAGATCCTAAGCCTTGTAACACCCAGATTTCTTTGTGCTCTTCATCTCATAGATTCTTAGAGCTCAGAATTTCTGACACACACACACACACCTCTTGAAGCTTTGATCATTTAGATCTTACTTCTTGAGATACACCGGTTTAGTCTAGGATTTTCTCTTCATAGAATATATTTTGATTTGAGTTTTGATTCATTGTAATCTTGTAAAAGCTCCTCATATCAATATAAATCTCATAGTTAGAAAATCCAAGACTATCCATCTTGGTAGAGGACTGGTAGGCTTAGTCGCACGCGTACAAAATTAGACCTAAAGTTGTCTACTAATAATGTAATTAGGGTAAGTCATGGTCGATCCACGAAGAACGATGATTATTTGAGAACTAGTCACTTAACTAGATTGGGGGTTGTTTTTTATTGCAATTAATTCCTAGACGGGAAATAAAACTAAATGTGATTAAAATAATAATTAAAAATCACTTCAGATTGATCCCTATCCCCGTCCTCTAATTCAATTTCATCGGTACTTCTTTTTCTCCGTTAATCCAATTCACTTGATCACGATATGTTTTTCAATCTCTGTCTCTTCTTACCGATTAGTCTATAGCAGTGGCACACTCATTATAAACCCTAATTAAAATCAAACCTAAACTGGCACAGAAAAGGTCTAAAGATTAATTGATTTAACTTAAAAGACTAAGATCAAGAACGCTTTCTAGGTTTACTAGATAATCGCTTAATTTTGCCTACTTCCCGAATTGCTATGGCACATACACAAATCGTGAAGATGCTATCCCTAATTCTGGCACAGAACAAAGAATTCTAGCATAGATTCATAAAAAAACTAGTGAATTAACCAAATCCACAAACCCTAGTTATAAATCTAAAATTAGAACAAGCAAAATTATGAATAGATTAGACAAGAGAATAAGGAAATTACCTCAATTGAAATAAATTAGGTTCAAGCTCACAATCTAAAGCTATGGAGTTTAGTTCTCCATTAAAGGGTTACACAAAATCTCCAGAGAGAAAAGAACGTAGTCTTCCCAAGATGAAAAGGAATGACCTAATCTAGTAAAATTCTCTCTAACTAATTAAAATCACTATGGAATACTAAATAAAAAGAATAATAATAATAAATGAAAAAGAAAAAGAAAATAAAACAAATCCTCCCCAAAATCGTCCGCTGCCGTCCATGTGCGGAAACCGACTTACACCATTTTGCAATTCAGTTCCTGGATTCTTCATATTGTCAGTCTAGTCCTCCAACTTTCAAAAATTGCAAAACAATCCCTCAACTTCCAGTTAATTGCAGTTTGGTCCTATACTCCCCCGCTCCGGTTAAATTTGACTTTGCCTTGACTTTGACTATTCTTGATCCTTGAGACATGACTTTAAATCTCACCAAAAATTACATCCGGAAAAATAAATAAATAAAAACGACCATTCTACCCCCGGATTACAATAAAGCCCAAATGATAAAATAATGTCCCAAATACATCAAATCTACTCTAAGTACATCAAAATGAATGAAAATACATAGGAAAATATCCGCCACATCAAGGACGTAGATCTTTTATCGATCGAACCTCTCTAAATAGCTTGTTCATTGTTATTGCTGCTTATTCCTGCTTGCTTTATTTCTGAATTATTGCTCTGTTTGATCTTATCATATTGCTATTTTGCTGCTGTGTTTGTTACTGTTTATTGTCTTAGAACCATTTTATGCGCCAATCTTTAAACCAAACTTAGCATGCGTTTTTACCTCCTGGGTAACCTTTCTTGCGCAGAGGCTTTCCTGCTTAAAATTTCGCTATGCATTTCACACTCTCAGCGCGCAATACTTAGCTTATTTGAGAACTGTGCGCATAAGCTATTTCTTTGCAAAAGGGTAAGAAAAGAATTTCAAAATGCTATTCACTCCCCTCTAGCTATTTTTCATACCCTTGTTGCCCCTTTGGGACCAACACACGGCCTTATGACCAGAACAATCACAAACAGAACAATGATAAAAGCCATCAATCACATGAGTATTCACAAACTCCTTACTTTTCTTTGGGATAGCATTCTTAATTGGGTCATATGAATTATCCTTAACAAAATCTTTCTTTTGAAATTTTGGAGCGCTTTTTCTAGGAGCGCGCATAGGGCTTGGATGCGCACATCGATGAGGCGCGTGGCTCCTAGGCGCATAATGTTCACTCGGAGAAGGAGCGCGCCTTGTTTCAAGAATGATTTTTCTAGAATATGGTTCATCTGTAGCTATTTCCTTCCCTTTAGCTTTCCCAAATTGATTCTTTGGGTAGACATAATGGAATGTTTGTCTTTGACGTGTCCATGTCCTTTACCCTTAGAATTAGAATGATTTTCCTTTGGAATTTTAAGAGTTTGCTGGGGGTAAATTCACTATCTCTTTCACAACAGATATCACACTTAAAGTTGTCACTAGTTGATGTGAATCCCAAGCCTCCTTTATCCCCACTGACTTTTTGAGATTCAAAGATATTTTCCATAGTGACACGAGAATTGGACCACTCATTTATAATATTTTTAAGATCAGTAATTTGAGTAACCAATTCTTCGTTGGATTCACCGTTGAGGACAGATGTCTTCATCTTGAGTGCTCTCAAAACTTTGATTCACCGTTGGATTCTGGCTTTTAATTTGAATACTGGAGTTTTCATATCTTCATAAGTCTTCAAATTTATCTAAGTGTTAAAAGGTTGTATGGAGCGCACCACTAATGAATAGGATCTCCATGAGTATGGAGGCGCACCATGTTTAGAAAGGGGCGCACCAACATGAGTTGGATGCTCTTTACTGATGTTTGAGGTCGCGCCATACTGATGATGGAGGCGCTCCTTACTGATGTTTGGGGGCGCGCCAATACTGATGATGGAGGCGCTCCTTACTGATGTTTGGGGGCGTGCCAATACTGATGATTGAGGAGCACCAATACTCTGACACTTAGAAAATTTTCCTAATAAAATCCTATTACAAAGCCTAGTCTATAAAATGGACTGTCTAAAAAATGAAGTATACATACATCTTACATAGGGTCCTAAAGTCCATAAAATATAAGTTAGGTAACGTATCAATCAAACCTAACATTAAAAACATGAGATATAAGTTGGCATACCCAACAAGAGAATTTCCATCCATTCCGGTGATGGTGGCAGTGGCACTCGGCGGCGGGCGCGGTGGCTGTGGGAGGCGGAATTTGGGCGAGAGACGGAGAAAGGTGAGAGCGACACAAAGGGGTTGCGTTTTGCATCTGTTTAGTCCGCCCCAGTTATGTCTTATGCATCTGTTCTAACTTCTAAACGACACCGGATGGAGTGAATTTTGTTTTTATTTTTTTAAATATGAAACAGTCAAAACGACGTCGTTTTGCAATATTTTTTTTACCATTGCCCAGGCAGTGGCAGGCACATGCCTGAGTCCGCCCCTGGTTGTGCTCAAGTTTGTTCCCAACTTCATTATTTATTTAGGGGGTGTTTGGCGTATCAAGCATCAAGTGCTTCATGCTTAAAATAATATAAGAGTAATTTGGAGGTATGATGCATTTGATCACTTTAGGCACTAGATGTTGGATGATGAGTGTGTTGGGTTTTTGCACAATCATGTGCAGCGGAATAAACCCAAAAGCCTAGATCTGTTCAAGATGATTAAATTAATATTGAGCTGAATTTAGAATACTAATCGTGACGGGGCTTTAAAATTTTCGGATCTTGAAACTTCGTTCTTCAAGATTTGATCTTCTCCAAGCTTTTCTTCAAGTCTTGATTGCAGGAACATGAACTAGAAGATGATTAAGCAATCACCCTCTATGGATATCCACATGCGAACGAATATCAAGAACTCCTTCTTGATTTGGACTGCTAGATCCAAAATAGGATATATGAATTTAGGGTTCTTGATCTTTGATTCTCAATCTTAGATCAAGAATATTGTTTCTCCAAACAACTAGGTTTCATATGTTTAATGGCTAGTGAAAATATGTATATATAGTCCTTAACCCTTAAGGACCTAGGAAACCTAAATCCCATCCAATTAAACAGTCAAAAATCTGGCCCAGGGACTCTGGCACGGTCGTGCTCACAAAGTGGCACGGCCGTGCCATTTGGTGCGACCCTGCCTTGCCCCAGGCGATTATTGGCATGGTCGTGCTTGTGAACTGGCACGACCGTGCTCACAAAGTGGCACGGCCGTGCCATTTGGTGCGACCCTGCCTTGCCCCAGGCGATTATTGGCATGGTCATGCTTGTGAACTAGCAAGGTGCTCACAAACTGGCACGGTCGTGCCCGCCAGATTTTCAGCCTTTTTAGCAATTCGTTCTATTGTGTGTGACCTCATAGGATTATATCAAGCTGGCAATGAGTCCAAACACATTTGTTCTCATAAAACATGAGCGGGCCCTAGCAGGCCATCATGATTACCCAATTGATACAACTTTTTCCAAGTTTGCTTATCCTTTTATTGAACATATCACAATCCTTTTGTCCCCGATATCATTGAGCGTATGCTATGGTCAATGGTCAACTTACAATGCCCAAAACTTTTCTCGATTCTAAATAGTTGATAATACAAATGACATTGATCATATCAATTCATTTGAGCACGACCAAGCATTTCATCAATACTATTCATCGGGGGACCCAAGCTTGACATCTCTCACGAAGAGGGACAAATTCCACCTTAACTTATTACACTTCCCTACATAGCTTTGATCATGCCAATCATATCCTTTATAATTACTTTGTTAAGAGCAACGTTTGAATATGTCAAACATGATCTCCACATGTGGAAGATCGTAATAATCTCAGGTCTAAGAATTCTAATGATATAACCATTTAGAGGTTTAATTATGACATTTTGACTATGACATAAACCTCATAGTTGGGTCATATCCAGTATATGTTCACCAACACATACCCATAAGGTTAACTTGTATCCCATACACATAATCATCATATGATTATCGAATTAAACTTATACTAGTTCTTCATAAGTACTAGGGACATATATTATTATAAAAAAACATGTAACAACAAATAATAATCTAAAACATCTCTTTATATTAATGAAAAAGTGATAACAAACATTGTTCAAACAACGTGCTAATAGCATGCCTAGGGCATATACACCAACAATCTCCCACTTGCACTAGGCCCAATCACTAATGTATCTAATACCCATGGACCTAACATGACCATCATGTTAGCTTGAGGAAGTCCCTTTGTTAGCGGATCAGCTATGTTATCATCCGTTGGTACTCCGCATATCTTTACGTCCTCCCTCTCTACGATTTCTTGAATGAGATGAAAATGCCTAAGTATGTGTTTGGATATTTAATGTGCCCTTTGTTCCTTTGCTTGAGTAATAGCACCATTATTGTCACAATAAAGGTCTATTGGATTAGCAATGCTAGGAACCACCTCTAATTCAGCTATGAATTTCTTGATCTAAACAACTTCTTTAGCAGCATCTGATGCAGCTAAATACTCAGCTTTCGTTGTAGAATCAGCTACTGTACTCTATTTAGAACTCTTCTAGCTTACAGTACCACCGTTTAGTATAAACACAAAACCAGATTGCGATCTATAGTCATCCTTGTCAGTTTGGAAGCTTGCATCTGTGTAACCCCTAACAACAAGATCATCTTCCAAACCTCCATATATCAAGAACGAGTCTTTAGTCCTTCTCAAGTACTTAAGAATCGTCTTGATAGCTATCCAGTGACTCTCACTAGGATCTGAATGGTTTCTGCTCGTCATGCTCAAAGCATAAGAAACATCCGATCTCGTACATATCATGACATACATAATGGATCCAATTGTCGAAGCATATGGGATTCCATTCATGCGTTCTCACTCATCAGTTGTCTTAGGACACTAAGTCTTGTTAAGAATTTTACCATGTAACACTGGTTACCTCTCTTAGAGTTCTCCATACAGAATCTTTTAAGAACCTTGTCAATGTATGTACTTTGACTTAGACCAATCAATCTTTTAGATATATCATGATAGATCTTAATACCAAGTATATATGCGGCTTTACCCATATCTTTCATTGAAAAGCATTTTCCTAACCAAGTCTTTACAGACTGAAATGCAGGAACATCGTTTCCAATGAGCAATATGTCATCGCCGTATAGCACCAGAAATAATACTACGCTCCCACTAATTTTTTTTGTATACACAAGGTTCATCTTCGTTCTTGATAAAGCCAAACTTTTTGACCTATTCATCAAATCGAATATTCCAACTCCTTGAGTCTAGCTTCAATCCATAGATGGATTTCTACAACTTGCATACCTTAATTGAATTTTTTGGATTTACAAAACCTTTAGGTTGTGTTATATACAATCCTCAATTAAATTCCCATTAAGGAACGCTGTTTTGACATCCATTTGCCATATCTCACAGTCATAATATGCGGCTATGGCAATTAAAATTCTTATAGACTTAATCATTGCTACGGGTGAAAATGTTTCATCATAGTCAATACCATGAATCTGCCTATAACCTTTCGCTATGAGTCTAGCTTTGTAAGTATGCACTTTTCCATCCATGTTTGTTTTCCTTTTGAAAACCCATTTGCATCCTATGGTTTTTACACCTTTGGGTGCATCTATCAAGTTCCAAACTTGATTATCATACATGGATTGGATTTCGGATTCCATAGCTCCAAGCCATTTATTTGAGTCAGGAGAAGACATCGCTTCTTGGTAGGAAGTAGGTTCATCATTCTCAATGATTTCTACTTTATTACTATCCGTCACGAAAAATCCATATCTCTCGGTTTCTGATCGTAACCTACTATATCTGCGATGGACTTGTGTATTCTGAACGGGTTCCACAACTCCTTGTGATACTTGTTCAGATTCCACCATCAGTTCAATGTTATTTTTGGGTTCTCGAACCTCTTCGAGATTAATTTTACTCCTACTGATTCCTTTGGAGAGAAAATCTTTCTCTAGAAAGGTACCATTTATTGCAACAAACAATTTGTTGTCTGTGCGGTTATAAAATTAATATCCTTTGGTTTCCCTAGGATATTCCATGAAAAAACATTTATCAGATTTGTGTGCGAGTTTGTCAGAGACGAGTCTCTTAACATAAGCCTCGAAGCCTCAAATTCTCATGAAAGAAAGATTAGGCTTTCTTCCATTCCACATATCATATGGAGTCTTTGGAACCGATCTAGTTGGAACATTGTTTAGTGTGAGCGCATCAGTTTCTAATACATGTCCCCAAAAGGATAATGTAAAATTAACTTGACTCACCATAGATCGAATCATATCCAATAAAGTCCGATTTCTCCTCTCGGATACACCATTCCATTGTGGTGTTCCGGGTGGAGTTAATTGTCAAACGATTCCACAATCTTTAAGATGATCGTCAAAATCTTGGCTTAAATATTCACCACCACGATCGGATCGTAGTGCTTTAATAGTTTTGCCAAGTTGATTTTGTACTTCATTTTGAAATATTCTAAATATCTCAAAAGCTTCACTTTTGTTCTTCATTAAGTAGACATAGCCTTATCTACTAAGATCATCAGTGAATTTTATGAAGTATTGAAATCCTCCCCTAGCATTGCTACTTAAAGGTCCGCATACATTGATATGTATTAAGCCCAATAAGTCACTAGCCTTTTCACTACTCTTAGTAAAAGGTGTCTTAGTCATTTTTCCAAGTAAACATGACTCACAAGTCTCATATGATTCAAAATCATTTGATCCTAAAAGTCCGTCCCCATGGAGTTTTTAGATACGCTTCTCATTAATATGACCAAGACGGCAATGTCACAAATAAGTATGATTTACATCATTAGGTTTAGATTTCTTATTTATGTTATAGACATTATCATTATTTCCATTCTCAACATCAAGGACATAAAGGCCATTAAATGAATTTGCAATACAATAAAGCATACTCCCTCTGTCCCAGTTTAAGGTTCTTAGTTTGACTATGCACGCTTATTAAGAAACCAAGGCAAAAACAAAGGAAATGAGTCAACCAAAAGTAGAGAGTGAAGGATATAAATATCCAAAATACTATTCATGAAGCAAGTAGGTGAAAGTAAGTTAGGGTAATGGTTTTTTTGTAATTAAATGAACTTTTTGAGGGCAAGATTCTACAAAGCACTATTCATTTTTTTCCATTTATGGAATAAAGCAACTAAGAACCTTAAACTGGGACAGACCAAAAAAGAAAGTAAGAACCTTAAACTGGGACAGATGGAGTATCATTTAAATAAATAGAAAATCTCTTATTCTCAATAAGAAATCTATAACCTTCATTATCCAAACAAGAAATTGAAATAATATTTCTACTCAAATACGAAACGTAGTAACAATTGTTCAAAACAAGAATTAAACCACTAGGTAAAGTGACTTCATAAGTTCCTACGGCTAATGCAACAACCCTTTCTCCATTCCTCACACGTAGGTCTACTTCACCATCCTTGAGTAGTCTCTTATTCTTTAGTGCCTGCACATTTAAACAAATGTGAGATCCACATCCGGTATCTAATACCCAGGAACTAGAAGTAGAAAGGAGAATATCTATAATATAGATACCTGAAGTGGAAGCAATCACATTTCCCTTCTTCTTCTTCTTCTTCTTCTTCTTCTTCTTCTTCTTCTTCTTCTTCTTCTTCTTCCATATAAGCTTTGTAATTTCTCTTCTAATGACCGGTCTCACCACAATGGAAACAAATTACATCCTTTTAAGTGTCTGATTTAGCCACTACAGCAGCTTCGGTAACCTTTGCCTTGCTAGCCTTAGGTTTGGCAACAATTGCCTTAACTTTACCCTTGTTCTTAAATTCCTTTCCTTTATTTACCATGATAACAGGAGAAGTGGTTTTCTCAATGATTTTCTTTTCAGCAGTTTTAAGCATCCCATGCAACTTTGATAAATTCTTAGTCATACCATGCATATTAAAGTTCATTACAAACTAATTATAGCATTTTGGTAGTGAGTTAAGAATCATATCGGTAGCCAACTCAACAGGGATGATATAACCCAACCTCTCTAAATGCTCAATGTGGCCTTTCATCTTCAAAACATGAGGGCTCACTGCTTACCCTTCAGTCATCTTTCATGACATCAAGGCAGCCATAGTATCGAACCTTTCTTGCCTAGCTTGCTCTTGAAACATATCTATCAACTCAGTGCCTATCTCATAGGCATCCAAGTGTTCCAAAGATTTTTAGAGCTCTGAACACATGGTAGCAAGCATAAGACAGTTGACGTCATGAGAATCACTTTTGTGTTTCTTGTGAGCATCCATGTCTTCCCTAGGGGCAGTGGCTTCAGGTTCATAAGGAATAAGGTCCTCAAATAATGTATAATATAATTTTAATGGGCTAAGATCCATATTTCATTCAAATTTTGACACCGCGATGACAAGCTGCTCAAAATTCAAATTATTTAGGTAGATAACTCCTTATGAATCATATCATATATGACTCTTAGATCTTTTTATGAGATTTTTTTTAGACATCATATGTTAAAAGTATGTTTTAATCCCATCTTGTGCCTTAGGATCAAAAATGTTTTGATAGCCTAATTAAGTAAAACCACTTTAAACGTATAGGAACCACTCTTTCACTCATCTTGCTAGTACAATGATAGAATTAATGCGCCTTGCAATAGTTAGATCCCGCATAAAACTACCCGTTGTACTCATAAGTGTTTTAATCATGGGTTGACATATGAGTTAAATTTTCATGATGGTTCTTTCATATAGCAACGCACATAACAAAAGTATACTCATATCAATAATTAATCTAATTAATTAATGAACATATATTATGTGAATATTATTATGAACTTGATGTTTTCATAAAGTCCTACTCTAAGAGTAATACATATTGAATAATGCATTCTTTCATACTCCATTAACAATGCATTACATCATAGAATCTTATTCCATGAACAATACATATTCAACAATGCATCTCAAAATCTGAAAAACAAGAATTCAGAATTCTGCGCTGCACGAAAAATCTGCATGAAAACGTTCATTGCACACGAACTGAACGAAAATTCTGCACGAAAATGTGCACTGCATGTGTGAACTGTACGAACACAATTTATCAAATCTTGATCTTTTAAGGATTCAAATATTTATGATAATCAAATTATAATGAACATCAAACCCTAAGAACAAACAATTTGTTCTTTAAGATAAAAAATCATCAATTCAATAATCAAATTAACGAGATTGATGACCCGATCAATAGATTAATCATATTAATCATGAAATTTGAAAACCTTGTTCATAATCATACTATATACCCTAAACCCTAAACCCTCCGTTCCAATTTAAGGTTCTTAGTTTTTTTGGTGTTTCGCTGAAGCAACTTTGAGCAATAATTATTGGTTTATCCAATTATCGTAATGAAAATATAAAAGTTGTTATTGATAGTATTTATAATGGTTTACCACTAACAAGTTTTAAAATTTTCATTACTTGCTCAAAGTTCCTTCAAATAAACCTCTAAAAAACTAAGAACCTTAAACTAGGACAAACTAAGAACCTTAAACTGGGACGGAGGTACTATATAATTTTTTCTCCAAACAATTCACATAAATCTCTTATTCTAAATTCACATCATGCTAGATTAAATAATCAAATTATTCATATAACATGATATTATTAAAATAACCATGATGAACCGGTCTCTGATACCACTGTTGGGTTTTGAGGGATCATGCGCATCGGAGACAACATATAGTGGTTTTGAGAGATCATGCGCAGCGAAAACAACATATGATAATAAAGCCCAAGAGCCCCGTATCCATTCCTGATGATTAAATTAAATACAAGATAAATTTTGAATATTAACCGTTGGTACGCTTTTAAAACTTCAGATCTTGAATCTTCAAGCTTTAAGACTTGATCTTCTTGTTCATGATCTCAGGACCCGAACTTGAAGATGCTAAAGGAAACACCCTCTACAAGTATCCACATGCGAACGAATTTCAAGAACACCTTCTTGAACCGGATTACTAGATCCAAATATTAGAAAACAATTTTCTAATCTTCAAGGCTATATGAATTATATATTTTCTTGATCTTTGATTCTCAATCTTGATAAAGTTATTAGGTTTCTAAAATATAATAATAACATTAGGTTAATGGCTGGTGAAAGACTCAGTCCAGCAGGTCCTCAGCTGAGCACATCACATGACTCGGCTGAGCGGACCTTTTCCAGAAACATAATGTTGGGTATGCTTATTATAAACCACTCCTATTACCATAATTTGATTGATCACATAACCTTATTTTACTATTTGTGGACTTTAGGATATATTGTAAGAAGTACTTGTACTTCATTTAGAATAGCCCACTTTATAGTTGAATAGGCTTAGCAGATTAGGACCCTCAATTTTTTCTAAGTCTGGAGATATGAGGTAAGGCCTCTACCTACCGCGAGTATCGTCTACCGCGGATTTTAACCTTGCCGCATGATGGTGCCTACCGCATGGCCCATCCTACCGCATGCAACCTTGGTTGAAGAAAACTCAAGTTGGTTCAAACTTAACCATGGTCACTCTTATGTACTTACCTTGGTTAGTTTTAAACGTTGCAAATTCAAATTTCAAATTTGAATACAACTGTCATCATAGTACAGTTGGACCACCATGACTCTGCAACAAAAGGACAACTCAGACTGAGCTCCAATTAGAATTCAACAACTCACTGTCCTTCAACTTGGACCCCAAGTATTTCCAACAGCTAGTTTCTCATTCAAGGATATAAATAGTCCTTGTGTTCTTCATTGAACTCAAGCTGAGATTCTAAGAGAGAAATTGCTGTTGAAATTCTTGGTGATTGAAGATCATACTCAAGATTTCCAGAATCCTTCGAATCTTCAAGCACTCAACCTTCAAGTCTTCAACAAGTCTCCAACAACCTTCAAAGATCAAATCTAAAGCCTCATCACACAAGTTTCATTAGGCTCTAAAATCATATAGATTTGAAAGAGCTCTTGATTCTTAACACACACTCTCACCCCGATTGATCAATCACATAGATTGAATCATTAGGGATACACTGGTTTAAGTCTAGGATTGTTCTTCATAGAAATAGGTGTTGATTCAAATACTTCATCTCTGTAATATGTACTCAAGTGAATCTAATATATACCTAATTCAAAATCCAAGACTGAACATCTTGGTAAAGGACGTAGATCTTTTAACAGATCGAACCTTTCCAAATCATTGTGTTCTTTACTTACTGCTCTTTACATTTCTGCAAATTTTCCTTAAGTCTTGTTCATCTTGTTCTTATTGTTCTTCACTTGTTCATATTAATCTTGTTTGTTCTTTTAGTGTTTGATCTTTCTGATTTAAGAACAATTGTGAATTGTGTTTGTTTGTCTACCTCATTGCCTAAGTTAAAATCTGACTAACTTATCATTTGCCAAAAATCTCTAAGACACAAGTTTTCAAACTCTCAACCTACCTCACTCTTACCTTCCGCATATACATCTACCGCACCACTATCTACCGCGTCCTAACCTACCGCAAATTTAACCTACCGCATTTAACTTATCAAAAACAACTCTTAGCTTGTTTCAACGAAAACTTCCGCTGTGCATTTTATACTTGACCGCGTGGTCTTCATCTACCGCAAAATTCAAGTTTAAGCATAAGGTTGAATTTTGAAAAAGGGTTGATATTTTAATAGGCTATTCACCCCCCCCTAGCCTCTTTTCATACCCTTGTTGTGTCTCTGGGACCAACAAGTGGTATCAGAGCTAACACCTTCATAAAACTTCTGTTTTTCAAGCTTAACAGCTTGGGTGTCGATTCAAAATGGCAAGTCAGAAAACTATGGCAACGGTTAACTTCACTCACGTTCCAGCATTCGACGAAGATAATTTTGACGTATGGAAGCACAACATTCTAACTCAGTTCTACTCCATGGACGAGCAACTTGGTGATTGTCTTACCATTGGACCATACTTCCCAATGAAAGCTAACCCGAATCCAAAAACCAATGCAGACATACCATCAATCAAGAAACCAAAAGCTGAATGGACCGATGAAGAAAAAAGACTAGTTGGAATGGATGTGAAATCAAAGAGCATACTCCTAAGTACCTTGAGTACGTCTCAACGTCGACAAATCATGGAATGTGCAACAGCTAAAGAACTTTGGGATGCAATTGAAGATTACATCGAAGGAGATCAAGCTTGCAAGGAAAGCAAAAAGTTTGCAATTCAAAGAAGATTCAACAACTTTGCTAAGATCCCCGGTGAATTACTAAGAGCCACTTATGATCATTATTGTGAGATCGTGAGTACTTATACAGCACTCGGAAAGAAGCTTACCAAGAAAAAAATCAATGTTAATTTTCTCGCTGCTCTTGGTTCTCAATATCTTCACACAGGAAACACTCTTGAAGATACCAAGCTTCTAGATGATATTTCACTCAGAAGCCTCTATGCCAACCTCAAAGTTTTTGATATCAAGCTCCATAACATTGAAGAAATGGAAGGAAAAACTAAGAGTTTATCGTTGGTCGCTCAAAAGGAAGAAGTGATCGAGGAAGAAGATCCAAAAATCTCCACATCAGTATTGCTTGATATGGATGATGATGATTTTGCTATGTTCGTGAAAAGATTCCAAAAGTTCAGAAAGACAGCAAGACCCAGATCAACAAGCAAAGCTCCAACAAGGTTTTCAAGGAGCAGCCCTTCAAAGAAGAAAGAGAACTTCAACTTCTCCAAGAAGAAAGAAGATCTTGTTTGTTTTAATTGAAGGAAACCAGGTCACTTCACATCAGAATGTCCAATTCCCAAGTACGAGTATATGAAGAAGAAAAGTAACTTTACTCCAAGGTATTCAAAGCAAAAGGGAATGATGGCTGAAGAAGACTCTACCTCAAAAGAGTTAGCTACTTGGATAGAGTCAGACTCTGATGAAAGCGATGAGGATTCTGAAGAAGGTCACATCTGTTTGGTCGTTCAGTCCGATGATGAGGATGATAATGAAAGTCGTCGCTCACCAAATGCAAAACCTAAACGGATAAGTTATACGGCCGATGAACTTGCTGAAAAAGGATTCCTAACTCCGGTTCAAAAGAATGGTGATCTTCTATTTTCAAGATGTGATGTGAGTGCAGCAAAGAAAGCTCTACTAAATCCCAAAGTGAAGGAAGTTCTGTCTACCACACCTTAAGTCAAGTTTGACATTTCCCTCGATGAACAAGAAAAGATGTTCATGAAAACTGAACAGGTAATTAGTAAGTTTTCTGGCATGAATGAAGCTTTAGCACTTTCAACTGAAGAAATTTCCCACCTTAAGACGGAGAAATCTCTACTAAGATCTGAACTCACCCTCCTTAAGGAGTAGATCAAGAGCATGACTCCTCTTACTGATCGAAACCGTTTCTTAGAAGAACAAAATGCTATATTTAAAGTTAAAAACGATGAATTTGTTGCTAAGATAAATGACCTTAAAAGGATTACTAATGAGTGAACCAATTCACGTGTCACTATGGAACAAATCTTAGAATCCCAAAAGTCTAGTGGTGATAAGGAAGGCTTAGGATTTCAAACTAGTGACAACTTAAAATGTGCATCTTGTTGTGAAAGAGATGAGAAATTTACCCAGCAAACTTTGGAAGGGTCAAAGGCTAAACATCATGTTTCAAAGGGTCAAGGACAAGAACCAAAGAAGAAACTAGAGTTCCACTATGTCTACCCTAAGAAACAAATTGGCAAGGCAAAGATGAAAGGTATTTCCATGGATGAACCTACCGCAGAGACTTTCTCTAGCAAGGTAGATGTTGCTCCCTACCGCGTGATCTTGCCGCAAGGTCAATCGACCGCACCAAGGAAGATGGCGACCGCATGGAATCCATCGACCGCAAGTAGCAGCAAGGCAGCAAAGTTCAAGAGGATGAACTTTGTTAAGGAGACCTCATCCATACCAGTAAACAATGTTGTGCTCAAGACTTCAACGAAGTTTGTTAACCCTCAGTTGGGTGGCTTCCACCATTGTTCCGTGTGTGATGATTATGGTCACAAGGCTGCTGAATGTCTTTTAAGATTCACACCAAATCCCAGAAGGCTTAAACCCCCTTCTGTGAGGCAAGTGTGGGTTGTTAAAAGTTGCTAACCCTTTGGACCCAAAAGAATAAATGGGACCTTGTTCTTAAATGTTTATTTTATAGGTTCTCTGCTTAATGGCTGGACTCCCCAAAGATAGATCAAGTTCATGGTATCTCGATAGTGGCTGTTCAAGGCACATGACCGGAGATATCAACTTATTGGAAGATGTCCGTGAAGAGAAAGGTCCATCAGTAACCTTCGGAGATAATAACAAAGGAAAGACTGTAGGATATGGAGTCATTCGAAAAGGAAAAATCACCATCCAAGAAGTCTCTCTAGTTATTGGACTACAACACAATCTACTCTAAATATCTCAGTTCTGCGACAAAGGATTGCAATGCCACTTTACCTCAAATTTTTGTCTCATCAAGGATGGCATATACGGCGTCACTTTGCTTAAAGGGATTCGTAAGAAAAATGTTTATGTTGTTGATTTTAATTCATCTTGCATTTCTTCTAATCTCTGTTTTGTAGCAAAGAATGTTAGTGAGAATAGTTAGCTGTGGCATAAAAGACTAAGTCACTTAAACTTCAAGTATCTCTCCAAGATTGGTAGAGAAAATCTAGTTCGTGGTCTACCCAAAGTAACTGATCACCACGATGAGAAGTGCACAGCATGTCAACTAGGCAAACAACCAAAAGCGTCTTTCTCCAGCAAGACGACACCTTCAACTTCTAGATGTTTGCAACTACTACATATGGACTTGTTTGGACCTGTTACTACCGCAAGTATTGGAGGAAATAGATATACCTTAGTTATGGTAGATGACTACTCAAGATATACGTGGGTTGAAATGATGATCTCAAAGGATGATTGTTATGACATTTTGACCGCACTCATTAGACAGCTTCAAACAC
Organism: Campanula takesimana; assembly: GCA_026119855.1. Taxonomy (NCBI): domain Eukaryota; kingdom Viridiplantae; phylum Streptophyta; class Magnoliopsida; order Asterales; family Campanulaceae; genus Campanula; species Campanula takesimana. The sequence goes on along the minus strand of JAOWBW010001274.1, from coordinate 82,748 downwards.
AAAAAGAAGATGACATCGTTAGTATTTGATCCGACAACGGTACAGAATTCAAGAACAACGGTGTTGCTCAATACTGTGATGATCATGGTTTTGACGACAACTTCTCTGCTGCTGGAGTTCCACAACAAAACGGTGTAGTGGAAAGAAAGAATAGAACGTTGATAGAGGCCGGAAAGACAACGATTGCTGAAGCAAAGCTACCTCAATACTTTTGGGCTGAAGCCGTCAACACAGCATGCTTCACTCAAAATAGATCTCTCATCAACAAGACCTACAACAAAACTCCTTATGAACTTTGGAGAGGAAGAACCCCCAACATAGCATACTTAAAGATATTTGGATACAAATGCTTCATACTCTACAACGGTAAAGAACATCGAGGTAAATTTGCTCCTAAGGCCGATGAAGGTATATTTATTGGGTATGCTAAACACTCAAAAGCTTTTCGTGTATTTAATAAAACCACTCTTAAGATAGTTGAATCTGTTCATGTTACATTTGATGAACATTCTCTCCTTGAGCCACATATGGCTCCAAATGTTGCTGATGATTTTGTTGAGCTTAATGAGACAGGTACAACTCGACCGAAAAATCCATCAACACAAGGAAATCCATCTACCTCAACTGCACCTCCATCTACCTCACCTGCAGCACCAAAAACTACCTCATCTGCTGCTACCTCAAATGGAGTTGAAGTTGAAACACCCATAAATGTTGAAGAACCTATCCCTCAAATCACTTATGATTGGGATGGCTCAAATGATGTACCACTAGAAGATTTACAAACACCATCAACTCAACCAGACATACCTCAAGAAGTTCGTGAGGTCAGAGATCACCCAATTCAGAATATCATTGGCGATTTGCATTCTGGTGTTAGAACAAGAAGATCAAACTATGATGCACTTACCGCATTCATATCTCAAATTAAACCCAAGAAAGTTGATGAAGCACTCCAAGACTCAAGTTGGGTTGTTGCTATGCAAGAAGAGCTCAACCAATTTGAAAGATGTAAAGTTTGGACCTTAGTTGCAAGGCCACAGGATCAAGGAGTGATTGGTACAAAGTGGGTGTTCCGAAACAAGATGGATAAGAATGGAATCATCACAAGAAACAAAGCTAGGTTGGTTGCACAAGGCTATAGACAAGAAGAAGGCATTGATTACGATGAAACATTTGCCCCCGCTGCGAGACTCGAAGCTATAAGAATATTCTTGGATTATGCCTCTTACAAAAGATTCAAGCTATATCAAATGGATGTGAAGAGTGCATTCCTCAACGGTGAACTTCAAAAAACAGTCTTTGTTGCTCAACCGCCCGGATTTGAAGATCCCAAATTTCTAAATCATGTCTACAAACTCCGTAAAGCTTTGTATGGACTCAAACAAGCTCCACGAGCATGGTATGATACTCTATCTAAGTTTCTCCTTGAAAAGGGATTCAAGCGTGGTAAGATCGACACAACTTTATTCATTGCTAAATATAATGATCATACTTTACTTGTCCAAATATATGTAGATGATATTATTTTTGGTTCTACTAATGAATTGTTGTGTAAGCGATTTGAGAAACTTATGAAAAGCAAGTTAAGATGAGCATAATGGGAGAATTAACATTCTTTCTTGGGCTACAAATTAAACAATGTGCTGAAGGCATCTTCCTCAACCATGCAAACTACACAAAAGATCTCATTAAGAAATTTGGACTTGAAAATGCAAAGGCACACGACACTCCTATGGCCACTGGTAACAAGCTAGATAAAGACTTGAAAGGTAAGAAGGTTAATCAAACCTTGTATCGAGGTATGATTGGCTCTCTCCTATACTTAACTGCTAGTAGGCCAGATATCATGTTTAGTGTTTGCGTTTGTGCTCGTTATCAAGCTGATCCTAGAGAAGCACATCTTATTGCTGTTAAACGTATTATTCGATATCTATCTGGAACTATTAACCTTGGACTTTGGTATTCCAAAGATTCATCTTTTGATCTTATAGGTTACTCAGATGCAGATTATGCAGCATGTACCATTGACAGGAAAAGCACAAGTGGAACGTGTCATTTCCTTGGAAATCGACTAGTTTCATGGGCAAGCAAGAAACAAGCCTCAGTCTCTGTATCTACCATAGAAGCTGAATATATAGCTGCTGGAAGCTGCTGTTGCCAAGTGATGTGGATGAAGCAACAATTGGTTGACTATGGAATCAAAGAAGAAAATTGTCCAATCTATTGTGACAATACATCTACCATTGCTGTCTCCAACAACCTCGTCATGCATTCCAAGACCAAACACATTGATATCAAATACCACTTTCTCAAGGATCATGTTGAAAAAGGTAATATCCATCTAGAGTATGTGAGTACTGATGATCAAATTGCAGATATTCTCACCAAGGCTCTCGATTCCAATAGATTTAGGTACCTAAGAGGAGAAATGGGTATGCTTGAACTCTAACTCAAACTTGTCCATACGATTTCTCGTACTAATGTTTGTGTTTGTCTAAGATAAATAAGTAGGTACACGGCAGACATATCACGGTCAAGCAAACAAACTTTGATTTCTTAAATCCCTCATTTGACCGCACCTTTCAAGTTGCCGCATCACTCAAGTGTTGCCGCACAAATCTTTTATTGCCGCATAATATTGTTACCGCATAATGAAAAGTTCAAGTTTCTGATGAAATCTATCAAGGTGAAAAACGATGACACATGTTCACTACTTTATAGAAGTCAACGCAAGGTAAGTACCTCACATCGACCGCACATGTCACGGTCGACATTCAAGGTTACTGCATTCAATGAACCCCAGGTCAGTTATTCTAACTTAAAGATATTTAGAATATTTCGATAATATCTACCTCAAGGGCATAAAGGTAACTTCCACTTTTCCCTCGTCTTATTTAATTCAAATATTTTGGAGCATTAAATTTTCATTTAATTTTTATTCCTTAAAATTATTTATGAGCCGTCATTGGCTATTGATTTGACACCTAATAACCTTGCATTTAATTCGAATAGACAACCCTAGGTCACATCCATCCTTTTTGCAGAGTTAACCCTCCATCTTCACATCACTCTGACCTCTGCAAACCACCCTCCACCAAAACCGTTCCACTTCCTTCTACCTCTCCACCACTTTGCTCATATCATTTTTTTCAGAAAAATCAAAACCTCTCTTTTTCTCTCTAAACTTCTCTCTAAAAACCGCCTCCCTCACTCTCATTTTCTCAATATATAAATGACTTCTAAACACCCATCTAAGAAGACCTCAAAATCAGTTGAATCAAGAGACGAACCTCAAATTCAATCCACTCCTCCCGTCGTTGTTATGGTATGGATTTTCAATTTTTCTATTTTTCTCGTGTTCTTGGTAAATATCTCGAAAACCCTTCTTATTCCTTAAAATCTTTTAAGTTAGTAATATGAAAATCTTGCTTTGATTGTTTATTTTTGGTTCTTGTTAAGTATATCTCTTGATTGCATAATATTTTACCCAAGTTTTGTCAAGTTTTAAATTCACTCAAATGGGTTTTATATTTTTTCGAGTTCTTTCCTATTCTCACTTTTCGATTTCTGGGTTTAATGTGACGTTTGTTTTATGAAATTGATATGACATTAAGACTTTATTTGAAATTCCGATTCTGTCTATGGTATTTTTCATTGAATTTCAGTCAATTTATGGATATCTGGGTTCAGTTAGACTAATGGTGTTTTTGATGTTCATCTCAGTGTTCTTCGTGTTCTTAATGAATTCACCTTTTTGATCCATGTTACTCTACATGCTTTTGAAATCTGTGTTCATTTACTATTCATGTTTTGATCTTATTTCGAACCACATTTATGTTTGCGGTAGCCTTATCTCACCTTGCTTACCGCATTCCTATAGTTATCGTGCCTCACTTGACTGTGCCTCCCTTGCCGCTTCCCTTTGTCAAGTGACCGCACGATCTACCTCAAAGTCTAAACTATGAATTCTGTTTTTGCTTCAGGATCTAAGTCATTTCATTCCAGGCATTGTCTTGGATCATGAAGATCTTAAGAAGGATGCCATTGGCTGCAATATCCTGGGCAGGATGAACAAGTCTGGGATTCTCCCTTTCTTTACACTTGACCAAGACTTTCACCTACCAGCATTTGTTGACGAATTTTTCAACAGGTCAGTTGAAATGGAAAGTGCTGATGAGCCTGAGTCTAACCCTAAGTTCATTCAAGCCTCCGTGATGGGCATCCAGATGGCTTTCGATGCACGTGATCTAGCCCATGCCGTGGGCATTAAGAAGAATAAAGAAGCCTTTGATGAGATTTCACGGCAAGAGACTCTGAGTCTAGCTAAGAAACTGGCTGGCACGGCATATATTCTAAACATTCAAAGGAAGGATGTTGGTGAAATTATGTATCACATAGGTCATCTGGTGGATCATGCCTTATTGTGCAAGACAGGCAATCATGCCAACTTCAATCATACTCAATGGATGATATCTGTTGCTATTTATCTTGGCAAACGGCTGGACTGGGGCCAAATCATGTATGATATCCTACGAGTTAACATTCTCTCGTATAAGGATGCGGCTGATGAAGGCGAAACCAAGTATCGCATAAACAGTAGGTTGATTTCCTACTTGATGAGTCTCACGGTCAGAATCAAGGACATGTATGAGAAGAACAAGAATTACAAGGTTCCAATCCCTACCGCCAAAGACTTTTGTCGTAAGTCTATGAAAGCCAACTTCCGTAGCAACTTTGGGGATGAGATGTACCGCTCCTATCTTTTAAGAGATCCCATTTAAGAGTACATCCCTCCCAAATACTCTAAACGAGGTCAAGCAAATCTTGGTGATCGAATGGTAAGTGATGTAGAGGCTGCCGCATTTGAACAGGACCGCAAGCATGCTGCCGCAATAAAGGCCCGTGCAAAGGGTAAAAATGTTGATCTTCCCTCCCCTCCAACTTCTGTCAAAGGCAAAGAAAAGGTTGGGGAACTGATTAGAAAGTCAAGACCAGTTTCCTAAGGCATCAAGATTGCTTCTACCGTATCTGCCCGTCCTGCCGCACCACAACCTTCTAAATCTAAGGTAACTCCTACCGTACCTCCAATGTCTCCCTCTCCATCTCCTGAACCTCGACTTCAATCTAAACCTTCCAAGTCTTCCGCACCAAAGCAACCTGCCGTGTCCACTTCTTTCAAATCCAAACCCTCTGTTTCTCTCAAACCAGCACCTACTCAGGGGGAGAATTTTGAAAAAAAAAAAGATCCCATACTCCTAGCCTGGTCAAAGTCTCCAAAAAGGCTAAGGTAGCTAAACAACCTTCTCCTGAAGTCATCTCTCCAGTTCTTTCATCTGACGAGGATATAGTGGTTGCCCCTCCAAAGATCTCCAAGAATTTTGTTCTGGATATTCAAGAGGATGATATTGAAGAACTGACTGGATCTGAGAAAGATGATGAGGTTGCCGCAGAGGAGAGTGATAAATCTGAAAATACCACTGAAAGTGAGAAGGATGATCCAGTTATAGAAAAGCCCATTGAAAAGGGTTTAGTTGATGAAAGCTCTGAGGATGAAGAGCTCGACAGGTCTACCGCGAGTGACAAGTCTGCCGCGGAAAAGACAATGGATGTTGAGAATGTTGAAGAAAACATTGTTCCTGAAAAGATGGATACTTTTGTTGATATTGAAGATGTTGATGATGTTAAGACAGTGTCACCAAAGGGTAAAGTTTCTGAGTAAAACATTGAGATTCCCTCTACCGTTCTTCCTGATCCTGCCGTGCCCACTCCTTCAACCGCACAACCTGAATCTGCCGCATCATCTACTGCTGAGCTTCTTGCTGCAGTCAAGATCTTGACTCAGATGCAGGCAGATACTCAAAATCAAGTTTCTGATCTTGTCGCTAGTATGGTTGCACTTCGAGAAGAACTAATTGAGGTCAGGGCTGATCAAGCCGCTTTTAATCATGGGGTTGCAGCACTTCCTTCTGAGATGGTTTCGACCATTAAGGGGGAGAGTGTTGTGATAACAAAGACTGTTAAGGACATCATTGACAAAACAACTAGCACCTCTTCCGCTCCTCCACCTCCTGCCGCAGATACTCCTTCCCTCACTCTTGCCGCACTCAAAGAAGCTCTTAGAAGGCAAACTGATTACATCAGTAACAGTGTTGTTAGTGGTGTTGAGGGAGCAAGCAAAGAACTCTCAAAATCTATGAATGATGATAAACTTGAAATCAAGGAAGAGTTGGGCAAGGAACTGAAGAAGGTAAAATCATCACTGAAAGAGGAAATCATGATTTACACCAATACCGCACTTCTAACTGTTGCAGAGAAATTCACTCCAAAGATTGCCGCTATGACTGAAGCCATGAAAATCCAAACAAACCGTATTGAAGTAAACAATGTTAGGATTGAAGGCCAGTCTACCAAGATTGACCTCATATCCAACCGCGTTAATACTATAATGAACAGGCTAAATCGTCAAGGCATTCATCAAGCTATTCATGAGGCCATTCAAGGTGTTGAACCTAGTCATGGCAATGTTCAAGCTGAAGGTGAATTTGAAGAAGAAGATGGAGTCACTGCTCCAGTCATGATTCCAGGATTGAATATCCCAGCCTACCGCTTTCCTCTTGCCGCAAAATTCATTGAAGACCTTATCGACATTGACCGCATTTGATCTGACCGCATGTGGTCATGAAAACTTGGTGTTTAAAACAATTCTACCTCTCTGTTTTTATTTTGGGTTTGTAACTTAAAACAATATTTCTCTTTTGTGATTTTACTCCTATGCTTTAATGATTATTGTTTTGGAGTATGTTGTTATTGTTGTTATTGTGTTTGATCACTTATTTTGAAATGCTTCAAATATTATTTCTATCTTCTAGAATTAGTAATTTGTTTTTTTCTTTTTAGGATGATAGAAATCTATGACATTGGCTTAGAGTGTGCATTGACTTGGGACATGATATTAATAAAAAGCTTATTCTTGAAAACATGTTTTTACCAAGTACAATGAATTAGCCTTTGTTATAGTGGGTAATGGTCTCAATCAAATAGGGGGAGATTGTTGGGTATGCTTATTATAAACCACTCATATTACCTTAATTTGATTGATCCCATAACCTTATTTTACTCTTTGTGGACTTTAGGATATATTGTAAGAAGTACTTGTACTTCATTTAGAATAGCCCACTTTATAGTTGAATAGGCTTAGCAGATTAGGACCCTCAATTTTTTCTAAGTCTGGAGATATGAGGTAAGGCCTCTGCCTACCGCGAGTATCGTCTACAGCGGATTTTAACCTTGCCGCATGATGGTGCCTACCGCATGGCCCATCCTACCGCATGCAACTTTGGTTGAAGAAAACTCAAGTTGGTTCAAACTTAACCATGGTCACTCTTATGTACTTACCTTGGTTAGTTTTAAACGTTGCAAATTCAAATTTCAAATTTGAATACAACTGTCATCATAGTACAGTTGGACCACCATGACTCTGCAACAAAAGGACAACTCAGACTGAGCTCCAATTAGAATTCAACAACTCACTGTCCTTCAACTTGGACCCCAAGTATTTCCAACGGCTAGTTTCTCATTCAAGGCTATAAATAGTCCTTGTGTTCTTCATTGAACTCAAGCTGAGATTCTAAGAGAGAAATTGCTGTTGAAATTCTTGGTGATTGAAGATCATACTCAAGATTTCCAGAATCCTTCGAATCTTCAAGCACTCAACCTTCAAGTCTTCAACAAGTCTCCAGCAACCTTCAAAGATCAAATCTCAAGTCTCATCACACAAGTTTCATTAGGCTCTAAAATCATATAGATTTAAAAGAGCTCTTGATTCTTAACACACACACTCACCCCGATTGATCAATCACATAGATTGAATCATTAGGGATACACTGGTCTAAGTCTAGGATTGTTCTTCATAGAAATAGGTGTTGATTCAAATACTTCATCTCTGTAATCTGTACTCAAGTGAATCTAATATATACCTCATTCAAAATCCAAGACTGAACATCTTGGTAAAGGACGTAGATCTTTTAACAGATCGAACCTTTCCAAATCATTGTGTTCTTTACTTACTTCTCTTTACATTTCTGCAAATTTTCCTTAAGTCTTGTTCATCTTGTTCTTATTGTTCTTCACTTGTTCATATTAATCTTGTTTGTTCTTTTAGTGTTTGATCTTTCAGATTTAAGAACAATTGTGAATTGTGTTTGTTTGTCTACCTCATTGCCTAAGTTAAAATCTGACTAACTTATCATTTGCCAAAAATCTCTAAGACACAAGTTTTCAAACTCTCAACCTACCTCACTCTTACCTTCCGCATATACATCTACCGCACCACTATCTACCGCGTCCTAACCTACCGCAAATTTAACCTACCGCATTTAACTTATCAAAAACAACTCTTAGCTTGTTTCAACGAAAACTTCCGCTGTGCATTTTATACTTGACCGCGTGGTCTTCATCTACCGCAAAATTCAAGTTTAAGCATAAGGTTGAATTTTGAAAAAGGGTTGATATTTTAATAGGCTATTCACCCCCCCCCCTTCTAGTCTCTTTTCATACCCTTGTTGTGTCTCTGGGACCAACACATATTCCCTCGGCATGATTGTGCTCGGCTGAGTCATATATGGTGCTCGACCGAGCAATCCGGAAATTCATATTTTGCCTTTTTATTGATTTGTTCTTTTGTGTGTGACCCTATAGGATTATATTTGTTGGCAATGAGTCAGACCAACGTCCTTTTCTTAAATCATACGCGGATTCTAGCAAGACATCATGATTACCCAAATAATATAACTTATTAAAGTTCATTTATCCTCATACAACATATCAGAATCCCTTTATCACGCGATATCATATAACACATAAGTCATGGTCCTCGTCAACTTATACTGTCCAATGCTTTCTCGATTCTAAGTAGATTTATATGAGCAAATGACATTGATCTTATCAATTCATTTGAGTGTGGCCACGCATTTCATCATTCTCACTCATCGAGTGGCCTAAGAATATATCTCTCTGAAGAGGGACAAATCTCATCTTGACTTATTATTCTTTCCTACAAGAATCCGATTATGCCAATCGTAGTCTATATAACTACCTAATTAAAGGTAGTGTTTGACTACGTCAAACATAACGTTCATCATGTGGAAGATCATGATAATCTCAGGTCTAAGTATTCCAATGATAAAACTATATGATATTTAATTATGAAATTTGACCATGACATAAATCTCATAACGGGTCATGTCCAGTACCTTGTTCAGCACAAGTACCCATAAGTTTATTTGTATCACATACACATAATCATAACATGATTCTCGATTAAACTTATACTAGTTCTTCACAAGTAATAAGGACGGAGATTATTATAATAAATATGCAAAACATATAATAATCAAAGTTGTTATCTTTATAACAAATGTAGACATGACATAACATAAAGGCCTTTCTCAAGGGCCTAGGGCATAATCTCCAACAAGGAGATCGCCAATTTATATAGTTATCATTTGTGAGATGAACATGGTCAAAATAGGACTGGATTTTAATGTTAAGGGGAGAGGAGGAGGGAGCTAAATGTCATCAGAGTTGGATGACGAGCTTTTGTTAGTGTTGACGGAGGATTCGCCCATGACTCGTATTAAGACGATGATACCATAATAAAGTCTGAGGTTTTATCTTAAAAGCAATTGGCAATGGGACGAGTAGCCCAACATATTTATATAATCAATGCATGGCTAGTTAATTCTTGATGTAGGATAATATCTCTAACATTTTTATTCACTTCAAAACATCTGATATAACATATTCTAAAAATGATAGTTTGGTTAATGTGAAGGCCGTTTTAAACTCATTATCTTTCTTCTTGTAAAAAAAGATCTTGAACATCATCCAAGGAGTCCGCTGGGTGATTGTTTTGAGAGGTAATGAATTCCTTGAAGGTAGGACCGAGACCCGTGATGATGTGTTGTTGAAGATCATCATCTGCAATAACCTCACCTTCCTTTGCTAATGCATCAGAAAGTGAGATAGCTTTTTGGAATTAGTTAGTCATCAATGGATTGATCAGGTTTCTTAGCAAGTGCATTAAGATCAGTTTTGAGTTTCTACACATGAACCAGTGACTTACCAACAAATCATTTTTTGAGGAGAGTCCATGCTGTCGGGGCTGTTTGAAAGGGATTGGTTAGGGCTTGAATCTTGGTGGAGACAATCGCCTTGATCCACCCGAGAACTAGACTAGACACCTGAAATAAGTAGGCATACCATGGGCTTTTTGCTCTAGTGGGAAGTTTCTCCGGAGGAGGGTTGGTTTCCGTGAGAGTGTTGGTGAGGTTATGGGTGGTAAGCACGGTGAAGAAAAGGTACCGCCAATTCATCTAATTATCATTTGTGAGATGAACATGGACAAAATAGGAATGGATTTCAATGTTAAGGGGAGACGTTTCGAGTGATGAAGCTCATGGTTTCGAGCCTCAATTCTTGGATGATGGGTTTTTTATTTATTGAGAAAAATAACAAGCCATAGTTAGTATTTGATGAAGATCAAAAAAGGAGAATGCTCGTTGATCAAAAGGATGAGCAAACCCCGATAGACATAAAATAAATTTTGAAGCAACCAATAATGGAGTCGAATATGAAGCTTAGATAGCGAGGCTAAACTCAAAACTCGGAAGAATGTAAAAGCGTTGGAGGTTATCAGTGACTCAGTTATAATCATCAATCAGATTTTGACGCGATGGAAAATAGTTGACTCCCATTTGCAACGGTACTATGCCTACGTGGAAGAGTTTGTCACATAGTTGAAAGATGTGATATTTCATTCTTATCCAGAAAAAAATTTCCAATGAATTCACTACCTTAGACTAGTTGGTGGAAATCCCCGAGGGAACCTGAGTGGTTTTGAAGCAGAGGATTCCTTGAAGCAGAGGATTCCAAATGTGATCAGCCCATTCGCAAGTGGGAAACCCAGTGGACAGGACCATACTGTCACGACCGTACGTGGTGAAGGAGAGATTTTCCGGCAGAGCCACCTAATTTTCAGATTTGGATGGCAACCCATTCATGCAACCAATCAACATGTACTAGCTGCGAAGATACTACATTTAAAGGCATGGGCATCTTTGTCATTTTCCTTTTCTAAAATAAAAAAAAAAGTGAATAAAGGTGCATTAAAGATGTTGGCTAGATTGAAAACCCGCGAGGGAGGTCTATGCAAATGAGGATGCACCACCAGTAATAATATCACCGTTTCTTATTTCTTTTACTAAAATGAAAATACAAATGTTGAATTGGTTCAAATAACAGAGACTTGAGCGTCTTATCTCTATTTTAAAAAAGGAGTACGTAGGTAACCTCCGGTTTTAGCAAATATGCCATCATTTTCTCAGAAGGTCGTTCGATTTCCAAATTAATTACACTTTAACACTACTTTGATGAGGCTAAGCATGTCAAAACATGTGGTAAACTAGCGTGCTAAGCCATCCAAAATACATAACAAATCTAAATGCTACAAGTGTCTGCAATGACAATTAGGGTATACTCGAAATCATTCTCTTTAGCTACTCACTCATGTGTCAGTCTTCTTCTTACCCTTGTGAGTCCTCTTATGGGGTCGATCCCCAATAGGATAGCTCCCTCTCTAAAATAAGATTGTAGATCCATGACTTAACTGTGATGAGCTCCTTTATATCTTTATGGGGACCAATCCTGCAATTCTCCTTTTTTTTCCTAGCTAAGCCACATGGTAGCCACATAATTGGGCCACGCAACTCCACTCTTCTAATCTCCAATCCACATTTGCTTGATGATTCCCATCTACGAAAGAAGAGAGCGTTTCCATGGACCTTGTTCAATCACACTGTAATAGACGGCGAATCCAATCGGGTAAAAGAGTAATTGTATTTCATAATCAGAAGCAACAAGGAAGTTTACGAACAACAATGGTGGAATTCGATATGAATTACACCATCTAGATTATACTACTCCTACTCCTATTGCGAAGAACTATAACAAAAATGAAGAACAAAGAAATAACAATAATCAATCCACACTCGATTCTGAGCCCCAACTGCACTTATATACGCCATCCAACTGCAATTCACGCAACGACCTACTATGTCCACGAGCCTTGCACATGACACGAACCATTATTACTGAACTAGCCCCAGAGGTAAAGACCAAATTCCCTTCTCTATTGTTGGTCTGTTACAATATCACCCTCCTTACAACAGCCTTGTCCTCAAGGCTAGAATATGTGGAAATTTCTCAACACTTCCAGATTCATTCTCTCAAGTTAGCATAGGAACTCAATGGTTGACAGAAAACTAAACCATCTTTTTTATTCACTACCTCAACACATCTCTGTCCATTATTTTGCAAATCACCAAAATGCATGACATCATCAAGACTACAAACTTCTTTGGCCGTACTATATTAAGGCGAGCATAAGTATTAAATTTCTTCTTCTTGGTAACCTTATCAACCATGATTTCCTTCAGTTTTGCTGATAACAACTCCATTATTTCTAGTTCTTGTGGATCATAATCTGCAAAGCTTTGGATTAACCCCAGCCAAAGCATGCCTTGTAAACTAATTGTCTCGTATATGTTGGGAGTGGAGTCCTAAAACCGTGAGGAGGGAGAAAATTAGTCTCAATCATAGGGGGTTGGTGGAGATCATGGAGAGGTAAAAAAGGAGAAGCAAATCGAGAAAGTGCAGAACAGGGACTGCACGGCCGTGCATGGGGAAGAGCACGGCCGTGCACTACGGGGCAGAAGCTACTATTTTAGGGAGAAAATAGAGCATGTCCGCTCCAGGTATAGTGCTCGGCCGAGCAACACGACCGAGTATCCAAATCTGTACGTCCGTGCACATCGGGGATAACCCAATTTTTCTCAGTTTCCTATTTTGACTAGATTGCTTCCATGAATTGATTTAGGACTTCTCCTACACCTATATAAAAGGGGATTTCATCCAGAATATTGTGTTCCAAGAAGGAGAGAGTTAGAATATCAAGAAAAGACACAAAATAATGTCTAGGAGGGGGCCGGGGGCCTAGAAAAGCTATGGGGGAGATCCTACAACCCAGCCATGACCGTGTTTGTGTATTCTTGGGGGATAGATAATAATATGTAGGAGAGGGTTGTTATTGGAGAGTATCCATACAAGATTTGTGTGAGTGTATGTGTAAATTGTAACAATCGACATATTATTATAGTTATATCCTGGCCTGGTGCCTCCGGATGTAGCCATAGGGATGATTAACCCGGTGAACAAATTCATGGTGTTTATGCTCTTTCATATTATTATTTTATGTGTTGAATTATTCTTCTATGTTGATGGATGATAGTATGGGTTAGTGGATGCGAAGATCCCCCCAATTCCCTAACAACTGGTATCAAGAGCTTTGGTTTGAGATTTGTGAGATCCAAGGTGAAGAAAAGAAACAGTAGATTTTCGTGTTGTGCACGTGCAGAATTTGTATATTGCACGTGCAGGCTTTGTTGCAGATTCTTCGTGTGGAAGACGTGCAATGTAAATCTGAGAGCTTCTAGTGTTTATGGTTGAAGCAAGAGCGTACCAAATAGGCCACAATCGTGCAGAAGATCAGACAATCCGAATAGTTCGTTTGTTTCTTATGAGATATGCAGAGATTCAAGGTGGGATTTGGAGATGCAGAGACCTAGATGGATCAGGAGGTGTTCAAGGGATCTTGGGGCAGTCAAGGTGGTTGGAGAAAAATATGAAAGAGAATGAGGAATGCATCAGGCACTTGCGTAAGCAACCGACGATGCAAAAGGTGGGTGGTATAAGCTGGTTTGACCACGTGAGAAGAGGAGGACTTCTCAAAAACGACGGATGGGGGTTAGGAGGATATTGTACTCTACCGACAACATCAAATTTTGTTTCGGGTGGGAACAAGAGGTGTAAAGATCGTCCTATTGGTGTTAAAATGGAAAGACATCAATGAACGGTGTGTTAGGGTGGAGTGGTGACACCTCATAGTTGACAAGCAAGGAGAATGAGTCACAAGTACCTAATAGAGAGAGAGATCAGACCAAGAGAAGACAGTGCGAGTAATAAGGTGTGTCCAAGTTTTATGGGGAAGCATTGCAATGAGGTGGGTCTGAAGGGAGAAGGCGAATTTAGTCTTGCAAAAAAATCAAGGTAGAAGTTGATTTGGGGAGGCAAGAAGAATCTAACGAGGAGAGGTTGAAGCGTCACTTGGTTTCAACTTGCCTTATTACTTGGGCGTGGAGGCTCAACATGGTGAAAAGAGGAGGGCATGGAGGCTCGTGGAGACTCATCATCATCATCATCATCATCATAATGGAGGAGCTTAGTGCATGGCGTCAATATATGTGTGGAGGTCATCTTCGTGGTGGGAGTTTGACGGGGACGATTTCCATGTTTATGGTTTTAGTCTCTAGGTGGGAGATTTTTAGGAGTGGAGTCCTAAAACCATGAGGAGACGGAGGGAGAAAAGGAGTCTAAATCATAGGGGGTTGGTGGAGATCATGGAGAGGTCAAAAAGGAGAAGGAGATCGAGAAACTGTAGAACAGGGGCTGCACGGACGTGCATGGGGAAGAGCACGGCCGTGCACTATAGGGAAAAAGCTACTGTTTTAGGGAGAAAATAGATCACGGCCGCTCCAGGTATAGTGCTCGGTCGAGCGGCACGACCGAGCAGCCAAATCTGCACAGTCGTGCACGTTGGGGACAACCTAGTTTTTCTCAGTTTCCTATTTTGACTAGATTGCTTCCATGTATTGATTTAGGACTTCTCCTACACCTATATAAAGGGGATTTTATCCAGAATATTGTGTGCCAAGAAAGAGAGAGTTAGGATATCAAGAAAAGCCAAAAATAGTGTCTAGGAGGGGGCCGAGGGCCTAGGAGAGCCATGGGGGTGATCCTACAACCCGTCCATGACCATGTTTGTGTATTATTGGGGGGAGAGATAATAATATGTAGGAGAGGGTTTCTATTGGAGAGTAGCCATACTAGATCTGTGTAAGTGTATGTTTAAATTGTAACAATCGACATATTATTTTATTGATATCCTTGCTTGGTGCCTCCGGATGTAGCCACAGGGATGGTGAACCGGGTGAACAAATTCATGGTGTTTATGCTCTTTCATATTATTATTTCATATGTTTAATTATTCTCCTATGTTGATGACTACTAGTATGGGCTATAGTGGATATAGAGATCCCCCAATCCCCAACAGTATATATGTTAATAGATCCCTTATAATAATGGCTGGAATCTCATACTTGAGTAACCTGCCACCAACAGTCAGCAATTGATTCAGAAACTTGGGAATGATCTGTTTCTTTTTCAATCTTACATTTTCCTGCTTCTCTTTCCGATCCTCCCACCAACACTTTAAAATTTCCAATTCATACTCAGATATTTCCATCAGGGTACCATTCGCACTATGGTCATACTTAAATATAGTCTTATCATCCATATCGTTGAAACAACAACTAATTTTGACAGGTGAACATATATATCTGCCTTCGTAGCCCTCAACTAGAAGATTATCTCAGCAGCCTTTTCTTCCCATTTGGTATTTGTTGGAACATTTCTATTCCATTAAAGTCATAAACACTCAAATCCAGAAGAAGTTCGAGAAGGGATAGAGGCGGAAACGTATTACCTGTTGAATCCATTTTGATGTTCCTTAGGGAGGATGAAGAAGAAGAATGTAGGGAACGGAGTTCTTCTAAATGATGAGTGCCTTCTTTCTTGATCTTCCAATACTTACGAAGAGAATATATGAGAGAATAATGAATGTTTGTGTGTGTCTTAAGGGTTGAAGGAAGACCCTTTATATACAAGACTAAGAAGCACTTCATTTAGGGACTACACCCTTTCACTTGAGTAGTGCGTAATTACCATTTTGCCCATCATAAATAGGTAATATTACACTTCAGAAATTCTACATATATTATATTTCTACATTTTATATTAACATTATATTTATGATTTCATGCATAGAATTAATAATCACATGTTATGCAATCCATGTTCTAATAGTATTCCCATAATTCATGCTTGCCCCTAGAATAGCATCCCATGCAGTAACATTCAGCCCCGCAAGTTCCAGCTTAGTCTCTATGATCAGCTTACATAACCATTTGACACTAATCAGTCCAAGTGATCTTGCTTCTTTTATTTTGACTTTCTTCTTTCCCAAACATAACACAATCCTCATATTTTTGAAATCTAGAGAATGGGGTTGTAGAAATTCAACCATTGCGCATAGCCAAACACCCTGAATGTCTACATAAAGGCACATCGAAAAGGAAACTCCTCAAGCAGTCTATAGTCTATGTGCTTCTAACAAGTCCAATAACCTCTTCGTCTCCACATATTCACCTATCAAAAAGATACAATAAAGGTCCTTCCAAGAGAACTTCAATCACACAATCGATAAGCATCCTCAAAAACATCGTTACCTACTCCCACGGCTAAAATAGTGGAAGAACCACCTAAAGCCATAAGTGATATCTGAGCTTCATCATCTTCATCATTCTCATATTCATTCATTTCCTTCAAAATCTCTTCCTCTATACCCTCTATTTCCATAATATCACCATTAGGATCATCCACCATGACACTATCAGTAATCGTAGCCTCTTCCTTTGCACCCACAGTTTCTGATGCAGTCGAAGAGTTGGCGTTCGAGCTTTTAGATGCGTACGACCGTAACGGGCGTAAATTTTAATTCCGAAGGAGTAACGGGACGCACAGCATATCAAAACGAGCGTCTTTTCGAGAGGAACAAAAGTCATCGGGCTTTGCCCCCTGAGCAGGCTTTAAAAAGGCCAAAAAATGCTTCTAAGGCCCTCAAACGGCCTTCTGGAGTTTTTATCCGTTTTTACATCGTTTTGGACATTTTCGTAATTTTCGTGTTTTAGGGTTTCTTTTCAGTAGGGTTTTTTCTCAGACTTTATATACTTTATGCTAGGGTTTTGAGAGGAGTTTATGCCATTTTGAATAAAACGATTTCTTGTTCCAACTTGTAGTCTTGATTAAATTCGACTGCCGTTGAAGGATTGTTACGCGTATTGATTCAGTTCTACCGTAATCAATCATTTATCTAAGCTTCCGCTACGTCAGTTTCATTCTCACCTTCAATGGCACCCATCAACAACGTATTTTATACTACGCATACATATGAGCCCCATAAACTATACTTGGTTTAAGCCATTTAACATATGATTAACTTTCGTCCTCTAGTCTAACAATGAAAAACTCTAGGAAACAGCTTTCATCCAAGTTTTCGCACATATGTGAGGCAACTTTCTCCAATTGGGCACGAATTATCTTAAACTCATTATAATAATCATCCTTGCACAACCCTCTCAAGGATTGTAGTAGCAGTCATTTTCTATTCACTTCTATCAAAAGGAAGTTCAAGAAGGAATTGCTGATTGACTCCAATCACAAAATAATTATCATTCCCTGGTTTATTTGTCACCATTTCAGCTCCCAAATCCATTCCATTTGCTTGAAATTCATTGCCTGAATTTTGACTGATAAATAGTGTTTTGAAACTGGTAGTATTGAGGGTTCCATAGCGGTGTTTTGTTCAAGGCAATGTATGGATTAACAAACTGAGTAGGGGTAGATTATTGTGCTGTGAATATTGAGTGTCTTGGCCATAGATGTAAAAATTAGGGTTGTAGACGGTTGGGTTATTAGGTGATGAATACGGACTTTGTGCATATGTGTAATACTGGTGAGAATTAATGGGTGAGGTCGTGTGATTGTGAGGAAAGAAATTAGGGGAAGTATAATACCTAGCTTCAAAAGAATCAAAACAATTGATTCCCTCTTGAATTCCTCCTCCCATGATGGAATTAAACCCCCCGTAATTCATGGCTATAATATTATGCCGTCATTCTTCCTTTACAACTCCTGGAATCCAAATTTCCGTCATCACTATCGACCAAGCATTCATCTCTTGCCACTGTGCTCCATCCACCATGGGTGTAGAAGCGGTTCGTGAATCGACCGCTCTGATACCAATTGTAACAGACGGCGAATCCAATCGGGTAAAAGAGTAATTGTATTCCATAATCAGAAGCAACAAGGAAGTTTACGAACAACAATGGTGGAATTCGATTTGAATTACGCTAGCTAGATTATACTACCCCTACTCCTATTGCGATGAACTACAACGAAAATGAATAACAAAGAAATAACAGTAATCAATCCACACTCGATTCTGTGCCCCAACTGCAATTATATACACCTTCCAACCTGCAATTCACGCAACGACCTACTATGTCCACGAGCCTTGCACATGACACGAACCATTATTACTAAACTAGCCCCAGGGGTAAAGACCAGATTGCCCCTCTCCATTGTTGGTCTGTTACACACAAGAAACACTATGGTAGATTCCCATGTTCTTGCGAAAAAAGGGCGTGCATGTGGAAAACGAGTACTTCATTCAAGGGTTATTCTCATGACTGAACCACATGCGTGATGAATACTTTGCGGGAAAAGGGTTGGCACACGCGGCACGCACATGTGTTAGGCTCTCGCGGGTTACATATACCCCAAAAAGGAAATTCAACTATCTACGATTCCTTAATGAAAATGGAGAAAGACAAAGAAAAAGAATAAATATCCATTTCAAGGCCATTTAAATTTAAATTAGGAACTGTCTACATACCATTGCCATCCATACACTCACTCTACCAACTAAATAGGCTGTACAATGTTGCAATTTTGTAGGTAATCTGCCAAATATTCTTGCCATTTTGTTTCCGACCCTATTAAATGCAGATACTTAACTAAGCATATAATTTTAGTAAGCCACAAGTTTAAGAATCGCTAAAAGAATAGATATCCCTGTATTAGGAAAATTAAAAATTAAAAAATATATGTGACTATATGATTGAAACAAAAGAGGGAGATGCTTTCAGATGCTTTGAGTCTTGTCCTTTTTCCCAGCAAGAATCATAGAGATTTGGAGACCTCTGCTGAATGCTTGATTGAAGAGCAATCTTGTTTGGAATTCGGATACAAATGGGAACCACGATAGGATAACAATTGGCATGAATATTATCAATCCCATCACACACTCATACGCACGCGACAGCTCCATTATTGAATCCCAAAACCCTATTCGCTTCAAACACGGCCTACAGGCTTGACCAATCTTCAAATAAACAAGAAAAACACGACGATTAATATAATGTCAGTGAGCATAAAAATAGTAATACAAGTCACATTCTTTAGTATTTTTTTAGCAGGAACTTTGTTAAGTAATAATCAATGGAAGGCTCTTGTTCAAGATTCAACTTTTATTTCTGCATGACATTCAAGTCTCACCTAGTTGAAAGACAGTTTTAGAGGTGACAATTGGAACCTGAACCATAAACACTTGAATTGTCCTATAACCCATTTTGTGAGGTTTTGGCTGGAAAAGGGAACAAAATTTACCTTTTATTTTATTAAATTAGTCTCTGGATGTTTACTGAGTGTAATAACTGCTATTACCAACCCTTCACTTATACCATCCTCAAGTTCATTTCTCTCTCCACTTACCATGACGTTAACTTGGTTCTATTTTCATCTTTGAATGTTTGTATCCAGGCATTAAGAGTAAATTCTCTCAATCCTTGGATAAACATTTTTTTCCTAGGCAGAACTTCATATTGAAGCTTCATTTAACCAATTAGTGCTACAATGAAAAAACCCCCTACCTGGTTGACTAACTAGTTACTTCAAAAGCTACAACAGTTTTAACATACCAGAATTAGTGCCCAGCCTGTGGGCAAGAAGGCAATGGTAGCCGCAAATATGTCGCCAACTGTGAGACCGCATACTACAAATAGGACAGTCATTATTGACATAAAGCCGAGGAACAGAAGTGCTTTCAGTATCCTGAACATGAGCTGAAAATCCGTCCCAAATCTTCTTCTGCCCATTGAAACCAGCTGAAAAACACAGTACACATAAAACCATCATATTGAGAATGTGAGTGGCTATCCAGATAATCCTTCAAATGTACATTTGTAATGTCTTATTATAAACACCAGAGAAACATTTAACACCCCACCAGTTAAGTTAAATGATGATAGAGTCTGCATTTTAACTGGCAGATTAGAAGTGCATATTTGAATAAGTCAGCATGTAATGCTTACCTTTAAGGCTGCAAGAGCCCCTGCCATTACTAACCAAGAAAGCCCATATATCTACCAAAGAAAAGAAACAATAATTAATATCCAAGCAAGTTACATGAGGATTGACTGCAAATATTGGAGGGCGAGAGGAGTCTAAATACCATTATATGTGTGCTGCCACGAGCAATATTTAGGTGATATACTAGTCCATATTGGTAAAGCAAGAAGCGGAGAGCAAGGATTATTTCAAGAGCTCGACCCCTAATGTTAGTGTGTTTCAGGTGTTCCTGTTCTCCGTCCCACCACGATTCCCAACTTTTATCTGGCGAAATACCAATGCCTCCACGATTTCCCATCCACCTCTTCCAATCCGTCCAATCTTCTACCGTCTTTTGCCAATCAAATCCAGAAGGATTGAAGACAAAAGGAGCAAATAACCAGGATGCAACCAGGAACCATATTGAGAAAGTAATGAACAGATAAAGGTTCGAACTACGATATGAGGTGCCGTAAACTTGATAAACAACCAACAGTATAGCCAACTCTAACCCTTTCACAAAGTGACTACGTGAATATAGTCTATAGTTATCTGCAAATTTTGCATGGAAAACAACAAACCCACGCCCGGTAGCTCTGTATTTTGAACCTCCGTGTAAAATGGTTCTTCCGTAATAATGGGCTTTTGTTCCAAGCTGGAAGGTAAAAAACACCGACGCTAACTGAAGCTGCATTATGATAAAATCACCAAGAGCAGTGCGAAACCCTCTTTCAAGACCAATTTCCATAACCATTGGAAGCACTAATAATAAACCTAGCTGAAAGACAGATTGAGTAGCCAAAGCCTGTTCTAGGGCCTTATTGCTACGGATAGCTGGGTTTTCCATGATTCGCCTTTCCAAGCCACTAAGAACCATATACACACGTCCATAGAGAAAGATGTAAACGATAAGCACAGTGACCTGCAAAAATTGTCCCATATAAGAAGTTGTAAAAATAAGGAGTAGGTAATATATAAAGCTTTAAGCTCATATGAACATATGTATTATTACTGTACCATGCTGCTAAAGTAGAAACCAACAGTTGTGAAGTAGAAAGACAACATCCTATAAAAGTCAAAGCGGCGTCCAAGTCGATAAACATCGCGGCTAAGTGTTTGTTCACCATTTCCATTTGCAACCTTAGCCTCAAAAAGAGAGATTTGATTCATACCCACATCACGGCCTTTTCCTACTTGAATGTACTCGTGATGTGTTACATATCCCCCTCTTAGAGTTGAATTGTAACCTGAAGAGAATTTCACCTCATTAACTATGGTTGTTACTAAAACATCAACTCTGTTTTCAGGAATAACAAGGGTTACCTGAGAATATATCCTCGCTTAGGTTAATAATTTTTGACGCTTTGCTTATGCCACCCCTTGTTATGTGAAAGATTCTGTCAAAGATATCAGGGTGGCCGTAATGGAAGCGCACCCTGTCCACAGTAGATGGTAATCATTAGATACTTGCATCCAAATGAAACAGAAATCAATTATATTAATTTATGACACCAAATTCAGATAAAGAAAAGTTAATGATTTAAGAAGAAAACGAAAGGAAACAAATTAAAAGAAAATTGCAAGAGTCCTTAAGCAAGAGGAAGATTCATTACACACACACACACACACACACACACACACACACATATAGGAGTTGTTAGCCTACCCTCTTTATGTGTATCTTAACAAGTGGCCCAAAATTTTATGAGAGAACAGCCCCTTCATTTTAGATATGAGGTATAAAACAAGGGGTAAACTGTAATCAACCATTTGTAATAGAAAAAGGGAATTGAAACTAATTACTCTCCTGAAGAGTCCCTCCCCAGCCTCATTGTATCAACTGAACTCATTAAAATATAAAGTTCCATCATGATTTAGCTTCATAGTAAAAAACAAGATGCAGTAACTTTGTCCTTTATTTTTAACTAACTCCATTCTAATTCTCGAGTCCTTCTATCCTCCCCCCTTTTTTAAAAAAAAAAAAAAAGGTTACATTAAGAGCAGCATTTCATTGTTCCATACCCAAGACATCAGTCAAGCATTTAGCAAAAATCCTGTAAGCACCCCCATTTCCTAGTGGAGCAAGAGTTCAGAAGAATCTATGAAAGCCGCAATACAACCACAAAATAAATTGCATGTTCTTCTTTCTTTACCCTCTTCCCACTTCCTTCAATCTCTTAAAAAAATTCACTTTCGAACTTCGATTTTGCTTGGTATTTCGGATGTCTTTGTAAAGGCGTGGAGGATCCGCTTTGAAATCATTGTATTTCATTTACACTTCAAATGAGAGATTCCGTGGTATTAGAGAAAATTAAAAATGAAAGTTGGCTTGTATTCAAAGGCTTTGAACAAATAGTTAGCAAACAGCATTTTTTTTCCATTGTGGTTTCCACATAGGAGTGAGAAGGGAATTGCAGAGAGAGAGAGAGAGAGAGAGAGAGAACTTTTGGCTACAGCCAAGAGGTGGGGTTATCTAATCATATGTATTTACCCTTAACAACTCCCTATATATCGACACGCACACAGGTACATATAAATGCATTGTTGGGTTTTCTCTGCTACAACTTAACTTTCAAGATAAGTTGGTAGTCTGGCAATACATTCAAAGATTTTCTTCCTATATTCCGGTTAATTCTCAATGACTTAATTTTTATTTCATTAGCATTTGTGATTTGCCCTAAACTACATACAAATGAAGTATCAGAGGGAAGTTATTTTTGTGTCATTAGCATTTATGATTGAATATGTTATCTGGGATCGGAAACCTTACCTCAGAGGATTTGCAAGAACTCTTTGACCAATAGTTACAAAACTAGTCTCCTGATTGGACATGAACCAAGCCAGTGATGAAACACTGTAAATCAATAGGAAGAATGTTTGAGAACGATTACAACCAATGCCATTAATATGCAACCATGTACCAATTTGGCGATCATTTTGGCCAACCCAATTCATAATGTGCAAATGAAAAAAACACTAACCTTCCAGTAAATATATGCTCTCTTAAACCCAAGATTGTTGGTCTCCGCTGCCCATGATGATCTTTATGAAACTCCTCCAATACATTTCTCATTTTGAATGCTTCTTCAAAGTAATTATCCTAATAGGAAACTTACAGCCAATTTAGAATGTTTCTTCATAAAGTAAAAGCAGAGTAAGATTACTATTTTTTCCACAATATGTTCACCAGTCTGTAGATTTTGCCACTCACAAGCTTTTGGATGTCTTGGTATTTTACAAACAGGTTGCAGTTTTGCCCTTCCATGATTATCATCCAAAATTTAAGAAGATTAATTTCAATGCACTTCATTCTGGTTTGCAAGTAAGTAAATTAGACAGATTCTTTAAATGTAACTGGTTTAAGAAATTAAAGGGAAGTGTTGGTTCTACATTTATAAGCAGATAGGGATACACAACTGCTGCCACCACACCAACTTCACTCTTTCCACTTCTTTGCTTCTCTTTATTCAAATTTAACTTAGAATAAGACACAAAAGAAAAAGAGCCTGTCGATATCATAGAGAATATTTGGTACGTTGGTGGCTATGTTTTTCGTAAGAAAGACTATAATTCAAGGAATTATTACGGATTTAATTTCTACAGAACAACCGGATTCTCCTTGTTTTAATTAGTTGACTAGGGTTTCACTTTCCTGTATATTTCCCGTGTGATCCACAAAAAGATCAATGAATAAGATATTTTCACACTCTGATTTTCTACATGGTATTAAAGCTGTGTCTCTTTCTCAAGAAAATAGAAAGAAGAAAAAAGATATTCCGTTCACTGTCGATTTGCATATGTATGTAAGTCCATGACATATATAAGGTTTTCCTCTTTCACTCCCATTTGCTCGTGGCGATAGACCAAATGTAGGGGGGATAGGCCAGCAGTTGATATAGAGAGAGATTGGGTATGTTCGGCTATGGCTTCAGGAACGAGATGGTGGGTGATGTCGGGTTAAGATGGGAGCAGAGAACCACTATCAACGTCTATGTTACCTGGACATGGTATCCGGGATCCGATACGGATACGGATCCTAGTGTCGGATACAATTTTCTTAATAATTTGGACACGGGTACGGGATACGAGCATTATTTCAGGACAAATCAGAATAGTATAAATAGTCTATTTATACTTTACTTATAAATGAAGTCAACTAACTCCTTTTTTACTAAGATATAGGAGTATTGTATAATTAAGTAAAACAACATTAAAATTTGTAAAATCTTTATAAATGAAGTCAACTCACTCCTTTTTTTCTTTCAATTTTTTCTTGTCGTATCCGAATGAAAAAGCAGGTGTCCGGGTGTCGTGTCGGCCACGGGTACTTCAACATATTTGAAGAGTCCGGGTAACAGAGATCAACGTAGTTAATTTAAGGAGTCATCTGATCTATTTGTTGAACTTTTTGGGATTTTGAAATTAATCATTAATATTTGGGTTATGGTTAGTGAAAATGGCACAAAAATCTCTTTCGCAGGACAGTGGTAAAACTGGTCTAAAGCTTCTACAAAGGCAAACTATAAAAATTTGTTAAAAGTAGAATGGCAAAATTGATCATAATACCAAAATACAGAGTAAGAGTGTTACCTGATTCATATCAATTGTCTGCAAGGCTTCTCCACGAGTGAAAATAATGGCATGATTTTGATTTTCAGGTTTTCCTTCACCAATTTCTGTTGGAGGACCTGGAAGCTTGATACGGTATATTTCCTAACATACCAAATTTAATCATAAGTAGGCACTAACCTGTATTATAACAAGACTACATAATTTTTCCCCTTAAATACATATCTTTTGATGTTAACCATCTATGTTCTCCAATTTAACTTATAAATACAATTCGCACCTCATCCAATTTATCTCCACCCTTGACAAGAACGGAGTAATAAACCTTCTGTGATTTTCCACTGACAGTCTCCTCTCTCTCATCAATATAAGCAACCCGTAAAGATGGATACCTGAAATGTCGTAGAAATAGAAAATTGTTTTGTAACATCTGACCAATAAATGCTGTTAGATATTATCTACAAACACTAGAACATACGTTAACATGAGGTTCAGAATGTTCACATAACAACTCTGATCTCTATTGTCACTGGATTTTTTCTGAGCACCATAGACCTGGCAAGAAACAACGTAAGTGAACTTCAAATCTGCCAGTGCTTCTGCACGTTCCTTAAGAAGTGTGTGATCCCCAAAATTTCGGTAACCGCCAAAAATAGCTGCCAAAGTAATATTGTTACAGTTAGTTGTTTATCTTGCGATAGATCACTCCCAAAGCTTACAATTTCGTAATCCCTCCAAACAAACGAAAAGCTTAATTGAGCCTTCGAGGAAATTTGGAGCTGAAGATATGATTTGGAAGGATAACATAAAATAAATTTACAGAAATCACTAACCATTATCCCCAGCAAGATCTAGGAAGCACTGAAGTTCAAGAGCCTGCTTGTAGTACATCATTCCTCTCACTGAAATAGATATATATATACACACATTAAGTCATTGTGAATCGCATATGAGGGCAAAAAAACAATTAAGAAGTGTTTCTTATATTTCCATACCTGTTCTAGAAAGTGTCTGTCCCCTGTAAGATACCCATTGGCGTGTTAATTCCATTCTGTCTTTGCTGGAGTATCCTAGTTTTGGGTCTCTGATCCGCTCCTCAAAATTTCTCCATTCATCTAATTTTTGCATACAACCATCAACAACAGTAAGTAAGATTAGAAGTATCCTACGCAATTAGGAAAGCCATCCAGCAATAGATTCGAAACTCACCAGGATATATTCTCTGAAGGTAAAACAGAATTGATATTCCATCCTCATTTTCTTTGTTAAGTTCTTCTTCGGAATAAAGGACATCTTCTTTGTAATATGGAGTCATAACGCTGTATTCATACAAGTGAGACAGTATATTACCTATCTGAAAATAAAAATGCAATGCTAGAGAATCAAGATTTCAAATAATCATATATCTTACAACAACACTAATGGATAAGTTGGGTGACTCTGACAATCTTGTAATTGAGAGGCATCCATAGATTTTCAATCAACGTATGAGGTAGCATGTTTTACATAAGATTGTGATATGAAAAACAACGATTCACGCACACAAATGCTCTTGTTGCAAGAACTTCATAACACAGATACTTATGAAAAGACCTTTTATATACAAGTTTCCAGTCAGTATCTACAATGTATAACAGTAAAGAGCCTTATTGTTCTAGTCATTTACTTATTCTTCCCCCGTGTTCCACTTAAAGAGTCCGTGTTTGTAAAATCAACTGTGTAAAAGGTATATAAGAATTATTGGAAACAACCACTGCAACTCAAATATCTATTGTATCCACCTTTCGCTTCACATATGAAGGGTAAGGTTAGAGAACTATAGAGTACAAGCTTGACTTTTGGCACAATAATCCTTGAGTTGAACGTCCCAAATATGAAAGTAGGACTCCATGATTAGAATGAAGGGAGGAACTCGATGCAAATACCTAGAAGGTTAGGTATCTTAAATAATAAGAAAAAAAAGTATCATTAAGCACTCAAAGTGTAGTAAAGCCTGTTTAGAAAGGATGTTGAATAGAGCCTAATGACAAGGGGAACAACCAAAGGGGGGGCCTTTGATAAGCTCATGGGTTTCTCTAACTTTTCTCATCACTCTCCTATCTTTTCATGCATAATTGATCAATAATCTCCAATACCTGAGTGAATTTGTTTTTAGCTGTAGATCTTGGCTTAATTGTTGGGGGGGGGGGGGGGGGGAATTCTGTCACCCGGACCCATGCGGCCGCATGCCAGCCACGTGGTCCAACCCAGGTCCATCAATCTTTTTTAAGTTCCAGAAACCAGACATTATTTGAGCACTTAATGGAGCTTAGGGGCCAGATTATTATGTATTCTAGGATTTAAGGGTATCATTTCAAAATTCAAAGCCTTGGCTGTCCTCATATCCAACCACACTGAGATGAAGATGCTCGAACATCCTCACCCATGTGTTCTACCAAACAGACTATTCCCTTTAAAATTTTAACCAAGAAACTACGAACTCGACGCAGGGTTTATATTTCAACCAGCAGCTCCTTTGTTCAATTACATAGCCTCAAAGCTCACATGGTCCTAACTCACATTATGCTTCCCCTCATGTTCTGCCACATAATGATTAACTTCTTGTTATTTACCTAGCAAAGCTTTCCCTCTCAATTCATATGCTCAGTTTTTCGACATGAGACGATTTGAGCTAAGCGTCCCAAGGATAAATATAGGATTGAGAGGAATGAATGGTCTAAGACATGGACGATTAAGTTAAAAGAAACAATATACTCCCTCTGTTCCTAGTAAGTTGCAACATTTTGCCATTTAGGGCATTTCATTTAAGTTGCAACAATCCAAAAATGGAAGCTTTTTATTACTTTTATAATCCTCCACTCATTCTCTCTCTTCCTCCCAACCACTCATTATTCTCCACTCATTCTCTTTCCTTCCCCACTAATTCTCTCTCTTCCTCACTACCTTTCATTCTTAATATAATATTAGTATCCTTAATTTCCCAACTTCAAAATGAATGTTTCAACTTACTTGGAACGGAGGTAGTATGGAATAACAATAATCAAACTAAGCATTAATGATTAGTTGAAGCATAGAAACCATGACTGTGGAATAAACCATGATTTCAAGCTTGGGATTGAGACTGACCTAAAAGATAGCATGTCACGAACTTTTGGAGCATGTGGCATCTTCATGTACAAAGAGTTTGTAAAGAAAGTGATCCGTCGACGAGCTTCCAAATTCATAGGCACATTAATTGCAGATTCCTTTACAGTTAGAAGCAAATAAAGCCTCACCACCTATGCGGGAAAATGACATTTAGAGAAAATAGATGAACATTTAAATAGAGATTTTTTTTTTTTTTTAATTCAAAAGGAATGCTCAAGTTTAAAATACCTTCTCTCTCCAGGACCTATTATGGGTCAGGCGGACGTTGATCCTCTCAAATCTCTCTTTTTTATCATTCAGATTATCTTGAGGATATGAGTGAGCTCTTTCGAGAATTCTACCAAAAAGGAAGCAACAAAAATTCAGGAATATAGAAAGCGCATGCTCATTTGAACGTAAACACACCAAAAATTAATGTTTCAAACATTGCACTACGGATTCCATCCAAAAGAAAATCAAGAAGAGTAGTTTCTTTGACAAGTAAAACTTTTAAGATTAAAGTTTTACTAGATTTCACCTCCTTAAAGTGACACTAAAATTGTTCATCTTTTTTCTAGAAATAGGACTATTTTGGGGGACAAATAAAATACAAACTGACTTTGTTGGGGATATAGAGAGTATCATTTTCCAAAACTTACTCATGTCCATTATTCATGACATCCTGAGTGATAATCTCCATAATATCCTGGAGGACGTTAATGATTTGGGATTTGTATGTCTCAACATCGTCGTAATCTGCTAGCTGTCCAAGAAACAACCAAATGGATGGACTCAGAAAAATAAATAAGACAACCTTCATCTTGGAAGGTTGAAAGTATATTAATAAGAATTTCATGAACTGGAAGTGCTCTGGCAATGGTAAAGCATATTAATAGCACTGGCTGAAGAAGAAAAACAGATTACCAAATGATTCAAAAATTTCTCCAATTTATCATTGAGCAAAGGCAACCCACTCATCCGGAATTCGCTTAGGAACCTTCGCTGTTGTATGCTAACCTCTATTTCATGGCATATCTGTCGTATAAGCCTGTTTACGGATGGAGAAAAAAAAAAGTGAAGCATTTCTTAATAACACAACATCACTTGCTTAGCATTAGAAGTACTATTTTGTACCTTCCACATCACATGGGGAAAGAAAATATAAATGAAAACAAAACAGAAGTTATACATATTAATTTTTTAATAATAAACACACACACACGCATATATATATATATATATGTATATATATACATATATATATATATATATATATGTATATATATACATATATATATATATATGTATACATATATATATACACATATACAGGGTCGCGCTCCTCTGAGAACCATTTTATATGAGAACCGTGAGAACCAATCATAACCATTAGATTAGAAAAAAAATCAAGGGTCCAGATGTTAGATACATTAGTTAATTTTCGAAAAACAATTGGATACATTAGTTTTTAACATAGTGTATCCAAGTGCAACACTTAGATACAATACTTTTTCACCTATTGTATCCAAGTGTAATCGAATTTTTTGTAATGTATCGAAGTCTATCAATTGTATCTAACATATGGACCCTTGATTTTTTTCTAATCTAATGGTTATGATTGGTTCTCACGGTTCTCACGATATTTAGGTTCTCATTTGAGCACCTACCTACATATACATATATACATATACATATATATATATGTATACATATATATATATGTATACATATATATATATGTATATGTATATACATATACATATATACATATACATATATATATATATGTATACATATATATATATGTATACATATATATATATGTATATATATGCTCCAAAAAAGAAGATAAAAAAGAAATGAATAACTTACATCTTGTCCCCTTCATCTTCGAGAAGGCCATATAGGATATCTCTGACAGTCTGGTAGGACTCAATCACTGCTGAACTCATGTAAGGATCATTGTTGATCTTCTTAAATAGGTCAGCATCTTCCTTCCCTTTAAAATCTTTGGCCATGTCTAAGGCGATTGGGATCTTACATGAATAAACAAGAAGTTATCAACACACAAAAGCAAAATCATCTACTGAAAAGATAGGTGTTTTTTATGGGCCTCGTACCTTACTGGCGAGTAAGAATGGAGGCCACTGGACAACAGAAACATCACTTGAAGAATATGGTACAAGAAGAAGATCTCTCTCCCTACAAATTAGGTTCCAAAAAAAGTTCTGAATATTTTGACAAAATAGAAAAAATAAAATAAAAATTGCAATGGGGTCTTATGGAAAGCAATCTCAACCTGTTGCTGATCAAGTCCTCCATCCGCATAGAGAAAATGAATTCATTCCACACTTGAGAAAATTTTGCAATGTTCCTTCTCGCCAAGGAATCATCCTATAAAGTTCATTTACCGTCAGCCATAAAGAAGCAAATACATTTGCAGTAGAAGTATTTGTTGAATGGTATGTAAAGATGAGCTAAAGTATGATCATCATTTATTGAGATTTAATTCTGTTAATGTTACCTCGACCCCAAAAAATATCACTTACCAATTTTTTTTACATCCCAAAAAAAGGAGGCACAAATTTAGAAGAATGAAATTTTTAGTGCAATTTCATGATGGTACGAACAAGTGAAGATATATCCTAGAAAGCATTCTATTGTGCAGTGAGACTTTCTTATGGGATGGAAGGAGTAAATCCAAATTAATAGGGTGTATGCGTAATTAATTTAATAGAAAGCCACAACAAAATTGACGGAAATAAACAGAGTAATACCGATTGATCTCTTTTGATCTTTTCTGTCTGCAGTGGCACAAGGCGCTTATAGAAATCAGTAGGAACAGAATCAAAGCGAGCGCGCAACATTCCAAGTGTCCTTATCTAAAGAAAGCAAAAAAGGAAAGTGTAAGCAGGAATAAAACAGTTCCAGCAAACAATTGCCAAACCAACTGCTGAGCAACATTTTTACTTCCTTCTAAATAACATGATAAAGGATTTTGTTGTTCCATAAACAACGGATAAATGTCCATCGCTTCATCACTCTGTAACAAATTGACCACTAACCTCACCCAGGTGGCTAAAGGCTCCAGAAATTCCACCAATAATAGTAGCAAATATCGCATACCATATTTGTGTATCCATGAAGTAGACCTAAAATAATGAACATATATTAGTACTTTATAAACAATGATCATGTCTATTAACACTTCTCTGGTCCACTTACCATGACAATTGGAGCCCATATAGCAATAACGACGCCAATGTTACCTTTCGCTATATCATGCTCAAAATAAAGAGTCAGGTAATTTCTTAAAAGTAGAGTTAGGAATTCATTTGAAAAATTCTAACACATAGTACCTTGTGGAAAGAATTCATGCCACTCATAGCTATGGATTGGCAGGTCCAGGATCAACTTTGTAGGTGCTACTAATGGCAATATCTATTCACAGGAATGCATGAAAGGAGCATAAATTAGGAATTAATTTGAATGGATGCACCATGCCGGAAGTCTAAAAAAAAAACAATTTTCAGAGTAGTAATTTAAGTTGATGCCATCAAAAAGAACATTTGAATTGACAGTAATAATTCTACCAACTGAATTAGTATGGAACATATATTCTGGCCCTTGATTTGATGATTTCTTGACATCCAAAACAATCTCTGACATCATCTATACTTTCTCTTCTAAGCCAAAGTTACTACATAAAATTTCCTGATCAAAGTTGCAGATTCATAGAATCAAAAGCGCATGTTCGCTCAATACCCATATTTTAGTATGACAAAACCTTATAACGGTAGGTCTCTTCCAATGCTTATCCATCTCCTGATTATTCTATAATTGAGTTCAAAAGCTTCCATATTCTTTTTTATTACTTCCAAGGTTTCTGCTAGTCTGACTGCAAACTCCTACAGCAGCAAGCAGAGTTTGCTTTGAAGGAAGAACGGTGGTAACAAGTACCGAAAGCAATGAGCTTGAACGAATAGGGAAAAAGGCAAAGAAGAAATAGCCTTTTGTTCATCAAAACTGATTTCCTAACTTAGTTATTTGGCGAGCTTGATTTCATGTAGTCTATTGACCGACCGCCTTTAGTGGACACTTCTATGTGCACAGATGGTGCTGAATTCTTTGGAAACTACTTCCTCAGAAAAGCCTGAGGCAAAAGAAAAAATGAGAGGTCTTCTCACTTCACAATTGATCTTGAGTTGCAGATACGGGTGTTTTAATGTCTCCAAACAATAGAGTAAAGGGAAGACAATTACTATCTTATTACTCCCGCCGTCCCTAAATGAATGTCCAAATTTCATTTTAAGGGACATTCTAAAGATCTCTACATTTTATATAATTTAATGGCAAAGATTCATAAATATCCTTGTAATCCACTGTCCAAACATTTAGTTTTGCAAGTATAAAGAGACTAGTGAAAAAAATGGTAAAAAAAAAAAAACATTTAAAGACAGCTTTTTTTCAAAAGACATTAATTTGGGGACAATATATCTTGAAAATGGACATTTATTTTGGGACAGAGGGAGTACTATTGTTATTACTACTAGTATCATCATCATCATCATGTTACAATTAGTGGTGGTCATAGTATATTATTATTATTATTATTATTATTATTATTATTATTATTATTATTATTATTATCATCATCATCATCATCATCATCATTATTGCTATTATTACTATTTAGTCAAAAGGGTTAAGGCTTTAACTTGGTTGGAGTTTAAGTTTTGGTATGTGAGGACGAAAATGAGCCCTTCCTCAATAGGACACATAAAGGTGTATATGCTGATGCGTGTAAGCGAATAAAGGTCAGAAAGAGTTGAATCAATGTACAATTTAGAGTTGAAACATCTTACGCCAGATCACTGCATTGCTCCTTGTAAATAATGTTATGCTTCTCACAGCAATACTTTAATTGTTTCATTGAAATAAGTAAGAATAAATTATGAAATCAATTCAAGGCAAGATAATTCACCTCCACATAGTAGCTGAATGCTATCTTTCCTATTAGCAGCATAATCCAAAACCCTGTATACCTAAAACAAGCATATACAGTTAGAATGAAGTAAGAACCACATAAAAAAAAAAAAAAAAAAAAAAAAATCTGTTTAATGGTTTTTATACTCATAAATATATACTCTATGTGCTAATAAAAATTGATAATATCCTCACTTAATTAGAGAAAACATGTCCTCGTGCATCCCTCTTCCAACATAGAGCTTTGGCTGAAAAAAAAAAGTTTAAGCAATTAATGCGCACATAAAGGAGAATTTAAGTCCAGTTAGATGTTGCAACAGATAAACGAGCTTGCCTGGGCCCACCACATCATGAGAATAACTATGCGCCAGTTTGAGCGCTCCATTGACTTCCTCAAAGGTGGAAGCAGAAATAGTAAGGCGGCTAATATGTTTGGTATCAAATAAAGTGCAACAAGATAGCTATAAAGTGATTGGTCCTTCCAAGTCCCTCCCAACGTACTGAAAAATCTCACAATTCCAGATGGATTCGGAACGGATCTTGAGTAAGCAATTGGCAAGATCACTACCCAAACGGCAGCAAGACACCACTTTAAGAGGTAGCGGATTATCTGAGTAGCTTTCAGGCTTCTCCACGCATTCAAACTAAGAATTATATCTAGAGTAGCTGCAAAAAAACAAGGAAATCAATAATGTATAATTTAAGGAAAATATACGGGATCAAATCATAGCCAAATAGTAACCCAACAAAGAACTACAAAGATTCAAACTCTTCTCGGTTTTCGCGTGACAAGGAACCATGAGTTAGGTTTTTGTAGTTGTTCATGTTGCAATTTTCAAGAAATAATTCCAAAAAATGACTAACTAGGATGTCCAACACAAGATTGAAATGTAAACAAGAAATAAAGGTCCAAAAACTGCTGGAGTTCTGTCAAAATGACCTGATCCACGAATGTTACAGAACGTTGTTAAGAGTATTAAAAATGTTAAGTTTAATGCCTTTGAAATTGGGGACGCCTAATTTAATGGGTTAAATTATCAAGTTCGTAATTCCGAGACAGAAGGAGTAAATTACAGAAATCTTATGCGCCCCCTTAAGGGGCTCGCATATCTTTTCTGAGATTCCACGCAAAAGAAGCTGCATCTTCGTTGGTATGAGCATAGGAGTTTAATGGGCCTAGGACTTCTTGTATTGGCCAAATCCTTTTGCAGACTTTCATTAACCAATGGATAAGTCAATAAGGAATAAGATTCCTTATGATAATGAGATTAGATTTAGGCAATTTGGAGTATACGAAATATATACTCCCTCCGTCCTATTTTTTTTGAGTTAGTCAGTTTGCTCAGTTTTTACACAGAATAGAGAGATCAATAATTCTAGATCTAGGGTTTGCACAGTCAGGAATTTTGTGATCAAAATTCGTGCAAAGTAGATTAGTGTGATCTTATGTAATTGTTTCTCCAGTGATAATAATATTCTCTCCCCTCCCCGTGGACGTAGCCAAGTTGGTGAACCACGTAAATCTGTGTTCTTGTGATTGCTTTCTTTTCGCATCAAGTCTTGTTCAATTGCTCTAACAAGTGGCACCAGAGCTTTGGTTCGTGGTTATAGATTCAGGGATTCCGCTGCAGAGAACGAGAAGATGGGTCAGGAGCAGATTCGATCGACAAGTTCAATGGGAAGAATAGTTTTTCTCTCTGGCAGATCAAGATGAAAGCTTTGTTGGTAGACAAAGATTTATGGGAACCGTTGGAGATTGCAATCAGGGATCGCAAGGACCCCAAGGGTAAGGCAATCACCACAGAAGCTACCGCAGAACAGTCAGAGAAGGACAAGCTAGCAGCAGTGAAGGAGGTGGCGGCATTGAAGAAGTTAGATTAGAAGGCTCACGCCAAGATCATCAGACAGTTGGATGATGAGATCCTAACCAATGTTGCAGGAACAGACTCCGGAAGCGATCTTTGGTTAAAGTTGGAAGATATGTACATGACACGTTCATTGACCAACAAGTTATACCTGAAGAAGAAGCTGTATGATTGTCGTATGACAGGTACGCCCATTAATGATCATCTTGATAGATTTACTTCTGCATTACTTGAACTGCGTAATATAGGAGTCGTTGTGGATGATGAGGATGCAGCCTTGCAACTTTTTAGTATCCTTACCTATGTCTTATGAACATTATGTCGATTCGTGCATAAATCGTAAGGATGGTATCTCTCTAGAGGAAGTGAAAACTTCTCTCAACTCAAGACGAGGGAATTACGCCGAAAGGCGAGTGGGAATGGGGCAGATGCCCAGTCATCAGGTTTGGTTGCTAGCAGTAGTGGTAACAAGGGGTTCTAGTGGGAAGAAGAACAATAAAGGCAATTCTTCACACAAGAAGGGTCCGAAGCCTGGGGATATCTGTAATTTCTGCAAAGAGAAGGGGCATTGGAAGTTCGATTGTCCCAGAAAGAAGCGAGGCGAGGCACCGGTCAGAGCAGAGGCCATGGTGGCCAAGGGTAGCGGTTCAGATGAGGATTATGCTCTAGTTACATCAGAATCAGCACGCGCATCCGATGCGTGGATTCTTGATTCAGGAGCTTCTTACCATATCAGTCCGAGGAGAGAATGGTTTACTGATTACAGGCAGGTGGATGGCGGTGATATAAGCATGGTCAACAGTGCAGTCTGCAAGGTTGTCGGTATTGGTTCGATCAAGGTCAGGACTCATGATGGTAGGTTTGTCACTTTGAACGAGATTCGACACGTTCCGCTTATGACAAAGAATCTGATTTCTCTTAGTCAGTTAGACAGCAAAGGGTTCAGTTTCAAAGGTAAAGGTGGAGCAGTCAGTGTCTGTAATGGTTCAGAAGTGGTTCTGAGAGGCCTTAAGCGGGGCTCCTTGTATTTCCTCCAAGGAAGGACGCTTGTAGGGTCAGCTATGGTTGCATCATCAGAAGTGAACGAGGAAGATATGTCTAAGCTGTGGCACATCAGGCTCGGGCACATGAGCATTCGAGGGATGCAAGAGCTGGCTAAAAAGGATCTTCTATGTGGCCATAAGATCCATGATCTTGAATTTTGTGAGCATTGTGTGCTAGGGAAGATGAAGCGTAATAGTTTTCCCAAGGGCATACATAACACAAAAGGCGTTCTGGATTACATCCACTCAGATTGTTGGGGACCTTCACGTCAGGAATCACTAAGGGGGCACAAATATTTCTTGTCTATGGTTGATGATTATTCGAGGAAGACTTGGGTGATTATCATGAAGCACAAGAATGAGGCTCTAAGGAATTTCAAGGACTGGAAGACATTAGTGGAGAACCAGACAAGGAAGAAGATCAAGAAGCTCCGGACAGATAATGGTTTGGAGTTCTGCAGCACTGAGTTCGATTCGTTTTGCAGGGAGGTGGGGATTTCTAGACATCTCACCATTAGAGGCACGCCACAGCAGAATGGTGTAGCAGAGCGGATGAATCAGACATTGCTTGCGAGGGCGAGGTGCATGCTCTCCAATGCAGGGTTGTCTAAGCGGTTCTGGGCAGAAGCGGTTAGTACAGCGTGTTACTTGATCAATCGTGGACCTCACGCCGGTATTGGCCTCAGAGTTCCCCATGAGGTATGGACTGGTAAACCTGTTGATTATTCTATTTTAAGAGCTTTTGGGTGTACTGCTTATTATCATGTGGATGATGGGAAGTTAGAACCTAGAGCTAGAAAGGGAGTATTCATGGGGTATGGGGACGGTGTCAAGGGATACCGTATATGGTCTCCATCAGAAAATAGGGTAATTATCAGTAGGAACGTCGTTTTTTATGAGAATTCTGTTATTAACCCTATTATGAGATCTACGATTGTTTCGAGTGTTGGTGGTGTTGATAAACAGGTGGAGCAACAAGAAACTGGAGAGTTAGTTGTCCCACAGTCAGATGTTGATCAGGACCCACCAACAGAGACAGAGATTGAAGCACCAGAAAGTTCAAGTTCAGTTCCTGAAGAACATGGGTTAGCACAAGGAAGGTCTAGAAGAGCTAATTTCGGGAAGCCTCCGGAGAGGTATGGATTTGAAGACTTGGTGTCTTATGCACTGCAGGTTGCTGAGGAAGTGGAGCCCGATCTTTCGGAACCTTCTACTTTCAAGGAAGCAGTTACATGTTCAGAGTCATCTCAGTGGTATGCGGCTATGGGTGATGAGATGGAGTCTCTTCACAAGAATCAGACTTGGGAGTTGACCAAAAGGCCAGAAGGCAGAAAGATTGTGACTTGCAAGTGGATCTTCAAGAAAAAGGAATGTATGTCACCGGCAGAAGGGGTTAAGTATAAAGCTCGCGTTGTTGCAAGGGGTTTCACACAGAGAGAAGGGGTGGACTATAATGAGATCTTCTCACCAGTGGTCAGACACACTTCGATCAGAGTGTTGCTAGCAATAGTAGCACAGAGGGATTTGGAGCTCGAGCAACTAGACGTCAAGACAGCTTTCTTGCATGGAGAGTTGGTGGAAGAGATATACATGACACAGCCGGAAGGATTTCAAGTTCCTGGTAAGGAAGATCAAGTTTGTAGGTTGAAGAAGCCCTTGTATGGACTTAAGCAGTCGCCTAGGCAGTGGTACAAGAGGTTTGACAGCTATATGACAGAGATCGGATACACAAGAAGCCCGTATGATTGTTGTGTGTATCACAATAAGTTGGTAGATGGGTCGTACATCTATTTGGTGCTTTATGTAGATGATATGTTGATAGCAGCAGTCAAGAAGTCAGAGATTCAGAAGCTAAAAGGCTTATTGTCCGCAGAGTGAGATGAAGGATTTGGGTAGCGCGAAGAAAATTCTGGGTATGGAGATTTATAGAGACAGAGCCAAACGAAAACTGTTCTTATCCCAGAAAGGTTACATTAAGAAAGTTTTAGAAAGGTTTGGTATGTCAACAGCTAAGGCTATAGATACTCCGAGTGCAGCGAATGCACGGTTGTCAGTCGCGTTTGGGCCCAAGTCGGTTGAGGAGAAAGAGTATATGGCTCGAGTACCCTATGCTAGTGCAGTTGGTAGTTTGATGTATGCTATGGTGTGCACTAGGCCGGATCTTGCACAGGCAGTTAGTGTTGTTAGTCGGTTCATGGGTAATCAGGGTAAGGAACACTGGCAGGCTGTGAAGCGGATCTTTAGGTATCTTCGGGGTACCAGTGATGTCGGTCTCATCTATGGAGGTGGAGCAGAATGTGCAGTAGAGGGGTTCTCAGATTCAGACTATTCGGGTGATGTTGATACAAGAAGATTGATGACCGGATATGTATTCACGCTTGGTGGGTCAGTTGTCAGTTGGAAGGCTACATTGCAGGCGACAGTGACGTTGTCTACAACAGAAGCAGAATACATGGCATTGACAGAGTCCGCTAAGGAAGGAATATGGTTGAAGGGATTGATCAGCGATCTTGGGATACATCAGGATCAGGCTATTATTTATTGCGATAGTTTGAGCGCGATTTGTTTGGCCAAGGATCAAGTTCATCATGAGAGGACCAAACACATTGATGTCAGATATCATTTCCTAAGGGATGAGAAACGGGTAAAGGTGAAGAAGGTAGGGACGGCGGACAACCCTGTAGATATGTTCACGAAATCCGTGACGGGGAGCAAGTTCCAACATTGTTTGGACTTGCTTAATGTTCGCAGCTATTAGATAGCAGAAGAGGTGGGGGGGGGGGGGAGGAAAGATTTGTTATTTGGGAGATTCAAAGTCAAGGTGGAGATTTGTTAAGTTTAATGCCTTTGAAATTGGGGACGCCTAATTTAATGGGTTAAATTATCAAGTTCGTAATTCCGAGACAGAAGGAGTAAATTACAGAAATCTTATGCGCCCCCTTAAGGGGCTCGCATATCTTTTCTGAGATTCCATGTAAAAGAAGCTGCATCTCCGTTGGTATGAGCATAGGAGTTTAATGGGCCTAGGACTTCTTGTATTGGCCAAATTCTTTTGCAGACTTTCATTAACCAATGGATAAGTCAATAAGGAATAAGATTCCTTATGATAATGAGATTAGATTTAGGCAATTTGGAGTATACGAAATATATACTCCCTCCGTTCTAATTTTTTTGAGTTAGTTAGTTTGCTCAGTTTTTACACAGAATAGAGAGATCAATAATTCTAGATCTAGGGTTTGCACAGTCAGGAATTTTGTGATCAAAATTCGTGCAAAGTAGATTAGTGTGATCTTGTGTAATTGTTTCTCCAGTGATAATAATATTCTCTCCCCTCCCCGTGGACGTAGCCAATTTGGTGAACCACGTAAATCTGTGTTCTTGTGATTGCTTTCTTTTCGCATCAAGTCTTGTTCAATTGCTCTAACAAAAAACATATTGGAAACAAATAAATATAGCATATGAAGATCAAATTTCTTATTTCACATGTCAATGACAGGTTGGATATGGCATCAAAATTACCTTGCAGAAAGTTGAGGACTGCAGAAGTAATGAAAATGCTCAAAATACTCTTGATTACATCCGAACTTTTAAAATTAGAGATAGATCCATCATCGTGCCAAGCAAGAATTATCATCGCCTGAAACAAACGGATGTTTTAAAGCCTGCTAATATTCCTACAGGATTATCTATTCTCCATCATAGCGATTGTACATACCTGTAAAACCAATATAAAGAATACCCACATTCGGTCGAAACTTCTATATAGGTGCCAAAATGTGCGCACTTCAACAAAATTGGTTTTCGGCTTCTTCTTCCCATAACTAACTTGGTTGCGTCCCTGTGAACAAAAGATATGAATTTGATCAAAAGAAAGAAGGAAGCTTGACAAACTACCACATAACAAACATTGTGATCTTCGGACAGAAGAAATTAAATCTGGACCGGGAATTCAATGAGTTCAAATGTGTCCTAAATATATACTCCTTCCACCTTTTTTGATAGTTCACACCAAGCAGTGTGCACGGGTTTTAAGGAAAAGTCTTAATATTAGTAGTGGGGTAGATGTTGTGAGTATGCAAAGTAAGGTAGGGAAAAGTGAGTGGATAGTTGTTGTGAGTATGACAAGTGGGTCTCATTGAATAAAGAAGTATTAGTAACTTTCCATTTGTGGGTGTGAACCTTTAAACGGGACACCCAAAATGGCAAAAGTGTGAACCATCAAAGACAGAGGGAGTATGATTTAATATCAATTTCATGCTTTTCTCGGCTGAACCGAAAATATCTGATTCAGAGATATTATCCATCATCCAAATTTAAAATTTATCACAAGGATTATTTCAACAAGTTAAACATACATCACACTTCAGCATAACATCTCTGCGGTGAATTACTAGAATTAAGAAAGGAGAATTAATTTGAAATTTTAATCAAAAGCAATTAAATCTTGAAAGCTGCATAAATAAACAGATAGCTACCACATTTGCTGGTGATGAATCATCAGAGAAAAAATCGGATTTACGGTCCATTGGCCAACCTAACTTAAAGCATTTGTCAGACCTGTGAACCAAAAACAGATGGAAAAAAATAAGAAAAGGAAATGCATGGATCTTGGGGTAGCAATACTATTTTCTAATGATAACAATTTTTTATGTTAATTGATACCAAAAATATTCATTGAGATCGTCATAGTTTCTCCATGATGAATGGCTTGCTTTGCCACCTTTGTTTCTCCTCGCCTCCTAAGACATCAAAGAAGGTTTCATTAATCACTGAACTTGCACATGAGAGCAAAAAGACAAAGGGTGAGCTTGAAGACTAGTTACCTTGCGTAAAACATCATAAATAGGCGTAATAACATCTCGCAGAAAAGATTCTTCTCCAAGGGGTGCTGTTTGATACGAACCTCCACTTACAGGGTGGACATTGCTAAATAAGTTTCCGTGAATTTCATTCGCCATCTTATTGATTTTCATAAAAGGAAAGCTAAAAGTTATGTTGACATAGACGGATGAAATTAAGGATGAATGACAGTAAAGTTACTAGCAAGTTGAAGTTATTTAATGGATACGCCATATACAATCATATTAATATGAAATAGCTTCTCGACGCAATTCATAGAGAAACATACATTGTGGAAAATATAGCAAAGGCATTCAGGCATGAATCGAATATTTGAAGCTTCACCCCAGATAAGAAGATAAAGTCCAATGTAAAGAAGCTCTAACTGTTGTGCATCCGCCCCAGCTGGAAATCTAAGCTCATGGAAAGAAAAATGAAACAAAAGAACCCTCATAACAAAAAAAAGGGAAAAGAAAAAGAGAAAAGAAAAGAAAAGGTAGCAAAGCCTTAATCCATTACGTAAACTGAATCTTTACTTACTTGAGATTAGAAGTACAATGCAAATAGGCACACCATGAACGATAGTTCTTAAAAGTTTTGTCCATTAATTCCTTTATAGTATGGCTGTCCAACTGCAATCACCAAAATTTAAGCATTAAAGGGAGAGCCATAGTTGAAAATCCCAAAAAGACAAGGATGTCTCGACTTAATGTGCATATTACTAAAATAGTTGAGAAGATATTAACTTCCTAACATACTCATGTCGTCATGTGGAGGCTACAATTTCAGCACGCATGAGTTTTATTTGACTTGGTTTTCTTATCCACAAACTCGTAAGGTATAATTATCGTTTGAAAAGGAAATATACATTGTCTTTTGCGGAGAATAGAGAGAAGATTAATACTTTAATAAGGCATGCTGCTGATACGTTTTAACAGACAAGTAGAAATTTTTACCAGCTCGTAGTCCTCAAGATTCTTAGATCTTATATCAAGATTTGCAAGGAGCAATATCAAGTGTTCCCGCTGATTTGCGACATTTCCTTTCTTTAGTACCAAAAGAGCAAGATGAAAAAATAATGTCAGTTAAATATGAAAATTCCGATCATAATCAAAATAAATCTTAAGAACAAATACCTATGGCGAATATTAAACGGCAGAAGTAGTAATCATACAGT
Source organism: Campanula takesimana (assembly GCA_026119855.1). Taxonomy (NCBI): domain Eukaryota; kingdom Viridiplantae; phylum Streptophyta; class Magnoliopsida; order Asterales; family Campanulaceae; genus Campanula; species Campanula takesimana. The sequence goes on along the minus strand of JAOWBW010001274.1, from coordinate 40,959 downwards.
TCATGATAACTGTACAGATAAAAACATAATACACTAAAGCTTATCCAAAAGCATCAGAGAAAAAGGTTTGACTAAAAGCTTTTTGAACAAGTAGTACAAAAGTACAAACCAGTAATCATGCCTAGCATAAGAATCAAACAGGTAAACATGAGCGGTCTTAAAGAAACACAGAAGATTTAGCACTATTTACTTAAACATGTAACATTCAACATGGAAATCACCAGATTACCACTTGCAATAATAATCCAATCTCCCAAGAGAGATGCCCCTCTTTCAAGGCACACCTATAAAAGAGGTTCGACACCTATGATGCTCGGACTCGGGTACGAGTGTCTGACATGGATACGGATCCGAGTGTCTCGGATCCACCAAAATTTAAGATTTTACACCAAGTGTAGTGTAAAATAGCCACACCCACACCCAACTCGTGCAGTGTCGACACGGGTACGGCGAGGTAAGTTGGAGCGTCCGAGCATCACAGTTTGACACCATCTCAGAATGTTGTTGCGATGGCTCTCTACTTGCCCTATCTTACTAACTATCTCAGAACTAATTTAAGGGCATGGTAATGTTTGCAAACTCCGTTCTATATCAGTTCTTGGGGGCTCTATAAACACCTTTTTGGATTTACAAATATATTCTCTTCAAGATTTTGACACAATTAATGTTTTACATGAGATCTTCTTTATTTTCTTTCTCTTTGATTCAATGTTTTATAAACAGTGGAAGCAGTAACCAATTTCTAGTCCATTTTCCTCAGGAGAGACTGAAGGCCCATTTCTTCTCTACAAGATGGAGGAAGTGTCTGACAACACACTGCGGTAATGGTGGATTTTAGCGCATGTCTCTAAGGAACATCTTTTTCTCAAGCTTCACAAACAAGTAATTTCAAATTCAGAGAACCAGATAATTAAATATATGTGGCCCAGCTGTAGATGACAACTATGTTTGTAGGAGCATCTCTCCAAGATCCACTTTTTCATGTGATGTACTCGCTGGGAAATTATTCTAAAATGAGACAACTGCTTCATTTATGTTCAGCATAACGTTATTATATCTTTATAAAAGGGATGTCTCATGTGTACTATCAGCATCGCTCGATCTCTTCTTCATACATATGAGAAAACCACCAAAATTGTTACGAAACTTTCAGGTGGTCACTCTTACCTGACGACGCTTCATATATAGTATTCATTTCACTCGTATGTTAAGAATAACATGATTATGGCTTTAACATTAAATAAGTGTTTATTGGCACCAGCATTCACAATGAATATCCTCTTCATGTATAACAGGGTAATAAAAAATGAAGAAATGAACAATGTAATAAAAGTTACCTGAAACCCAAAAACCGAAGACAGCCATTCAAGAATATCATTTATAGGTTTATCTCTATCCTCGGGCAGTCTAAATATAGGAAGATTATCCACATTGCGAAGAGCCCGGAGAGCCGTTTTGATCTAACCAGAGATAGATGGAGTAAATCAAAAATCAAAAACTAATAAACGAGGAGAGAGTGAGAGAATATATCAAGATTCTTATGTGTCTAATGTACTACCTCAGGGAGCTCCATAATTGCTGGTTTGACCCCGACAGCAGCATACAAAGGAAGAATGTTATAGTGTTCATATTGTTCCTTTTTCTCCTCAACATCTTTAGCATACATTTGTGTCTACATTTCCACAAGAACAAAGAAAATGAGTACATAAACTTTGACAAACAGCCCATTTTAATGATATGTGCATGACCTAAAACAATATAGAAGTCCACACCTCATTATCAATCTTCGCAGAAGGTACCACCGTCCTCAGCACGTCATACAAAACCGTCGCAATTTGGTACATCTTAGCCATCTCTTCACTTTAAAAGATTGAAGAAGGTAAATCAATGAAATACAAAAAAATGAAAGATGCAACATAGATAGAAATTTTCTAAAAGCTCATTAATCGAGAATGAAGACTCACGGCTTTTTCGTAAACTGGCCCTCTCTAATATTTTTCTCATAAAAGTTCTGATAGTATCTCTGGATTTCTCTAGGGTCATTTTTAGCCAACTGTGGCTTTGTCTCTTCTTCTTCCTGCAACGAGGAGAGAGTTGTAACTCGTAAGTTATCTTAAATTCGGAAAGCTACTTACAAGAAATTAATACAATATAGTGATGTAACAAAAACAAAAGACTATATAATGTGGACAAATTCATGTATTATATAAGAGTTAATGATTAGTGTATTTTAGCTGGGCCTTCTCGCAAACACCTTACGCTCATAGATGAGTTGGTAACATAATATGGGAAATTTTGGTGAAGCAAAAAACCATTCCACATTAGCTTCAAATAGTCTTGCACACAGAAAATGGGATTATTACAGAAGAATCAAGGATCACTTGTGTACCTTCTCAAGTCTATGTAAGAGGTAGGTCTTGAACTGGCGCACACCACGTCCACTTGACTTTGGATCCATCCTGTGAGCCTTTTCAAATGCATGGAACCGGCCTAATCCAAGCAAGACATGGAAAGTAAGTATGTTGATGGTCATTATATTCAGAACTTCTATTTATCTATAAGGATCTTTTCTTGAGTAATCAAACTATAAGTTGCAACCAAAACAATAAAAAAACTTTAAAATACATAATCATGTAAAAAAAGATAGCATAGCATAATCTGAACTGGAAATGATCGAGGTTTAAATATACATAATGATGTATATATTTTTGGCTCCGTGCAGGAACAATACGCAAACAATAAAAATTCATAAGTAGCATGACCATAAAATTCAGTGATTCATATACTGTTTAACCATCACAACTTCAACAACAACAAAGCCTAAGTTCCAACTGCTTTTAAGATAATAAGCCCAGAATATACTTTAGGCATTCATCAAATGCGTAGCAACTTGAGCATTGCATTAAGATAATGTAGTTCGTCAACCGAGCAATAACTTTAGTACTCCGTCCACATAATATAAGAGTAACATTTGCAAAATAAGCAAAATAAGAAAATGGTTTGACAGTTGACTATTTCTCTAAGTTGGTCGTCTATTTGAATTCAAACTAGAAGAAAGTGATGGCTAGTTTAGTCAATTTGTTGGAAAAGGCTTTCTTGAAAAAGTAAAAGCTACAATATTTAAGAACAATGATTTTTTAGATAACTTTAGTAACACACAAACACTTACTGATATATTATAGATAGAAAAGTAAGATGAACTCCAAAGTCTTAATGTGAGTTTCTCAGAATTTGCCAATTTCAAACATTCAAGGGAAAGGATGTAGTCAATTAATGAACCAATTAATAGGAGGTAAAGAAGTACTCAATCAATCAAATACTCCCTCCGTCCAAGAATAAATGTCGCACTTTCTATTTTGGTTTGTCCCAAAATAAATGTCGCGCTTCTAGAAATAAAATGTAATGTTTGGTGATCTCCCTAAGCTACACTTTCTTCAAGGAAATTACGGTTGTGTGTCTTGGTAAGAGTATACTACACCACGTATGAAGAGATGGGGTATCTAAGGAAACATAACAAAAAGCTTAAAAACATTGACTTGCCAACTGTGACATTTATTCCGGGACAAAGAGAGTATGTTATAATTAGAATTTTAAGCTTTATCCAAATTTGTGTCCTAATTTACTTAGATAAAATCTCCAATTAAACATATCTTATCATTCTCATAAGTAAGAACGATACCATACTCCCTCCATCCCAAAACGAATGTCTAAAATTGCTCTTGATCAAGAGCAAATTTGGACATACATTTTGGGACAGTGGTTGTAGGAGACACAATGATGAATATTCATCTTCAAATGTGAAATGTTTTTGTATTTGACAATGCTTTTGGTGAAGAAGCAATGAGGAAGGGACATGAGTTCATTTTCAGATGTTGTTATATTCATTCATGGAGCGATACATATCCAAGTCTAGGACAACACAAGATTTATGTATTCTTAAAATGCACTGTTGATTTTTCATTTGTCTTGGTTTTCTTTTTTCTTCAATAATTTCCCCTTTCTCACGCCAAGATTATAAAAATAGAGTGACCGAATGGGTTGATATCATCGATAAAGGCTGCCCGCCAATATTTCTGTTGTAATGATATGTAATATTGATATTGAGAACTCATTTCGATTTTTCCTTCTTTTTTTTCATTTTCTCAATACAATGTAAATAAATTAAAAGGCCAAAATACGTTTATCCCCCCAAAGTATCCAGGCATTCCCACTTTGCACCCCAAACCGAATTTTGTTCCAGAGTAACACTTTAATTTGCCTTTAATCCCACTTTCACCTCTAGCACCGAACGGAGTTAGAAATTTAACTGAAAATGGTCATGTGCATGTCACATGAGGGCCTTTTTCGTCATTACAATTCAACTTTTAATTAACCTTTAATTTATCATTTTCTTTAATATCAAATTTTATTATTTATACCAAATAATTAAATTATAAATTATTATCTAAATAAAATCTATTTTATAAAAAAATACATTGACGACATAACAAATAAAAATATTATGGGATGTTAAAATCGTAAATAAAAGATAAATTAACCAAAAAAAAAAAAAAAAAACCATGTCCAGATTCATATTCATCCCCCCGTTTCATCCTTCTTCATCTTCCACAATCCCAGCCATCTCCCTTCTTCATCTTCCATGACTAACGACCTCCTTTCTTCCTTCAGTTAGTGACCACCATTCCACCCCATATTCCAGCCCTTCTTCCCGTCACCATCCATCTTCGCCTTTCCTCTCCTCATGCACCTTGTTCGACCTTTCCTCCATTTCCATGTCCCTCTGCCATGGTCGGCTACCTTCAAGCTCATCCTTTTTATCTTCGATTGCGGTCCACTTTTTTACCCAAACTAAAATCACGCTTTTTCATCTTCAACCTGATTCGTGACTGCAAAAAGATCATATTCCTAGGATCTTTTGAAACCCTACCCTCCCCAGATTCAGATCTGGATCTAGATTATTTTTTTTTATCTTTCATTTTGGAATAAATTATTTGGTAATCGGAAATGTTGCTCATCTGGGAAAATTTATTCGAATTTTGGTTTGCTAAATATGTTGTTTGATTTCGTGAAATCGGTGATTTTTTGGAGGAATGTTGGTGGTGGTGCAAGTGGTGGCCGGATTTTAGGAAAGATGGTGGCGATGGCTATTCACCGGTGGGGTTGGGTGGAGAAGCAATTGTCACCTTAATAATAAATTGATATTTTTTTCCTTCTCTTTGCAAGAAAAATGATTAAAAAACCCCCCACATGTGACAAGAACATAACCATTTTTAGTTAAATTTCTAACTCCGTTAGGTGCTAGGGGTTAAAGTGGGATTAAAGTCAAATTAAAGGGTTACTCTGGAAAAAAATCGATTTGGGGTGCAAAGTGTGATTGCCTGGAAACTTTAGGGGGGTAAACGTATTTTGCCAAATTAAAATTGTAATTACAATACTCCTGTCAGATTTATTGGACAAAAGGAAGTATCGTTATTAACATTTTCATTTTTTATTGCCTTTTTTTAGTTAATATTGGAGTTCAGTACTCTCTCATGGTGAGCTCTGACAAACATATTAGTTCCATCTTCCTTCAAGTTATCAAACATTAGTGTATTGTTGTGTAGTGTTTTGAACACAAACGGCCTGATCTATATTCTGGACTTCTATTCTTATTACCCTAAGAAGGTGTCTCTAACCATATTAACAAACTGAGACTCTATGAATAGAGTTGATGTGAATGTGATTATTATGATATTATTGTAACGATTAAGTTATAACTTATAACATTAGTGTCAGTTTTTTTAAAAAAATACTTTTGTGGCATTTTTTAAGAAAAAAATGTTTCAATTGTTGGATAGCCTAGGGCCAATATAAGACATGATCTCAACCGCAACTTAAATTACTCGTGAAAATACTCACTTACAGAGGTTCTCATCTGTATATAATCACTTTTGAGCCAAGCGCTTAACCGGTTTCTCAAATCTTACCTTAGCCCCGAGTCTGATCCGATGGTTGTAAAGCTGTGGTGTCTCACTTAGTACACTTTATTTTTATTTCTTTTGTTTTTGCTTGAAATCTGACAACTAAGAAATCTCAACATTTCAGGGTAAACCTCAAACTCTTGAGGTAAACATCACTAAAATTTATCTTTATATAAGGTTAGTTGAGTGAAACTTCCAAATTAGCAATCCTTAACTTACAATATTGATAGTGGAGTCAGGAGTGTGTACTGTGAGTATGAAAAATAAAGTAGGAGGGAGAATGTGGGGTAGGGAATAGTAGGTGGATTGTTGTTGTGAGTGGGCAAGTGGGCCCCATTAAATGAAAAAGCATTTTTAAATTTCCATATTGGGTGAGTAACCTTTGTTATGAGCCGCCCAAAAGGAAACAAGTAACATTTATTATGGGATGGAGGGAGTAAATCTTTAGTCAGGTGTGTGTGGGTATACTCCCTCCGTCCCACTAATAACTATACATTTTACCCCTCTGGATGTCCCACTAAAAGCTAAACTTCCTAAAATGGAAATTTATAATACTTTTGTATTTAATGAGACCCACTTATCATACTCACAACAACACTTCACTTATTTTTCCCAACCCCACTTTCTCACCCAACCTCACTTTTCATACTCAACAACACCCAATCAATTACCATTATTAAAATACTTTTCTTTAGTCCCCGTGCCCAACCTAAAGTGTGTAGTTACTGGTGGGACGGAGGGAGTATATGTATATAATGGCTTGCTAAACACTCTAATAGCAAACGTATCTTTAGATACAATAGGGGAACTATGTTTGCCACAAATGTCTTTTCAAACAAAGGACACTTAAATTGGGATAGAGCAGTGGTACTAGTTAAAACGGGTAATAATACTTTTAAAGTCAGATTTGGTACACTTAAAGCGGCAGGTGTCATCTGATCATGTGGCAAAGCATTACTAATTAAGAAGGTAAAAGTAGAGCAAACATGACAACCCATGGCCACTTAAAATGGCATATTAATTTGTGGATTGGTATTTTCTATGATTAGTAAGAGTTGTAGTGAAGATGAAGCCTTAAGTGGGCGGGCCTACACTATCTAACAGATTTCAACATTTTTTCATAAAAATATTATTGAAGATTCTATAAAACTTAAAATGGAAGTCAACAAAAGTCATCAACTATAACAGAATCACTACTTTCATTCTCTCTCACACACACACTCGTACCAAAGTCTCATGTAGGGGTGGCAAAATGGGTGTTTTGGGTGTATCCATTAAAGTTAAAATATCCGGATATCCAATGGATTTTTAACTTTAATGGGTAAACCCAAAACACCCATTTTGCCACCCCTAGTCTCATGCATGGATTCTAGATCCTCAACTTTTGCTTGAAACTTTCAGATGCCATCGCATTCTTATTGCTAAGTTTAGCAGTATAACTTTACACAAGTGAAAAATTCAAAATCAGAAGAAAAAAAATGACAAAAGGGGAATTCACAATTATCAATCATTCATTTGAAAATCAAATTAACCCCAAATCGGAATCACAATTATCACAAACCAAACGAGAAAATCAAAATAAAGCTAAGCAAATTAAGACAACTTACAAAGATAAGCAACCCTAGGGTTATCCTTTTCGATCTCATTAGCAACACGGAGTATAGGAGCAATTGAAGCAAGCGAGGAGGGAACAAGCTCACTATCAACAGTAGCATTCTCGTCGGAATTAGGATCAACCATAGTCGGCGTCCTGGTCATCCGTCGGGACAATGACCTCGGCGGTCCGACACCGTTTTTTGTACCACTCGTACTCGCCATCTCCGCCGTCGACGGCGGCCGTAATCAGCAACAAAATCAAAAAACTAAACGATTTCCGGAGGCGAATTAGCAGAATAGAGGAAGTGAAAACGATTGGCATGATGAAATTAAAGGGAGTAATATAGTAATAGAGAATGATTGATGCTTTGCTTGATACGGTGGGGTTGAGGAATAGGGGGCTTTCGGTTTCTCCGAGAGGAAGTAAAGAATTGGGATTTGTTATTGTTTAAATTTAGGGTTTTGCTTTTGTGAAGCTTTTTTGAGGTGTAAAGAACTGGTGATGGTGATAGTGCTTTTGCTTTTGTTTTTGTTTGTTCATATATGAGTGACTGGACTGAAAGAGGAAGAGGAAGGCAGAAAAAGAAAGAAAAAAACAAAAAATGAAAAAGCGCGCGGAGGGAGTAAGTGAGGACGTTTTTGTTTGGGATAGCCGGAAATAATAAAGTTACAAAAAATACTATAAAATGCAGTTTACAAAATGAAGTGTTATAATTGTATTATTGTTTTTAATTAAAGTGTGTCGTGTCCACTAACGATATAACCAATAAAATATTGTCACCACATTTTGTATCCTTCATTTTATAACCTTGAGCCTAGCCTTGCTTGGGGGTTAAATAGTATATGAGACAAATTAGCACGTGAGAGGGAAAGTGACTCACTTTCCGGAAGTGGTTATATGTCAGTAAAAACTAAAAAAGTGAAGAGGCAGAAATAATGGTGTAAATTGCAATCGGAACTATCAACATCATTGTTAAAGTTTAGGTCATATGACCCTTTCTTTTCTTTTTTATCATAATCGGTCAAAATTTAGGTTGCATGACCATTTAGCCTATTTAGGTATTTAGCCCATAATCAGTTTTAATTAAAAAAAAAAAAAAAAACTTTTTAGTTATTTTATTTATACTTGTAAAATTTTTTGATGCTAAAAAAAATTTACAAAAATATATCCCTTCATCCCAAATTTCCTTTTTATTAATTACGAGTATTGAATGACATAAACCGATTTGGTCATTGGGTCCCACGAACTTTGGGACCATACCCCGTAAAGCCCCATATACGAGACATCCTTGGCCTCACGGGCCGACATATCACGGTATCTCACAAGCCGAGTTGGATGACCCCACCGGGGTCTATATAAGAAAGGGTCAACCTGACCTCTAACCCGGTTTCTACGACGAGCCGGGTTGGGTGACGAGCCGACTTACCTCATGTAACACTACTTCCCTGATACAAGGGAAAGTCTATAATTAGAGTTCAAACGATATGTAACTACAGAGAATCCGTATCTAAATAAGGAGACCTCCATTGCAATACAACCGAAAGCTACATTCATCCTTATCAGGACTCTATCTCCCCAGAATACGAGTTCTACCTCAATGCAGACTCTCTGGCTTACTTGACAAGTCAGGACTCAATTCGCATACACTATATAAACAGGCCCTCAATATCATTTACGGGTAATGACATTCTTGGCTTTACTCTAGTCAATTGATTTCTCTTTGTTTTATCACATACAAAACATATTCTTACTCTCACGCCGGAGGGCCTTCGCCGGTGAAGCCCCGGCTAGTTCACAGTTTATTGTTTCGTGTGTGCAGATCTGTTCGAGGAGTTCTCTTTACTGGATTTATCTGAACCGTTAGACGAAAGGCTGATCCGGTACGTTTTTGGCAGCATCAGTTTGGTTCCATTGCCGGGAAACGTCCAATCGGAGAACTTTTTGTCCGGATAACCACAATCTCCTCATGTCTGAAATTCCGGCCGACGGTCAACAGGCTAGTGTCACGCCTGATGCTAATCTTAATCCGCCACCACCTAACGTGGCCAATAATGCTGCTCTGAATCAAGGGCTCCCTCCTCCGCCTCAACCTCAAGGTGTCGTAATGCATACCCGTTCAAGAGGGCCTCCACCAGAAGTTACTCAGCTTTATGGGAGGAGGAGGAGAACAACTACACGCCCACAGAATGATGAGTCTAGCCCTTCAAGACCAGCCCCAATTGATTGAAGGGCTCCTGGCTTGGAAATTCTTGGGGAGAGACGTATACAGAATGATCGGCGTCGTTCTCCGCAAAGGCAGGCGCCTACACATCGTTCTCCACCAAGACGAGCTGTCCCTAATCCGGAAATAAGCTGAGTTACTGGTAAAAGCTGAGAAAAGGGAAGGAGCAGACAGAAGAGCTCTCATCGTAGTTCGCAAGTCAGCGATCGTACTTTAATGAATTTGGAGAAGAGGCTCGAGAATATAGTGATGAACCAGGGGCAAAGAAGGCCTAGCAATGATTATGACGCGATACGTCCTTTTGTACAGTAGATACGGGTGTAGACACCCCGCCTTGGACCGCTCACCCCGGTTGCACACTTGATTTTGTGTTTCTCCCTCTTTTAAGTGTTTTCTGTTAGTTTCTGTTACTTTGGTTAAGTTCCAGACGGACTCCATTAAGTCCCGGGGCTAAACTGAATAACAGTGCTAACTTTCTAGTCCATTCTGTCAAAAATTGCTTCTCAGAGTCGCGCGCCTCCGCCCCTTGAGGCTAGACGCGCGCGCCTTCTGCCGCCTAGGTGGGATGCGCGCGCTTCTGGGGCGTGTCAGTTACAGATTCTGCCCAAGAATCTCTCCCTTGCTCATTATACATGATTTTGCCCGGGAAAGATTTCTTGGAAACTCCGTTTGGCTCCAAAAACAGTCACTTTTCAACTATAAAAACCCCTCCAATCCATCATTGGAGGAGGACTTGGAAAATCATTACTTTCAAACCTTTTTTTACTCACTTCTTTTATAGACTTTTCTTGTGACTTCTTCAACAAGGCATTCAATCTCTTCTTCAAGGCTTCACAAGAGATTCTTTTTGAAGGATACTGTAGGTAAAGGTCTTAAACACTTCTCCTTTTCTTCTTCTTCTTCTTCTTCTTCTTCTTCAAATCAAATGTGCAATCACCCAAAACCATTTGGGACATGACACCAACGGTCCTTTCATTACATTGAATTGGCCTAGGAGTCATCTCCCTACATTTCAAACTCTAAACCCCTTTTTATCATCATTTTAATAGGAAGAACACATTTATCTTAAAAAGTGAATTATGAACAAACAAGACCGACTTTGCTCGGGCGAAATGGGTGTTTAAGTACTTCCCATTTCGTAACCTAACCCCCGAACCCCTCATCCCAAAGAATCTCTGTTTTCGTAAATCAAACTTAGGCTCATAAACATTAGGTTTTCTTACGTTCCTCAAAAACGTGGGTGGCGACTCTTAAAACATCAATTAGACATCCTAGGGTGATTCACGCGCTCGAGCCTAAAGTCGTGGTCCCGCCCCCGGGGTCTCTACAGTGGCGACTCCGCTGGGGACATTTGAGGGTTAAACTTGTGTTTCTGTTCATAATTCACTTTTCTGGGCATTCTGGAAATTGACATGGGAAGTGCGCGCCTCGGACCTTCATGGTCCAAAGCGCGCGCGTCCCGAGTCAAATTCCAGAATCGCCCGCCTTCCATGTGTTCTTCCTATTCTTCCTTTTGTTTCGTGCTAACAAACATCGCAGGGGTTCCATCACACAATCAGGACCAGGGCAATCCCCTGAGTCCATAAGTTTCTGATGATCTGACAGGTGAGCCCAGAAGCGGGCGCCTCCCAGTTTCTATGCGCCGGTCGCGCTTCCCACAATACTAGCCCGAGGCGCGCGCTTCTGGGCCAATTTCCAGGGCAAGAACAGGTTTCAGTGACTGGACAGAACAGTGGGGTGTGGACACAGTTGCCTGTATCAGAACAGAATTGAACCCTTGGACTGTTTAATTTTATGTTTTTATTTACCAGTCACACGGGTGATCCGGGAGTTGTAATTCACGTGCTTATGTGTTTTTTTTTTATCTTTCTTTTCAAAAAAAAAAATATAAAAAAAATTGTCACGTGATGGACCTCACACTATGCGCACAATTCCTATCAACTGCTCACTATCGAGTCGCACAAGTCCAACCCCAAACCCGTCGAGGCCCGTCCTAGAAAGTTTCAAGCTCCACTCGACCTTGGCTCTTTCAAAGCGGTAAACATCAGCTCATGGCGTAGTTCATGACTACATGCCGGGGGTGACCTTTTAGCCTCATATTTAAGCCGAGCACAAACCACACAATTCTAGTTAGGGTCCAACACTCCGTGACTCAAGTCGGTTTCCATGTACCAAGATTTCCCTAAACTAATGTCTTCAAAACATACATGCCAACTTGTTGAAACGGACGCAATTAAAATCCGTCCCCAAAAGTGGTTATTTTGGACGAAAATTATGCTTTACTATATTAATTTAGTTTAATCCCGATACATGTAGGATTCACAAACGTGATTGAATCCGATGAGTATATGGGACCGCGAGATGGTCTATATACTAGTGTGACGATTCCATTATCTTCTTAGAAACCCCAAAAGGGATCCATTCCCTCCGACTTATAAAAAAAAAAAAAAAAGAGTCTTTTTCTTATGTGGTTCGAGTCGTGTGCCCAACTGTGTGTTCTCAACCTCCTCATGGACCGAAAGTGTGAACCGAGACTGACAAGGGCTACTTCTCCAATTATAGGTCCGATTGGTACTCTCCGCATCTACAGGGATTCATCCAACAGGCTTGTCCGTGAACCGATCACTCCAACAGCTTCTACATCATCAATGGTCGGCGACTCCAACACCAACAACGCCATGACTCTCGAACAGCTTTCTGCCATGGTTCAAACACTCCAACAACAAGTCACCACTCTCAACAACGAGGCTCAAACCAAAGAAGCCTTGTGGCAAGCTCATGTCGACAGTCAAAGGGAGGCCCACGAGGCCGAGGTTGACCAACTGAAAGCCAAGCTCCTCAAACTCTCCAAGAACAAGGGGGTTAATGACAACGAGGAATCCGAGTGGACCAAGGGTTTGTTTGAAAGCCCGTATGTCAGAGCCCGCACCAAAAAAGTGGGGGAACCAAGCACCGACAACAGCGACCCCAAAATGGTCGATTCCATCATGGCCTACATTGATCAGAAATTCGACGGCCTCAACATGGGAAAAGGCTCCAACACAAGCCTTTATCAGTCATCCATCCTCATGAGCACGATGGCCGCTCTTCCCGACAAATTCAAGATGCCCGACATTAGCAAGTTTAAGGGCAACTCATGCCCGATGGCCCACATCGAGACTTACATTTGGGCTATGGTTCCGAAGAAGGTCTCCCCAAAAGTTATGGCTCAATGCTTTCCTCTCACCCTCGAGGGGGCGGCAAAGGATTGGTATGCAACTCTCCCGCTCACTGTCCATCTTGATTGGGATGCCGCTATGCTTGCCTTCAAGAATCAATATCAAGGCAACACCACTCACCGGCCCACAAGGAAAGAGCTCGAGAACACGACTCAAAGAGACAACGAGTCCTTCATTGACTTCCCAAGGTGATGGAATGACAAGCTCTCTGAAATTGTTGAGAGGCCGAACACAAAAGAGCAAATGGACATCTTTCTCAAGTGTCTCAAGATTGATCTCCGCACCCACCTAAGTGGGGCTTGCTACTCCGACTTCTCCCAAATGTATGAGGCGGGGGTACGCATGGATGACTTGCTCAAGGAGATTAAAAAGGCCACTCCTACCTACCGATACAAGGCCGCCTCTAGTTCAAACAAAGAGGCTTCTGTCAATGCCGTTACTGCTGACAAGGGGAATTACAAGAAGGTTCCCCCACCACAAGGCAAGCGGTTCCAAAATGACTGCGTCTACACTCCTCTCAACGGCATGACCATCACCGAGGCCTATGAAGCTCTAAAGTCCAAGGGACAAATCACCCCTCTTTAAGGGTACAAGCAACCACAACCGCTCCGTGCCAATCATGCTTACCACAAATGGTGTGACTACCATCAATGCACCGGCCACCTCACCGAGGATTGTTTCTCCATCCGCAACACCATCCAAGACCTCATAGACAAGAAGGAATTCATAATACCTAATGAGGGTGGTGTCAATGTAATAGAGGTAGGAGAGTTTGAAGGAACCACTCATTCGATCCCAATTGTGAATGAGGGCTCCAATGATATAAATAAACTTAATAATTCTTGTTATGTTGTGACTTATGATGAGATTATGAGGGAAGTCTTAGAGAATAGGAAGAAGAAGCTACAAGGGACCGTGAACGTGCTCACTCGTAGTGGCCGAGTAACAACGAGCACAATCCCTCCCAATACTGCAGCAACCAGCACCTCTTCTCAAAGATCGCAAGCACGCGACATACCCGAAGATCCTTTGTTAACACAACTCAAGAAGACGCAAGCCAACATATCCATCTAGGACCTTATTATATCATCAAAGAAACACCGAGACCTCATCATTAAGAACTTGGATGACACATCAGTCTCTCCCGACACGACTCCCGAGGACCTCACAGCAATGATAGGTTACATTCACTTCGGCAATGTCATCACTTTTGCCGACATGGACCTCCCGCCATTTGGTTCCGAACACAATGAAGCCATCTACCTCAAAGTAAGGGAAATGGGGAGACCCATCTCAAGAGTTCTAGTAGATGGTGGTTCCGCACTCAACTTAATGCCAAGCCGAGTCATGGGCATACTGGGGCTCAAAAGCTCCGATTTACGACCCTCCGCCCAAGTCATTAGAGGGTACGACAACACTGCCCGTACAGTCATAGGAATGTTAGAAGTTGATATCGAATTTGGAAGCATGATCATGTCCGTCCCATTCCAAGTACTTGATGTCCCTGCTTCATTCAACCTACTTATGGGCCGACCTTGGATCCACATTTCCAATGCGGTACCTTCCACTCTCCATCAGTGTGTCAAGATCAGAAATGGGGACGAAATAGTCACTATCATGGCCGAGAATGTCACCATCCACAGAAATGGGGGACAACCAGTTCACCAAGTCCAACACGGAATAGAAGATGCCACTCTCTCCGTCGTCAACGCCATCGACAAAGAAGGGGGAAACAGACAATGGGCCCCCAGCAATCCTAAAGTCCTCCGCATGATGAGGAACATGAATCACTTTCCCGGTCTTGGCCTAGGGAAACATCAACAAGGGATATTACACCCCGTGGAAGTTCCTTTTGTCAAGAACAAATTTGGTCTGGGATACGAGCCTACAAAGGATGACTTGAAGTACGAGCAAGCAGTCAAGAAATAAAGAACCCAAGCTCGCAAAGAAGGTCGACGATATGAAATCCCTGACCTGAAACCCTACCGCAACACACTAAATGGTTATTTTGTTCACCAAGGGGAAGATGTTCCGTACATGATCTTTCCCGAACTATGGGTTAACGACAAGAGCGTCAGAAAGCCCGGTCTCGAGATCTTCACCGATTGTGAAATACCGGCACAAGAAAGAGAACCTACTCCAATGTCACCCTGAGAGTGGTGGAGCAAGAAAGTGACTATAGAGTCCGAGGTAGAGGTTACCGTGGGGGAAGAACTATCCGATCTAGCTTCTGTAACGCCTCACCCAATTCTATTTTCATTTTTTTTATATAATTAAAATATATTATGTGATTTATGTGCGCATTTTATATGCTAGATAATATTTATATCACTTGCATATATTATTTGAGTATATGTGTTAATGATAGTGCAAGTCATAATGTAAGTATTGGGAATTATAGAGCTAGTTACTTGGGGGACTTATGTGGTATTAAAGAAGATTGGCTTTTAGAGGGATTTAGAGAATTGGGAGAGGTCTGTAGGAAGAAAATGAAAAGATATAAAGTTGGGGATTCTTATCCCATTCCTTCCTCTCTCTCAGTAAACACAAGAAAGAAGAATACTCCCTCTTGTTCTTAAAACCCAGGTTGAAGAAGGTAAGAAATTCTTGTATTAAATTCCCTAAAATTCCTTTACTACTCCGTTTCAAATTCTAAATATATATAAATGTTCAGGGCATTGAATAGAATAATTCTACTGGTTCAATTTCCATTTTCTTGATATTTCTCCGGAGTAGGTAAGTTCTAATTCCTCTGTTTAAATGTAAAAATGGTCATTCTTGAGTTGTATGAGGTTATATAGGAGGAATTTATGATTTGAATTAAATTTTATGAAGTTATATGAAATGTGTGCATTCTTAGGTTTTGGCCCTTGATTTCCAAGTTCTGAGTTGATGGGTGTTATGGGGGGTGTTCTTGTGCTTAAATTTTGTTGTTAGAACTCCAGAATCAGCCTAGGTGAGTTTGGGAAAAGAACTTAGGTTGCTGGGTTTGTGTAATGGTTATAACATGAATTTTGGGCAAGAACAACCCAGGAACTGAATTCTGGGAACTGAATTTCGGATTGGAGGCGCGCGCATCCCATAATAGGAGGCGCACGCACCCTTCAACTGAAGTTGAATTATTTTGAGTTTTGTTGGAGGCGTGCGCTCCCTTTTGGGAGAGGCACGCGCACCCTCAATTCGTGAGAAATCCTTAAGCTTCAGTAGTTGGAGGCGCGCGCACCCATTGTGGGGAGGCGTGCGCACCCCTAGTTAAATTGATAAGGCTTTATTTCTGACTTAAGGAGGCGCGCGCACCCTTGGAAGGGAGGCGTGCGCACCTCCCCTGTTTCAGCCTCATTGTGTAGCATCCTATTCATAAGTTTGGAAATTGTTAAGAGTCTTATAAGTGTGTTATAAGAAGTTACTATGATGAGTAAATGATTGTTTAAATCTCTTCATGATTACTAGAAGATGAATTGGTGAATGATACATAATAAATGTGTTACAAGTGGATTTGATCATTTTATGCAATTATGCCTAAGTGATGTACATGATTGAGGATCTAGTCCCTTACTTTGGGCCGAGTGCTAGTTTCATAACGTCAAGTAAATATTACTTGTGTACTTGGTTGTGAATCCAGCTGGTTTATGTGTTTCGGGGGTGTATAGGTTCGCGTTTGTTATGAGAGCTGGGGCTGAGTAATAACCGTGAATCTATGCATCTGTGACCGTTTGCTCCTACTCTTGATCACGGTAGGGGTCTAGCTTTCTCAATGATTGGAGCATTAAGCACAATGATTGAATAGCTCTTTTGTTCTTGGTTCTTGTTTTGAGATACTGGGTAACGGGTCTCCTCTGATATTGTGAAGCGGCCTTCAATATGAAGATCTACATCAACGTTATGATGGGTTTGGAGTAATAAGGAGGGAAGGAATATCCTTTGTAATGTGTATTTAGCTATACGTGATGCTTAATGAGTAGGATTACTACTCTTATGATGTGCTACTTGATATATATCTCTATATGTGATACTAGTACGCTTCATTGTTATATATATGCATATCATGTCGTTATCGTAGTAACTTACTGAGATTTTATCTCACCCCGTTTATGGTTTCTTTGTTTTCCTTAGATCCAAAGAAGGCTAGCGATAGCGAGGTGAGGATCGTAGTATCCAGTTCGGGTGCTAAGGGAGATTTCTTTTGGGTAGGTTATTATACTTTGGTCATGTGAGGACGTTGGTTAGACTGAGTATGTTAAACTCAAAATTTTTGGGGTACAGTTGTGTATATGTAAATAAAGTTGTCTTCTTTTGTTTACCGGCTTGTATGCCGAGTAATGGAAGATTAGAAGTTAGTTTTGGTTATGTAAAGTGGTAAGAGGTGGTCAAGTGTTGAACCATCTTAAGTAGTGTATCTCCTAAACCATTAAAGGAGTATAGTTGTATTTAGTTTTAAATTTTATCCGTTTTTTTAAATAGTAGTACGTGTCGAATTCTATGGTTCATATCAAATCTAAGAATTCGGGGCGTTACAGCTTCCATGTTCGAAGAATTTGCCATCATGGATGATTGTCAACGCCATCTCCGACAATACAGAAATGGAGAGCCCATCTATTGGCGAGATTCAGCCAAGCTCCGAGCCAATCAACAACTGGTATTCAACGAAGGGGCCCTTAGTATCCGAGGATTTCTTGATCCGAGAAATGGGTTGTATACCCCGTACAGCAACAAAGGAAGAGCGGCTCACACTTACTTTCAAGTCCGAGAGTGTTTCTAATGCCCTCACCCAAGAGGATATGGAGGCAATAGCCGAGCGTGTGTTTCCTTTCTTTGCTAATGAAAAATTTGATATTTCTGAGTACCCCGAGATTGCAAACATCATAAATGATGAATTAACTAATAACGAACTTAATGAACAAGTTAATAACGATTCAAATTATGATGAAATAGACCACGAAAACATAACATACCTAAATGAACTAGCTCAACAGGTTCGTTGTCGTGGTGAAAATGGTCCAGGGGCTGATGAAAAATTGCATACTGTTAATCTGGGTACCGACGAAGAGCCAAAAGAAACGAAGATTGGCAGCTTCTTCAAGGGGGAAGATAAAGACAAACTGACTGCACTGCTCAGAGAATTTTTGGATGTATTCGCATGGTCATACAAAGACATGCCGGGTTTGGACAGAAAGGTCGCGGAGCACAGAATTCTGATCAGAGAGGACGCCAAGCCAGCAAAGTAGAAACTCAGAAAGATCAAGCCAGAATGGTCTCTACAAGTCAAAGAAGAGATTGAAAAGCTCCTCAGTGTGGGTTTCATCAAAGTCATTGAGTATCCAACTTGGCTAGCCAACATTGTGACAGTCAGAAAGGCAAACGGCAAGGTTCGAGTTTGTGTAGACTTCCGGGATTTGAACAAAGCTTCCCCGAAAGATGATTTTCCACTACCAAACATCGACATGCTCATCGATTCAACTGCCAACTATGAAGTCCGCTCATTTGTGGACGGTTTTGCTGGTTACAATCAGATCCTCATGTCTGAAGAAGATCAACACAAGATAGCTTTCACAACTCCGTGGGGGCACTTTCTGCTACACAGTCATGCCGTTCGGACTAAGGAACGCTGGGGCTACCTACCAGAGGACTGTTACGGATCTATTCCACGATATGATTCATAAAGAGATCGAGGTCTATGTAGACGATATGATCATCCATTCGAAGGGAACCAATGGTCAACATTTGATCGATCTTCGCAAATTCTTTGAAAGGCGTCGACAACACAAGATGAGACTCAATCCCGCAAAGTGCACTTTTGGGGTCATCAGAGGAAAGGTTCTTGGTTACATGGTCACTGAAAGAGGAATTGAAGCCGATCCCTCCAAGATCAAGGAAATCATTGACATGCCTCCCCCAAGGACGCAAAAAGAAATCAAAGATTTCATGGGCAGACTTCAATACATCAGTCGGTTTGTGCACCAACTCACTTCCATGTGTGAGCCAATCTTCAAGCTACTCAAAAAGAATGTGGCTCTAGAATGGACCGATGCGTGCCAAGAAGCCTTCGACCAAGTGAAGCATTACTTGACAAGCCCTCCAGTTTTGGTTCCACCACACGAAGAGAAGCCTCTCTTGCTCTATCTCACTGTCAATGATGAAGCCCTAGGGGCTATGTTAGCACAAGAACAGCGAGACTCCACAAAGGAGAATGCCATCTACTTTGTCAGCCGACGATTTCAAGGAGCTGAAAAGAACTACTCTGTCTTAGAGAAGTCTTGTGCTGCATTGGTTTGGGTTACTCAAAAGCTCAAGCATTACATGGAAGACTTCCCAATCAAGTTAGTAGCAAAAGTGGACCCGCTCCGCTACATCTTCGAGAAGCCTTTCATGTCAACAAGAATAGCTAAATGGTATTTCATGCTCGCCGGCTATGATATCACTTACGTCACACTCAAATCCATCAGGGGGAAGGTGTTCAGTGATCAGCTTGCTGAATTTCCGTGTGACGAAGTGAAGGGGGAAGATGTACAGTTCTCCGACGAGCATTTAATTTGCGCCACAACAGAGGAAAATAAGTGGCAACTTTTTTTCGATGGCGCAGTCAATAAGCATGGATATGGCATAGGGATGTTACTCGTTGATCCAAAGGACATGTATACTCCAATCACCATCCGCCTCGAATTTGAAGCCACTAACAACACCGCTGAGTACAAAGCTTGCATAGCGGGGCTCGAAGCAGCCCTCGAGAGAAATGTCACAAGTTTAGAAGTATTCGGTGATTCCTTGCTCATCATCAATAAGACATATGGAAAATGGAAGATTCAAGACTCGACCCTGCAACGGTATGGTCAACATCTCGAGGAGTTGGTTGAACAATTTCAAGAAATCACCTTCAATTACTTGCCAAGGGACAAGAACCATTTTGCTGATGCACTAGCCACCATCGTTTCACTGGTCGAAATGCCTGAGGGTAAAATGGTGAAGCCTTTCAAAATTTCCCGACGAAACAGTCCGGCACACTGCATGAGTATTGAGATCCATGAGGTCCAAGCAAACTCCCCGTCGTACGTGTCGCGCCCCGACCCGTGGTCCTACTTGGCCCCACGTCCGGGACACGCACGGAAGACGTCATAAAACATTTTTAAGAAAATTTTTCGAAATATACTTTCATAAAAAGGTCTTACATAACCAAACAACATTTACTAAACGTGACTACTAGTCACAAAACAACTTTCACAAACAAGTTCTAAGCCACTTGGCTACACACTTCACTTACTTACTTATTTACAACACGAACATCTACCAAAAGAGTTGATACAAACCAAGTCACGGGTACACTACCCAAAAAGGTATTACATTTACATAATGTATCCTTTCTTACACAACTTTCCCAAAATATCTTACCCAAAGATCTCCTCGACGTCCTCCCTGTGTGTGTGAACTATCCCCTGGGCTCCTTCTTATCTAAAACAGTAAACAAATAAAGGGTGAGAATAAATCTCAGTAAGTTACTAAAATGCAACTACATTACATGCTAATATGATAAACATAAAGGAACCATGCCACAAATGATCATATAGCACATAGCACATAATATGAGAGGCTCCCTATCGCCAACCGTCCCATACCGGTTGGAAATAACGACCAACTCATCATACAACACATAAAGCGGAAATAAACACTCATACGTGGATACTGAGCCAAGGTTCTCAAACCAAACAATAGCCATCTGAGAGGCATCAACTGAGCAGCATCGAAGAGCTGAAACGGGTTCCGGAACCAAACAATAACAACAACAACGGGGGGAAAATGACACAAAGTCATAACCCAAAGTGCCCAACCTTTGGCCTAAGGAAGGGGGTTAAAAATGGGAAACCAATGATAGGAGCCTTATAAGGTACTTGGCTCGGAGACCATTATAATCCCTATCACTGCCCAACACACACAAAAGTACCAGCTGGACTTTAGACACAACCGAAGCAAAGAAAACTTGCTTAAACAACAAACGGGGTATGATTCCAAAGTAGGGAACCACACAAGCTCATATTAGAGAAGTAAACACGTTTTCATAATAGTATGCACCATATTGACATTAAGTCATCACACAAACCATCCAAACCATCACATTAATCCAAACTTGATCACAAAAGACCAACTCTACCATAATGAACCATGGATACTCATTTTGGTACTAATCACCTACTGGATTTACGTGCTATAAAAATCAAAACCCCACTCAATAACCAACCCATCGTGTAGTACTCGAGAAGAGCTTTCCAACGATAGTTTACACGACTAAAACGGAGTCCGGATGCAGAAGTTATGACCTCCGGAAGATTTTACGTAAAAATACACAAGTTCAGACTTTGGCCCCTTACACGACTCGTGTACCACTACACGACTCGTGTAAGAACTTTTACACAAGTCGTGTAACAGTACACGACTCGTGTAGAAAAACACCCCTTCAGAATCTCCCCTTACACGACTCGTGTACCCCTACACGAGTCGTGTAATCAGCCCAGAAATCTCATTTTGGCTGAAAACAAAATACTCCCTTCATCTCACCAACCCAAAACACTAACCTTATCAACCCTCAACATTTTCAACCCATACAAAGGCTACAAATTCAGCCCAAACACCATACAAACACCAACTTCTATACCCTTCCTAATACTAACAAGCTATGAACAAGTTTTTACTACTCCCTCTGTCCCAAATTTACAAGTATATTAAAAGTATACTAAAACATCATTTTATAACATATAAAGCATATAAACATGTTTATGACCAATTTAACATTTAAAGGGGGATTAGTAACTTACCTATTTTCCGGAAAAGATGTCAAGAAAAATAAGATGGATCGGTAGATATGATCTAATCAACACCCTGAACATTTATATATTTTTAGATTTGGAAATGGAGTAGTAAATTAAAATAGGAAAAATTAACAAGAACAAGAACATTACCTATTTTTTTTCTTCAACAACAACAATGGAGGTTTTCAAACTTAGGAAAATTGGTGTGTGAGTGCTGCATATGGAGAGGGGAGGGGATAACTATCCTTTTCAAGATTCACACTAGCCCCTCAACTTTTATTTTAAACCTTTAAACCCCTAAACTCTCATTTTCTATAAAGCCCCATAAATTCCCACTAACTCAATTAACTCCCAAAATAAACTTTACTACTAACATTTTAACTAACACAAATAGTCAAATAAAATGTGAAATTCATATAAGATGATGCAACACATAAAATGCACACATAATTTTAAATAAAAATTACCAAAAATATAAAATAAATATTAAAATAAATAAACGGATTTCGGGGTCGTTACACTCACTCCCCCTTAAAGAAAATTCGACCCGAATTTTTGGATTGCTTACCTCAACCCTCAAACAACCAAGGGTACTTCCTCTCGATCTCCTCCCGAAGCTCCCAAGTCGACTCTTCCACGTTATGATTTCTCCACACAACTCGAACAAGGGGAATACTCTTAGTTCGCAACTCTTGAACTTTTGAATCAATAACTTGGACCGGGTGCTCCTCGTAAGACATACTCGGTTCAATATCCTCGGGAACCTCGGACAAGACATGAGAAGGATCATACACATACTTCCTAAGCATCGAGACATGAAAAACATTATGGATTTTGTCAAGAGAATGAGGTAACGCAAGACGATACGCCCTATCACCAACCCTACTCAAAATCTCGAATGGGCCAATGTACCTCGGTGCCAGCTTGCCTTTCTTCCCGTACCTTCGAATTCCCACTTTAGGTGAAACCTTCAAAAATACAAAGTCACCCGAATGAAACTCAAGATCTCGCCTCCGATGATCGGCATAGCTTTTCTGTCTACTCTGAGCCGTACTCAAACGATCCCGAATAAGTTTAACTTCCTCAACTGACTTGTTCACCATATCAATACCCCAAATTTTTGCTTCTCCCACTTCATCCCAACAAATTGGAGACTGACATTTCCTCCCATACAAAGCTTCATACGGGGCCATCCCAATACTTGACTGAAAACTGTTGTTATAGGCAAATTCTACGAGAGGTAAATGAGAATCCCAAGAATCTGAAAAATCAACTGAGCAAGCTCGCAACATATCCTCGAGAATCTGAATAGTTCTCTCTGACTGCCCATCTGTCTGGGGATGAAAAGCTGTACTAAACTTCAACTCTGAACCCAAAGCCTTCTGAAACGCTTGCCAAAACCGAGATGTAAATCTAGGGTCACGGTCAGACACAATACTCACCGGAACACCATGCAATCTCACAATCTCATTTATATACAAAGTCGCAAGCCTTTCCATCGAGTAACTAATCTCAATAGGTAGAAAATGAGAAGACTTGGTCAATCTATCCACGACCACCCAAACTGCATCAAACCTTCTTCGAGTGCGAGGTAATCCCGTCACGAAATCCATAGTAACATGTTCCCACTTCCATTCCGGAATTTCTAACGGTTGAAGTAACCCCGCAGGCCTTTGATGTTCAGCTTTCACTTGTTGACATGTCAAACATTTAGATACATAATCCGCTATCTCTCTCTTCATATTATTCCACCAAAAGTGTTGCTTCAAATTCTGATACATTTTTGTGCTCCCTGGATGAATAGTATACCTCGACTTGTGGCCCTCATCAAGAACTTGGCGTTTAATCTCATCCACGCAAGGCACACATAACCGACCTCTGAAAGTTAACACTCCTTCGGAATTAAGAGAGAAATCCTCAAATTTACCATCTTCGATTTTATCCGCTATTTTCACCAACTCCGGATCATCCTTCTGAGCTTTCTTTATTTGTTGAATCAAAACTGGTAATACTTGAATACTCGCAAAAATAGCCCCATGCTTTGACTCACAAGGCTCCCAATCTCGAGCATCCTCTAACATCTTCCATTCACGCACCATCAATGAAGCCATAAAAGATTTCCGGCTAATGGCATCAGCTACAACATTTGCTTTACCCGGGTGATACGATATAGTGCAATCATAATCCTTCAATAGCTCCATCCATCTTCTTTGCCTGTTATTCAACTCTTTTTGGGAGAAAAGGTACTTCAAACTTTGATGATCGGTGAATATCTCAAATTTGGCTCCGTACAGATAGTGTTTCCACTTGTGCAACGCAAAAACAATCGCAGCTAATTCCATGTCATGGGTAGGATAATTCTGCTCACTCGGAGTCAACTTTCTTGAAGCATACGCAATCACTCTTCCATTTTGCATTAACACACACCCGAGGCCTTCTTTAGAAGCATCGCTATAAATTACCAAATCATCATTGCCATTAGGAAGCGCAAGGATAGGAGCTGTAGTCAACCTCTTCTTCAACTCTTCAAAGCTAACTTGACACTTGCCATCCCACACATACGGTACATTCTTTCGAGTCAACTGAGTCAACGGAGTAGCAATTTTAGAAAACCCCTCGATAAATCTTCTATAATACCCGGCTAGACCCAAGAAACTTCGAATCTCCGTAACTGATTCAGGCCTCTTCCAATTCACAATAGCTTCAATCTTGGAAGGATCTACGGATATTCCTCTATTGGAAACCACGTGCCCCAGAAAAGACACTTCCTCGAGCCAAAAAGCACACTTACTGAATTTCGCAAACAGTTGCTTCTCACGGAGAACAGATAGAACCATTCGCAAGTGTTGCTCGTGCTCCTCCTTAGACTTAGAATACACAAGAATATCGTCAATAAATACAACCACGAAGGTGTCAAGATAAGGCTTGAAAACCCGATTCATCATATCCATGAAAACAGCCGGAGCATTAGTCAACCCGAAAGGCATAACAAGAAACTCGTAATGACCATACCTACTACGGAAAGCAGTCTTAGAAATATCCTCAGAACGGATCTTTAACTGATGGTACCCACTCCTCAAGTCAAGCTTTGAAAAGACGACTGACCCTTGGAGTTGATCAAACAAGTCATCAATGAGAGGTAGAGGATATTTATTCTTTACAGTTACCTGATTCAGCTTCCTGTAGTCGATGCACAGTCTCAAAGACCCATCTTTCTTCTTGACAAACAATACAGGAGCTCCCCACGGTGACACGCTAGGACGGATGAATCCCCGATCAATTAACTCTTGCAATTGCACCTTCAACTCTTTTAGTTCAGCTGGAGCCATTCTATAAGGTGCTTCAGATATAGGGGTAGTACCTGGAATCAAGTCAATACCAAACTCGATTTCTCTATCGGGAGGCATAGAATATTCAGAAGAAAACACATCAGGATACTCTTTAACCACATTCACATCTTCTACTTTAGGAGACTTTTTAGTAGTATCCAAAACACAAGCCAAATAACCCTCACAACCACGGTGCAATAGCCTCCTAGCTTTCACATAAGAAATCATACGAATTCCCGAACCCAAAGAAGTTGCCTCAAAAGTAAACACAGGCACACTAGGGATAGAAAACGTAACCACTTTCTTAAAACAATCAACAGACGCATGATATTTACTTAACCAATCCATACCCAAAATAACATCAAAGTCTTGCAATGGCAAAATAACTAGATCAGCAAGTAAAACATGCTCACTAATATGCACATCACAATCACGCAACACCTTGTCAGCTATCAAACAATTTCCCATAGGAGTCGACACTTCTAGCACATAAGGCAAAGACTCAAAGGAAGAATGCAATCGAGATGCAAAAGACACAGAAACATATGAATGCGATGAGCCGGGGTCTATAAGTGCACGTGCCCTCAAACTGGACATAGAAATTATACCTCCAATTACGGTGGAAGCATCCGAAGCTTGTTGTTGATTGATTGCAAACACACGACCTTGAACCTTTGGTTTTCCTGAGGCATCCCTTTTCTGACCCTGAGACGATCCAACACCACTCCCCGATGGTTGACTCCCCAATCTCGGGCAATTTCTTTGAAAATGGCCAAGTTTTCCACAATTCAAACACTTTCCTTGTTTCTTCCAACACCGCTCCTCACTGTGCCCTTCCCTCTGACAATAATTACAAACCCTCTTGCCTTGACCCCCGGAGAAATTGCTTTGATTTCTAACACTCGGTTGCCCTTGTGGTTGCCCTCTAAATGGGGTTGAAGTCCCTTGTCCTCCACGATTATCATTCCTTTGCGGTTGTGGTCTACCTTGCCTTCCAGCACTTGTTAATTCCACCTTCCGCTTGTGTTCTTCAATGTCGTGCTCCACTTGATAAGCTCGATCAACTGCATCTTGAAATTCTTGTAGCTTGTGGGACACCAATTGAGTTCGAATCACTGTTTTTAGCCCTTTCACAAACCTTGTTGCTTTCCTCTCCTCCGTTGCAATTAAATGAGTACAATACCTCGATAGCTCCGTGAACTTGGCTGCATACTGAGCCACCGACATTGTATTCTGTTCCAAGCTAAGAAATTCCACTTCCTTCCGGTCTTGATCCACCCTTGGAATAAAATGTTCCTTGAACTTCCTCAGAAAATTTGCCCAAGTATATGGTACATGAGCTTCATCCCAACTAGCCTTCAGTGTTCTCCACCAGTACTCCGCAGCTCCACTCAACTTGTAGGTAGCAAATCTAACTCGATCTTCCTCAGTACATACTAAAACATCAAATATCTTTTCCATGGATTCAATCCATCTCTCAACTTTGGTCACATCTGGTTCACCATCATAGCCAGTTGGTTTCATCTTCAAAAACTGTTCTAGACCATACCTCGGAGGTGCATGCTCTCCTCCTTGTCTCTGATCATGGATGGTTTTCATTGCAGCCTCGAACATCCCTTGGAACATAGCTCGAGCTTCTTCCCTTACATTACTCTGGCCTGCAGTACCAGACTGTTCACCCTCATGTTCCGGCATTTTTACTGAGTACCTGCATAAAACACTCAACGTTACTCACTCCATACTCAACTACCCTCCTAGGTCACTTAGTCATTCTAGACCATCTACAACCTAGCTCTGATACCAACTGTCGCGCCCCGACCCGTGGTCCTACTTGGCCCCACGTCCGGGACACGCACGGAAGACGTCATAAAACATTTTTAAGAAAATTTTTCGAAATATACTTTCATAAAAAGGTCTTACATAACCAAACAACATTTAGTAAACGTGACTACTAGTCACAAAACAACTTTCACAAACAAGTTCTAAGCCACTTGGCTACACACTTCACTTACTTACTTATTTACAACACGAACATCTACCAAAAGAGTTGATACAAACCAAGTCACGGGTACACTACCCAAAAAGGTATTACATTTACATAATGTATCCTTTCTTACACAACTTTCCCAAAATATCTTACCCAAAGATCTCCTCGACGTCCTCCCTGTGTGTGTGAACTATCCCCTGGGCTCCTTCTTATCTAAAACAGTAAACAAATAAAGGGTGAGAATAAATCTCAGTAAGTTACTAAAATGCAACTACATTACATGCTAATATGATAAACATAAAGGAACCATGCCACAAATGATCATATAGCACATAGCACATAATATGAGAGGCTCCCTATCGCCAACCGTCCCATACCGGTTGGAAATAACGACCAACTCATCATACAACACATAAAGCGGAAATAAACACTCATACGTGGATACTGAGCCAAGGTTCTCAAACCAAACAATAGCCATCTGAGAGGCATCAACTGAGCAGCATCGAAGAGCTGAAACGGGTTCCGGAACCAAACAACAACAACAACAACGGGGGGAAAATGACACAAAGTCATAACCCAAAGTGCCCAACCTTTGGCCTAAGGAAGGGGGTTAAAAATGGGAAACCAATGATAGGAGCCTTATAAGGTACTTGGCTCGGAGACCATTATAATCCCTATCACTGCCCAACACACACAAAAGTACCAGCTGGACTTTAGACACAACCGAAGCAAAGAAAACTTGCTTAAACAACAAACGGGGTATGATTCCAAAGTAGGGAACCACACAAGCTCATATTAGAGAAGTAAACACGTTTTCATAATAGTATGCACCATATTGACATTAAGTCATCACACAAACCATCCAAACCATCACATTAATCCAAACTTGATCACAAAAGACCAACTCTACCATAATGAACCATGGATACTCATTTTGGTACTAATCACCTACTGGATTTACGTGCTATAAAAATCAAAACCCCACTCAATAACCAACCCATCGTGTAGTACTCGAGAAGAGCTTTCCAACGATAGTTTACACGACTAAAACGGAGTCCGGATGAAGAAGTTATGACCTCCGGAAGATTTTACGTAAAAATACACAAGTTCAGACTTTGGCCCCTTACACGACTCGTGTACCACTACACGACTCGTGTAAGAACTTTTACACAAGTCGTGTAACAGTACACGACTCGTGTAGAAAAACACCCCTTCAGAATCTCCCCTTACACGACTCGTGTACCCCTACACGAGTCGTGTAATCAGCCCAGAAATCTCATTTTGGCTGAAAACAAAATACTCCCTTCATCTCACCAACCCAAAACACTAACCTTATCAACCCTCAACATTTTCAACCCATACAAAGGCTACAAATTCAGCCCAAACACCATACAAACACCAACTTCTATACCCTTCCTAATACTAACAAGCTATGAACAAGTTTTTACTACTCCCTCTGTCCCAAATTTACAAGTATATTAAAAGTATACTAAAACATCATTTTATAACATATAAAGCATATAAACATGTTTATGACCAATTTAACATTTAAAGGGGGATTAGTAACTTACCTATTTTCCGGAAAAGATGTCAAGAAAAATAAGATGGATCGGTAGATATGATCTAATCAACACCCTGAACATTTATATATTTTTAGATTTGGAAATGGAGTAGTAAATTAAAATAGGAAAAATTAACAAGAACAAGAACATTACCTATTTTTTTTCTTCAACAACAACAATGGAGGTTTTCAAACTTAGGAAAATTGGTGTGTGAGTGCTGCATATGGAGAGGGGAGGGGATAACTATCCTTTTCAAGATTCACACTAGCCCCTCAACTTTTATTTTAAACCTTTAAACCCCTAAACTCTCATTTTCTATAAAGCCCCATAAATTCCCACTAACTCAATTAACTCCCAAAATAAACTTTACTACTAACATTTTAACTAACACAAATAGTCAAATAAAATGTGAAATTCATATAAGATGATGCAACACATAAAATGCACACATAATTTTAAATAAAAATTACCAAAAATATAAAATAAATATTAAAATAAATAAACGGATTTCGGGGTCGTTACAGTACGCAGATATCATAAATTTCCTCAAGGATGGTACTTATCCCGATAACAGCAATAAGAGGTCTCAAATGGCATTGCAAAGATTAGCCTCCCGATATGTACTAATTGGGGACCGAGTCTACAAAAGACACCACGAGGGGGTCAATCTCCTATGTGCAAATGAGACCGAAGCTCAAGAAATAATGCATGAGATCCACGAAGGTGAATGTGGGCCTCACATGAACGGGTTTATGTTGGCCAAGAAGATATTCCGCATAGGTTATTATTGGAGTACCATGGAAAGGGACTGCATCGAGAAAGTCAAGAGGTGCGCCAAATGCCAATCCCATGCCAATCTACAGCACGCTCCACCCTCACAGCTTTACAATATGACCACACCTTGGCCTTTCTCTTGTTGGGGCATAGACATCATCGGCAAAGTTCACCCTACTGGAAGCAACGGGCAATCTTTCGTCCTAGTAGCCGTGGACTATTTTACAAAATGGGTCGAAGCACAGGCTTACCGAGTTCTCAACGCCAAGAAAGTAGCCGAATTCGTGAAAACCCACATCATGTGCCGATACGGCGTTCCTCATGAGATCATCTCAGACAACGGGTCTCACTTCAAGAAAGAAATGGACGCACTCCTGGTAGAATACAAGATTACTAAGCACAAGTCATCTCCATACCGCCCTCAAGCAAACGGCGCGGTTGAGGCAGCTAATAAGACAATCGAGACCATTGTGAAGAAAATGGCCTCCACTGGAAGGGATTGGCCCGAAAAGTTACCTCTAGCATTATGGGGCTACCGCACGTCAATACGGACAGCGACTGGAGAAACTCCTTATGCACTGGTATATGGTTCCGAAGCTGTGCTACCAATAGAGCTCGAAGTTCCGTCCCTGCGGGTCCTCCTCGAGAACCAAGTCAATGAATTCGATTGGATGCAAAGTCGATATGAACAGCTAGCCCTACTCGACGAGAGAAGGCTAAGAGCGATCGAACGTACAAGGGCCTATCAACAAAGAATGTCTAGGGCTTTCAACAAAAAGGTGAAGCCCCGAAACATCAGTGTGGGAGATTTGGTCCTAAGACAACACCCTCCTAATGCCATGAACCCCCTTGGAAAATGGGGACCCCAATGGATTGGTCCGTACGTAGTCAAGAAGATACTAAGCGGCGGTGCAGTCCTACTCGTGGACTTAGACGGAGATCAACTGCCAAAGGAAGTCAACCTCGACAAATTGAAGAGGTTTTACGTCTAATAAACGAAGACCATAAAAAAAAAAAAAAAAAAAAGCTCGCTAGGTTGAAAACCCGCAAGGGCGGCCTAGGCAAAAATTAGAGCACGTGCAAAAAAGAAGCCCGCTAGATTGAAAACCCGCAAGGGCGGTCTAGGCAAAAAACAGGGTGCACACAAAAAAAAAAATGGTCTTCGTTTGTTTGAACTACGGAGACCTGAGCCTCTACACTGGAGGAACGTAGGCAACCTTCGGGTGCGGTCTAAAACATAAACAAATACCCAAATTATTTTCGAATTAACGAGATGCAATTTTTATTCATTCCTTGAATCATTCTTATCATTACAATGGAAATGTTGAGCTATTAAAAGACATTAAAACATTAATCTTAAAACAAGTGGTCTATTCTAATTGCAATCTCGTGGGGTACTAGGAAAAATCTAATTTTCTCTTGGCCTTTGAAGGACCACCCGAGCGACCATCAATCCTACTCTTCTTGGGAGGCCTAGGAACACTGATACGGACCAATATCTTCTGCACAGCAGAGCGCCTCCGAGCATAAAAATCATCCAAAGGGGTACCGAAAGGGTCAGTCAGAATGTTGTTCACATCAGCAGCAGCTTCCTTGTACCTCAAAGCACTGCTGGGCTCAAAATCCCTTCCTAACAACTCAGCCTGAAGAGCATCTACCCAAGTAATGCCACGGTAGACAGTACCAAGAAAATGATCCAAGTAACTCTCGGGAAGAAAAATACTGCCCCGGTGCAATGGAGCGGAAGCCCAACAGTCACGATCATCTCCCCAAGCCGTCTAGAGCTCATTCGAGAAGTCCGGACCCATATAAGAAACTGGACGAAGTACCCCATTCCTCGGAAAAGGAATTATTTGCTGACGACCAAACTGTCTCAAAACCCGTTCTGGCTGATAAAACGAAGAGTCCCTCAATCCGGGTAAAACCACATGCTGAAAACCGAAGGTCCACTCCACAAAAGGGTGAAGAACCCAAGGACACCATTCAATGTCAGCTGTAAGGCGAGAAGCAAAAAATCTCCTCCAACCCTCCTCGATCAAATCTCTAATCAGCAACCGATGCCTATGAACAGCAAAAGGAGAAAGGTCGCCATCCAACGCATAAAGCCTGAAATGCTCCCGAAGCCATATGGTCAAAAGCAAGGGGCTTCCCCGTCGTATCTCGCCCGTACGGTGCAATTCGTCCAAACCATGCAAGGTCTCTCCTACAATGAGCGGGATTATGCTAAATCGCTGTCCTTTCGCCTGCAACACAATTTCAGCCAACTGCGCATCCGCAGTACCCAGGGAAGTGACGAACAAAACCTCGCTGAAAAGGCAGACAACCACGGCATTTCTCTTAAAGGACTGAACCGCGACATCTTCCGAATGCAAACTGAAAAACATCGGAAGCTCAGTTATGTCTACAACGGTCCCGTGCATCATCTTCTTCACTTCTCCAACAGGGAGATTCAGAATATCAACCCAAGAATCAACAACACCGCGGTGATACTTGGGGACGGCAATCCGACCGGCCAAAGGCATACCCAAAATGGCCCCAAAATCATCAACGGTCGGCACCATTTCATTAGCCGAAAAGTTGAATGTATGGCTATCACAATCCCAAAAGGCTGCAGCAGCCTTCAACAAGTCTCAATCCGGCTTCAATGTCCGCAAAGTGAAGAGAATTCGAAGCCCGAAATCTTTGATGAAGGCATTTTTGGGATGGGTCTTAAAAGAATACACGAAGGTCGAAAAATCCTTCTCGTAACTCTTGACAACCTCGACACCAAGACTAAAAAGGTTGGAGGCCATGGGAAAGAAGATAACAAGCAAAATTGAGCAATAAAATGGTGTTCAAAAATGGCAGAAAAAGGCTGTTGGAATCGAATTATCGACCAGAAGCTGATATTATAGCTGTTGGGGGATCTTTTGGTCAGCAAATATCAGGCCCTGAATTCTGCCTCCCAGAGGCGCGCGCCTCCCGACACCAGTTGCCAAGGCGCGCGCGTCCCGTATCCAAGAGAGGAAGCGCCCGCGTCCCAGGTAGAAAATGCTCCAGAGATAGCCTTTGTCAGTTCAGAATAGAACCCGGGTGGTCCAGCGCCTTCAACCTACATAAAAGATCAACCCCAGCAATAAGGGAAGCTCAAACGACGATAGCAAACACCCAGCTGGGCACACATTAATTTGGTCCGCCTTTAAGGCAGGTCTAAAAACTGAAATAAGATAGAAACTCCCATTCAAAGTAGGGCGTCTTTTATTTTCTCAAATATCAGTTTTTACAATTCATCCCCAGCACAAAGCACTCCGCAGTCAACTGTGCCCGCACCCCGTCAAAAGTCAAAGTCAAACAGTCAAAGCACGACTCACGGCAATAATTTGGTCCGGGATGAGCCACAGAATCACTGCTTCTTCATCGAACAAAATCTACATCCGCCCAAAGCAAACGGTCCTCCGGGTCCCGCACTTCAGCAGACGGTCCTTCGGGTCCCGCACTTCAGCAAACGGTCCTCCGGGTCCCGCACTCCAGTAGACGGTCCTTCGGGTCCCGCACTTCAGCAAACGGTCCTCCGGGTCCCGTACTTCAGCAAACGGTCCTCCGGGTCCCGCACTTCAGCAGACGGTCCTCTAGGTCCCGCACTTCAGAAACGGTCCTCCAGGTCCCACACTTCAGCAGACGGTCCTCTAGGTCCCGCACTTCAGCAGACGGTCCTCCGGGTCCCGCACTTCAGCAGACGGTCCTCTAGGTCCCGCACTTCAGCAGACGGTCCTCCGGATCCCGCACTTCAGCAGACGGTCCTCTAGGTCCCGCAATTCAGCAGATGGTCCTCCGGGTCCCACACTCCAGCAGACGGTCCTCCAGGTCCCGCATTCCAGCAAACGGACCTCGCTATCAGCAAACAGGTCCCTCTTCCAGCAAACGGATCTCGCTCTCAGCAAACAGATCCCGCTTCCAGCAAACAGATCCCGTTATCAGCAAACGGATCCCGCTATTGGTAAAGCCGCTCACACAGGGAGCGCACCCTTATCTCTCAAAACCGCTCACACAGGGAGCGCACCTCTATCCTCCGCAATTTCAAATTCCTGCTTTTATCGAGTCTTTTCCTTTTCTTTGTGATGTCCTAGGCGGATGTTTGTCTTTCGTCGGCGCGTTTGCTTCGCAATCCACGCCGCCGAGGGGCTCTGTAGACACCCCGCCTTGGACCGCTCACCCCGATTGCACACTTGATTTTGTGTTTCTCCCTCTTTTAAGTGTTTTCTGTTAGTTTTTGTTACTTTGGTTAAGTTCCAGACGGACTCCGTTAAGTCCCGGGGCTAAACTGAATAACAGTGCTAACTTTCTAGTCCATTCTGTCAAAAATTGCTTCTCATAGTCGCGCGCCTCCGCCCATTGAGGCCAGACGCGCGCGCCTTCCGCCGCCTAGGTGGGATGCGCGCGCTTATGGGGTGTGTCAGTTACAGATTCTGCCCAAGAATCTCTCCCTTTCTCATTATACATGATTTTTCCCGGGAAAGATTTCTTGGAAACTCCGTTTGGCTCCAAAAACAGTCACTTTTCAACTATAAAACCCCCTCCAATCCATCATTGGAAGAGGACTTGGAAAATCATTACTTTCAAACCTTTTTTTACTCACTTCTTTTATAGACTTTTCTTGGGACTTCTTCAACAAGGCATTCAATCTCTTCTTCAAGGCTTCACAAGAGATTCTTTTTGAAGGATACTATAGGTAAAGGTCTTAAACACTTCTCCTCTTCTTCCTCTTCTTCTTCTTCTTCTTCTTCTTCTTCTTCTTCTTCTTCTTCTTCTTCTTCTTCTTCTTCTTCTTCTTCAAATCAAATGTGCAATCACCCAAAACCATTTGGGACATGACACCAACGGTCCTTTCATTACATTGAATTGGCCTAGGAGTCATCTCCCTACCTTTCAAACTCCAAACCCCCTTTTTATCATCATTTTAATAGGAAGAACACATTTATCTTAAAAAGTGAATTATGAACAAACAAGACCGACTTTGCTCGGGCGAAATGGGTGTTTAAGTACTTCCCATTTCGTAACCTAACCCCCGAACCCCTCATCCCAAAGAATCTCTGTTTTCGTAAATCAAACTTAGGCTCATAAACATTAGGTTTTCTTACGTTCCTCAAAAACGTGGGTGGCGACTCTTAAAACATCAATTAGACATCCTAGGGTGATTCACGCGCTCGAGCCTAAACCCGTGGTCCCGCCCCCGGGGTATCTACAACGGGACTCTCCACCTAATCCACAGTTGAAGCTCCCTAATCTAGACAAGTAATCTGGCAGTCCGACGCTTTAGATCATCTCCAAGCTTTCGAGGCCATGATGGCACTGGTGTCAAATCAGGACGACATCCTGTGCAAAGCCTTTGCCAGTACCCTGACTAAAGCAGCAAGATCCTGGTTCATGGATCTCGGAAAGGGAAGCATTGGTTCTTTCCCAAGATTGAAAAGTCAATTTCTGGAATATTTCTCCACTGCAGGGGCGAGAAAGAAAAGGCTCTCTGACTTGGCCAACATGGTTCAAGGTAGAAACGAGTCGACCATGGACTTCTTTCAGAGATTCAGGAGCCTTACCGACTCTATTGAGGAACGGCTAACCGACAAAGAAATAATAGTGTGCTTCACCAACGGGCAAAGGTCAGAAGCCCTAACTTATGAGTTATCGGTAAGGGAGCCCCTCACTAAGTCGGAGTTATACCATGTCGCCTACGCAACTGCAATTGCCTAGGAGAAAAAGAAATTAAAATTTGGGGATAACAACCGAGACCGAGATCATGAAAGAAAGCCACTCGCTAGTGACTCGGCTCAAGGCTCCAATAGAGGTGGAAACAGGGGAAAGAACAGAACAAGAGGAACCGAGATCTTCACCCCCTTTATAAAGCCCATCTCGGAGATAATAAATTTGGTGGATCTTCCTAATCCCAGGCCCATTAAAGAAAACCCCAAATACCCAAGGGACACTAGCAAATACTGTGCTTATCATAAAGACCATGGGCACGAGACAGAGAACTGCTATGCCTTGAAGAAAATATTGCAGAAGTGGGTTGACCAAGGGTTGTTGAACCGATATGTCATAGCAAAGGACAACAAGCGCCCAAGAGAGGAAGAAAAAGAGGAAGGGCGAGAGGATAGGCCTCCTAGAGAAAAATTGATATGAGTCATACGAGAATAGATCCCCTCAAACACCAGGTTGAAGGAACAGATTCATGAACTGAGCAAGGTATATCACACCCCCCTGGATTCATAAAGGTGAAGAAGTGATCAGATTTTCTCCAAACGAGCTGGTAGGAAATAGAGAAATGAGGTAACAGCCTCTGGTTATCAAAGGAAGAATAGACAACTGTGAGTCTGAAAGGCTTCTGATTGACTCGGGGGCTGCTAAGGATGTGCTGTATTACAAAACCTTCAAAGAGATGGAACTGCCAGACACCATGCTGATTCCATACAATGGAAGGCCAGAAGGGTTCATAAACCATAAGCCAGAGGCAAAGGGAACCGTGGACCTGCTTCTGGAAATTGGAGTCTATCCTTACAAGGCCTCGGCAACAATTACATTTATTGTCATGGACCTGGCTAGTGATTATCATGCCATCTTAGGCTCACCTATCTAATGCAAGTTAGGAATGGTTGCCTCCCTCCTGTAAGGATCCCGACCCGCGCGGAGCGAAACGCGACGAGTATGGGGGCGAAACGTCGAACACGGTTAACACGCAAAACATAACGGAGTCGCCACATTTGTTAATTATTTAACCCAACAAATAGAAAGGTTAGAGATTCTATTAGTTTGGAGGTCAGGTTACGTCTTGGGAAGAGTTTCACATTACCCAATCCGCCTCGGATAGGACCGAGTCTCCCTACGTTAGTTAACAAAGTGCATGTGTGTGTGTGTGTTTCAAAAATGGGAGAAACTGACTTCTGGCAAAAAATTGGTTAATTATTTAACAGAAAATGGTTATTTTGCAAACATTCTGACCAGAAAGGGAAGAAACTAGAAAATGTACTCCCCGGCCAAAGTAGCCGTACGGATGGGGAGAGCATTCCAGGGATTTTTGACAGTTTATCAGAAAACTGTCCAGTTTCAGGCAAAACAGAGTGTTCTTGCTGAAACTGGACTGAAATGATCACTTTCAGTTATTTTCTTTAACAAAAACATGTGTTAAATCATCCCTATGTCATTGATCACTAGTTGGACACCAAAAACAAAAGTTTTGGGTGTGATCAAGACAATTATTAGGGAGATTTAGGAAAAAGGTGATGAACAAGTCATTTGGGCTAAAATGACCATTTGATGAGCAAAGATTGAAACCTTGCCATCAAGATGGACTTATTATACAAGATTGAACCTTTTGGGACAAAAATATAACATAATGATTAAATCTTTATGTCCCATGCTTGGTGATTTGTGGCTAGATCATGGTTGGGATGATAAATATTGAAACTTTATCACCCAATCATGACTCTTATGGCCAAACAAGAACAAAATCAACATGAAATTTAACAAATCATGATCATCCTTAGGTTTTATCCCATAATCACACATTAGGCATGAAGGGAACCTTGAATCACCTCATGATTTGGTTCTAATATACATATATAATCATAATATATAGCTTGAGAAGACAAGACTTGTATAATATATATATATAGTGCTTGAAATGGACAAGACTTTCAATGAAATGTAAAATGCTTGAATGGACAAGGCTTGCAAGAATAATAAGAAATAACACAAGAATGAGCAATAATATGAGCAATAATAAAAGGGTTTGAGATGAAGAATAAGATGGGGAGAAGGAGGCTTCACCTATGATGGTTATGGCCTATCTTCCTCTCCTTTCACTCAAATGTGTATATCACTCACTTTCTGCTCTCAAACTGGCAGAGTAACAGCTCTCAAAACATTTTCTCCCCCCTAAAATGATCAGCATGGGGTTCAATTTATAGAGGCTGAGGGTGCCCAACATAGCCGTACGGCTAGGGACCTCATGTGCCCAAACCATCCGTACGACTCGACTTAGCGAGCTTCTGGATTTTTCTAAGTTTAATTCCAGTTCAGTTCTGGAATATCAGGTTTATCCTAGTGAGGTCCTGGACTATTGGTTTATCCCTAAATGGTACCAAGAGTTCCTCTAAAGTAGGTCAATTTCAGATTGGGGTACTTACAGAGCCCCTCGGCAACGTCGCTTTTGAAGAAAGCGGGGTTGTCGACAAAACAAGCATCCCAATCTGATGGGAGGACGGCTTGGCCGATTTGTTCTATGGCTGGACCTAGAGGTATAGGATTCCTACGTATCCCTATTCGAGGGAATCAAGCCTAACGTAGTTCGGGTGAAAGATTTTAAGGCTACTCAAACCTATGGGCCTTAGGTGGATATTCATTCATCCCTTCCTAAACAGGCATGGCTCAAAGGCCGGACTTGGTCAACTTGGGTCTATTCGGAGAGGGTTGACTAAGGGGACTGGCATGGCTCAGAGGCTCAAATAATAGGCATGGCTCAGAGGCTAGACTTGATCGACTTGGCTCTATCAGGAGAGGGTCGACTCAAGGAATAGGCATGGCTCAGAGGCTCAAATAATGGGCATGACTCAGAGGCTAGACTTGATCGACTTGGCTCTATCGGAGAGGGTCGACTCAAGGGTAACTGGTCTTATGTCCGACTAAGGACTGTCGGGACACATTGGTCAATTTGGTCAACTTTTCTCATGGCGGAGCGTCGACTACACAAACTGGTCAACTGAACTGGTCTTACGTCATCACAGACTTCCGAGGCAATAACATCTTAACTTTCATCCTGGACTTACGAGGTACGGTCGGGACTTTCACGATTTCACTTTCTACCCTGGACTTACGAGGTACGGCCGGGTCAGTAAAAATCCAATGGTCTTACGCCACGCCGGACGGCCATGACGAATCTTCACGAAACCTAATGGTCTTATGTCACGTCGGACGGCTAAAGGACGAATCTCACAGAGCCTAATGGTCTTACGTCACGCCGGACGGCCAAAGGACAAATCTCACCGAACCTAATGGTCTTACGTCACGTCGGACGGCCAAAGGACATAATCTCACTAAACCTAATGGTCTTACGTCACGCCGGACGGCCAAAGGACATAATCTCACTAAAATCTAATGGTCTTACGTCACGCCGGACGCCCAAAGGACTTAATCTCACTAAACCTAATGGTCTTACATCACGCCGGACGACCAAAGGACATAATCTCACTAAACCTAATGGTCTTACGTCACGCCGGACGGCCAAAGGACATAATCTCGCTAAACCTAATGGTATTACGTCATGCCGGACGGCCAAAGGACTTAATCTCACTATACCTAATGATCTTACGTCAGGCCGTTTACGGCCAAAGGACATAATCTCACTAAACCTAATAGTCTTACGTCACACCGGACCGCCAAAGGACTTAATCTCACTATACCTAATGGTCTTACGTCACACCGGACCGCCAAAGGACTTAATCTCACTATACCTAATGGTCTTACATCACGCCAGACGGCCAAAGGACAGGTTTAACCTAATGGACTTATGTCATTCCGGATTGTCAAAGGACAATTTTTCATAATTTTAATCTGGACTTACGAAGCGCGGCCGGGTTAAGTTCACACTCTTAACCTGGACTTACGAAGCGCGGTCGGGTTATTCACACTCTTAACCTGGACTTATGAAGCGCGGCCGTGCTAACTTCACACTCTTAACCTGGACTTATGAAGCGCGGCCGAGTTAAATTCACATTCTTAACCTGGACTTACGAAGCGCGGCCGGGTTAATTTCATACTCTTAACCTGGGCTTACGAAGCGCGGCCGGGCTAATTTCATATTCTTAACCTGGGCTTACGAAGCGCGGCCGGGCTAACTTCACATTCTTAACCTGGACTTACGAAGTGCGGCCGGGCTAATTTCATATTCTTAACTTGGACTTACGAAGCGCGGCGGGCTAGCTTCACATTCTTAACCTGGGCTTACGAAGTGCGGCCAGGTTAATTCACACTCTTAACCTGGACTTACGAAGCGCGGCCGGGTTAATTCACACTCTTAACCTGGACTTACGAAGCGCGGCCGGGTTAATTCACACTCTTAACCTGGACTTACGAAGCGCGGCCGGGTTAACTTCACATTCTTAACCTGGACTTACGAAGCGCGGTAGGGCTAATTTCATATTCTTAACCTGGACTTACGAAGCGCGGCTGGGCTAGCTTCACATTCTTAACCTGGGCTTACGAAGCGTGGCCGGGCTAGCTTCACATTCTTAACCTGGGCTTACGAAGCGCGGCCGGGTTAATTCACACTCTTAACCTTGACTTACGAAGCGCGGCCAGGTTAATTCACACTCTTAACCTGGACTTACGAAGCGCGGCCGGGCTAATTTCATACTCTTAACCTGGAGTTACGAAGCGCGGCCGGGTTAATTCACATTCTTAACCTGGGCCTACGAAGCGCGGCCGGGATAATTTCACACTCTTAACCTGGGCTTACGAAGCGCGGCCGGGCTAATTTCACACTCTTAACCTGGGCTTACGAAGCGCGGCCGGGCTAACTTCACATTCTTAACCTGGACTTACGAAGCGCGGCCGGGCTAATTTCATATTCTTAACCTGGACTTACGAAGCGCGACCGGGTTAACTTCACATTCTTAACCTGGACTTACGAAGCGCGGGCGGGTTAAATTCACATTCTTAACCTGGGCTTACGAAGCGCGGCCGGGCTAACTTCACATTCTTAAACTGGACTTACGAAGCACGGCCGGGTTAATTTCACAAAACTGGTCTTACGTCCACCTAACGACTGCCGTCACAATGATAGATTTTCTTTAACCTGACCACTCTCGGGGACAAAGGTTTTCTTAACCTAACATGACTATACTGGTCTTACGTCCTACCAAGGACTGCCTTCACAATGGTAGGTTTTCTCTAACCTGACCACTCTCGGGGACAAAGGTTTTCTTGACCTAACATGACTATACTGATCTTACGTCCTACCAAGGACTGCCGTCACAATGATAGGTTTTCTCTAACCTGACCACTCTCTGGGACAAGGTTTTCTTAACCTATCATGACTATACTGGTCTTATGTCCTACCAAGGACTGCCGTCATAATGATAGGTTTTCTCTAACCTGACCACTCTCGGGGACAAAGGTTTTCTTGACCTAACATGACTATACTGGTCTTACGTCCTACCAAGGACTGCCGTCACAATGATAGGTTTTCTCTAACCTGAGCACTCTCGGGGACAAAGGTTTTCTTAACCTAACATGACTATACTGGTCTTACGTCCTACCAAGGACTGCCTCACAATGATAGGTTTTCTCTAACCTGACCACTCTCGGGGACAAAGGTTTTCTTGACCTAACATGACTATACTGTCTTACGTCCTACCAAGGACTGCCGTCACAATGATAGGTTTTCTCTAACCTGACCACTCCGGGGACAAGGTTTTCTTAACCTAACATGACTATACTTGGTCTTACTTCTTACCAAGGACTGCCGTCACAATGATAGGTTTTCT